>OU426979.1:57322087-57922087 GCA_911387785.2 Aelia acuminata
AGAAAGTTCAATACTCACACAACTCACACAAGAGTCCTGTCACGGTCGCCACTATTTTATGTTGGATGAGATATGAAAGAAGTAATCGATAAACCGTTGTTAGCTCTTTATTCTACAAGGCATAATTTTCAACGGAACTATTTTTAACTCTATCTTAACACATGTTATTTTTACACATGAAACAAAACAAACACAATATACACAATTTATCGATTCTTCCAATGTTCGATTAAGCACATTGTTCTCAACAACATCATCAAGAATATTAATCAGTAAAAAGAGAAAAAGATGTGTTTTTTATGTTTATTATTATTATTCATATATTTTTTTTATTATTATTTTTTAAATTAAGCTTTTGCCTGACTCCCCTCAGACGGTTAATTACTACCATGAGGTTTGTCTTCAGCTTGTAAATCATATTGTGATTATGTTTATGAACTGTGCTATCTTATCAACAAAGACTTTTATTATTATTATTTATCGGAATATTCAAATTACCTCTTAAAGGCTCCACCAATTTTCTTTACTTTTTTTTTTTAGAATTGTGTGATTCGATTCTTAGAATAGGCGATTATTAATTTTAATTAATAATTAAAAATTATGCTTCTTTTGATTTTTTTTTAAATCGATAAATTAATAATCAAGATAATAATTAAAATTATAATAATATAAATAAAATGAAACAATTATTTTATTCTATTCTGGCTTTGGTTTAATAAAACATATATTCTAAAAACCAATATTTTCATTCGGAAGATATGAAAAAACACAACGGCTGACGATAAACCAAATAAAAATACGAATATCAAATCAAATCAAATCAAATAAAAAAGCTTTGATGTTTTTTAATTTATTTAATGTATTAAACTGCTTTTATGGTAGGTTTATTTTAAAAGACAAAAAAACAAACAAAAAAACACAGAGATAAATTTGAGAGTATATTAATTCCTGCTATGTCAACAAGAATTTTTCATTTTTTGCTGAAATAAATAAAATCAATTAAATAATAATTATAATCTTATCCAATAGTTACTTTCTTCATCTACACAACTTTTACGCCAGAAGTATAGTTATTGAATGTAACTATTACTTCCGAGGAATGTCCTGAGAAAACCTCTAAGTGGACAAGGAGCTCGCAAATTTGGGTTGACAAAGTTGGTAAGGAACAAAGACAGGTGCTGTCAGGGTTTGGGATTAGCATCTCAAATCGGCAAACAAGTTAGCCACCAGTCACCAACTCGTCCCAAATGTGTTTGACAGTTTCTTCTTCCCTGTCTCCTCTCATATTATTTATTGTTTAGAGTGTTCTATTGTAGGTACTTTGCGGTATAAATTGACTTTGTCCGAAACCAACCGAATAGCAAAGAAAGTACCCAGATTGTCATGCCAGATCTTTGGATTTCTATTTATTATGTTATAGAAACTTGTCAATATATATTTATTTAGAATAAGGTTTTACTTTTTAAGTGATTATGGCATTCCGGAAACATAAAAACTGCCAGTATTCCTCAAATTCTATTTTATTTTCCAATCTGTATCAAGGATATTGCTTTTTGTAGGATATTTGAAGTGAAAAATCTGATCAGATGAAGTATTAGATTATTTCGAAGATAACGATATCAAAACTAACTACTAGGGCTTAGCCGAAATGGACCAGGGATTTATGTTTTCACATAAGGAAATGAACTTTGACCATAATCGTAGATCAGGATTAAATAATCCTATGAATATTATTTAAGTTTCTGCATACCTTGGAAATGGTACAGGTGTAAAAGTACCTATTGTAATATTACCTCTTGGGTATAGTACTGGTCCTCTTTATCAACCCCCGAAGGCAACCTAATGACTATCAGCAAGTCGAATATTAAAATTTATTTATTATTGGCATTAAGAAGTAGTCCAATGCAGTGCCAAACTTGTGTTTTCTTGGGTTTGACTAAGAAACAGTTGGACTGTCTGGGAAATAGGGTGAGCCTTACCCTTAATGGACTCCGTCGCACCGGGGGTCGGGTCCAGTTCTGGGGTCCTAGCTATCATGGCCATTTGTATAGGAATCGTTGTTGGTATACTGAGATTTGCGTCCCCGGCCTGGAACAGGAACCTCTCACACAGATGGAAGAGCTGGTTGGCTAAAATCCCTCGGTTGGCCCTGCTACGAGTAACTTGGTCATATAAGTCAGTGTCTCAAGAGGAGGTGAAGTCTTAGGAGGAGCTATTCGTCGATAAATCGCTAAACAAATTGTCGTTACCTGCACCGCCTATGAAACACCAAGGGCCAAATTGCTGAGGGCGACAGGGGGAAGAAGGACTCCACTGTTTTATAGATTGACTTCCCTGAGCTGATGATCAAACAAAACTACCTCAAATCAAAAATTGTATGTGCGGGTGGAAGGTGGGAATGGGTAGAACCCACTTTTCTTCGAGTCGAAGAGAAGAAGCTCCAAGGAGGCCGCCGGAGAGGAAGTGAAGAAGAGGAAAATATAATAAGACAGAAGTAAAGTGGAAACTGTAGATTGATGTGCTAGTAGCAGAGGTATATTATGCAGGCATAAGTATCATACCGCTGCTGCAATATCCCGTTTACTTCAGTGGTACGGTACGGTGAAAATTTATATGTAGCACTAAGAAATAAATATCTTCGAATCCACGACTTTCGGAACCGTGAAATTGAGAATCATTCTCATTCAATGGTGCCGAACCAATACAAGCATACCATATAAAAACATTGTTACTAAATTAATCATATTCATCATATGGCATTTCATACTTCTTAATGCCAAAGTACTTTTGATATTCCTTATCCATTTTTATCTATTCACAAATTCTGATGTTAATTCCGCTATGTACTACCAATTAAGACATAAACACATTTTGAACCTTATTACAATGTTTTAAAGTATTTAATTGTTAAATATTACTACTGATCATGGTATGTTTAATAGGCGTCCTATTCTAACGATTAGGATCCAACCAAAAAGTTAAATAGATGACGCCTCTATCTTGGAGCAGTAGGGACGGGGATCTTAAAAGAGAGGGGCAGAAGCTTGGAGAAAAAAGGTTCTTCTTCCCTTCCCTTAACAAGGCTGGATCCGTCTTTTTTGGTCAGCTCCTTCTGACACATCGTTTATTTCTTTAATACCCACTTCTCTTTCTTATACTCTTACTGTCCATTCTTATCCTATCTACCTCTTGCTTCTTCTCTTGATGGAGTTCATCTTCTTTAGCAGCTTCTCGTAGAAATCTGATTAGAACCGATTATTTCATAACGTTTAACTTAAGTAGTAATATATATATATAAAATCATTAAGAATCTTCCGATGCTTGAAGAAGTTGAGAGTTCCTTTCATTAAGTTGCTTGCCACGCCATTCCTTACTCATTTTTTATCTTTAAATAAGGAAAATGCTGATAAACTTGAATTGCGTTCCGACAATAATCAATGTGACATTTTTTATCCTAGTCGATTCTTCCATATTTGCAGAATTTCAATTTATTTTAACCCTTTAACCGGGCGGGACGTATATAGGCGTCCAACCTAAACTATAGCGCCAACGGGCAGGACGTATAAATACGTCCATGAAATATATGTTGTGCCCTGGAACGGGTGGGACTTATATTTTCGTACAACAGAGGTATTAGTCATCGATACATGTAACGACGTGAATTTCTATGCATATATATATATATATATATATATATATATATATATATATATATATGTATGTATATGTACATATATATATAATTTATAATATTTATAATAATAATATATTTAATTTACATTTATATATATATATCTTTTGTACTCTTTATATTGGTTAAGGCTGTAAAATTTATAATTTCTTAATTAGATACTTTTATATTTTTGTTGGAACTCTTTATTATTTGTTTGTCATTTTGTGTTTTCCTTTATGGTTTATATATAAATAAACGGAAAAGAATATATTCCATAGCCTTTCAATTTATTTTAAGCATAAATAAAAATAATAATATGAAGTTACATTGCACTGGGCGGGACGTATATACACGTCCCAGTGAAAGAGCTCGCGCCCGTTGTAGGATGCGTAATTTAAAAGGGAACTCCCCGGTTAAAGGGTTAATGTAATGTAATGCTTTTATTCGTCCTTAAGGATGAACCCTATACAAATAGAGTTAGCCACACAATATAATATAACAACATTATAAGCCATAGATTTCATAATAATAGAAATAGAAATGTAACAACAATAGCATTATTAAGTAAATAATTTAAATTAGCTTATAATCAACTATTAGTTAATTTTATGTAAATACACTCAACTTACATATATAAATAAAGAAATGCATGCACGTACATAAGCAAAAACACATATCCCAAATCCCTAATAAAGAAATAAATTCTTACTCGTAATGTGATCATAGATGTAATGTGATCATAATGTGACCAAAAAACAAGACTAAAACTCATTAATAATTATTATCATACTCCTAAAATCTATGTCTTAGTTAAAGCCCACAAAATAGATAACCCATGTCGTCCTGTAGTTGACTCAACAAATAGTCCCACCTACTTTCTGTCCAAATTCTTAAATCCTAGTCTTCACAATTTCTCTAATGACAACCCATTTGATGTTAGAAACTCATTAGAATTAAAAAATGAATTAAAAAAGATAATTTCTGTAGAAGACGATTATTCCATGATAAATTACGATGTGATGTCACTCTTTACAAATACGCCGCTAAAACTAGTATACAAATTGATTTCTGAGCATTGGGACTAAATTGAGCCTTTCACCCAAATTAAAAGCAAGACCATGTACCTTGAAGGGATTAAATTATGCACGGAATTTGGATATTTTACATTTCAAAATAAATTATATAAACAAATCTTCGGGCTACCAATGGGAGGGTGTTTATCAGTCAATTTATCGGGAATTGTCCTAAACTACATAATTAAGGAAACACTAGGACAATCAGATATAAAACCCCTATTAGTAAAGTAATATATGGTATAGATGATTTAATTGTTATACTTAAAACTGATGAACATAAAATCTTTTACCTGAATTTGTACTTTTTATTCATAATGTTTTTAATTGTAAAAATAATTTTAACCACAAGGCTGAGATTTTCCTTTTTGATCTTTTAGCTTTGAAAATGCTCACATACGAGCGAAACGTCAGCCATTATAAATTTTTACTATGACTGTATAAAAGTCAATGAAAGAAAATATTGTCGAGACCCTTACAGCTTATAATTTGTGAAGCTTCCTTCATTTGGAATAGCGAAAAATTTCAAAATTATATTTCGATTTTGAAATCTAAAATAACAAAATATATATATATATATATATATATATATATATATATATATATATATATATATATATATATTCTGTAAATTATTGTATTTTTAGGACCGTCTTTTTTCCCTGTACTTATCTAGAACACTTTATATATACAGAAGACCTACCTAGTTTCATTAACCTACTTAAAAAAGAAGTAAGCAAACAATAATATTAAATGATAATAATAGGAATTAAAATAAGCTAATATCGAAAACTGCGTCGCATCGGCATTGTTTTCTGTGGCAGATCCACGAGTGCCACATCGGCATGCTCTGCTCTGCGTCGCGAGTGTCTCAATGTGCGCTCGGCCTTAAAATTGCATTCATTGGATATCTTATTACTATCGTTTTTTTTTTTTATATTGCAAATGATAATTATTTCATGAAATATAGTATCCTTGTATATATTTCAATTTCATCTCTATTTGTTTGTCATCATTGATAACTTAACCTGACACATATCAAATTTAGCGCCAAAGCAGAAGTAGGCCTGAAGGCTCCGCTTTCAGGTTAACTTCACACATTGTCGAGCTATACCAAAGGGTGCGGGGCCTCAGAACACGAATATTTGAAATATGTTGTCTCTACTCTGCTCTAACGGGCTGTACCTTCCTCCAGGCCCGACTAGACTATCCCCCGCCTCCGACTGTCTCCGGACTTCTGTCCCTGATTAAGTCTAATATTCTTAAAATTTTCTGTGACGAAATATTCGTATATTATCTTAAATTATTCATTAATCACAAAAGACCCCAAAAGAAGGTATTTAGAAAAAATAATAAAATATTTTATTTAGTGAATCATTGGCTTTTGCATTTAGAATTTCGGTAAATTGTGAAATATTTATGTTTTCGCCGTATGGAATATAACGTTTTCTGAGCGCAGGAAAAAACATATGGTATATGATCTCTTTTGTTTGGAGATTACAGATTGTACAATTTAATTGAGGTATAATAATGTATACAGAGTTTTTATAAGTAACTTTTACAATGTGATTGGTGATAAGTACGCTTGGGGTATTATTTGTATCCCAAAACATAAAATGGGCTGCATACCGAACTGCACAATTCAGCCTCATCCTCTCCTATTAAATATGCTTTTAAACTATTTAAAATTGCAGGTATTTTCCCTGTCAGCTCTTATCAGTTATCTACTAATGTTGTATCAGCGTATCCGATTTTTTGTAACATTTTGTGATTCAGTGCGATTCATTTATATTTTATGTTGTTTGTTTTTTTCGGTTGAAGTATAGAATGTTGTTTTAATTTTGCGATTCAACGACCCGCCAACTACACAGAGTTACTGGCTTTATTGCTGGAGCATTAGAACAAAAACAATATGCAACTGGTGTATTTTTGGATGCTGCTCAGGCGTTCGACAAAGTTTGGCACCAGGGTCTTCTCTTTAAACTCAAGAACATACTACCGTACACCTACTATCTCATTCTCCAATCCTTCCTTTACGACAGATTTTTCTCCATTCGCCAGGGATCAGAAATTTCTTCAATTCGTCCAGTCCTAGCGGGGGTACCACAAGGTTCAATACTGGCCCCCCTACTCTACATTGTATACACCCATGATATTCCAGAAAGTAATGAGAAATTGACCGCTACTTACGCTGACGATACAGCAATACTAACAAAACATCAAGATCCGTCACATGCTTCAGTAATCTTACAAAACCACTTACATAAATTAAATGACTGGTGCAAATTGTGGGAAATTAGACTTAATCACGATAAATCACAACATATAACTTTTACTCTCCGGAAAAATACTTGTCCTCCAATTTATATCGAAAATGTCCAAATTCCCCAAACAGACACAGTACAGTACCTCGGACTAACCCTCGATAGAAGGATGACATGGGGCTCGCACGTTAAAATGAAAAGGGAAACTCTAAACAAACGACTAAAGCTACTTTACCCACTTTTTTCTAAATCCTCAAAATTAAGACTGAGACAAAAGCTTAATACTTACACATACTTACATAAACCCATATGGATATACTGTTCACAGATTTACGGAATCGCTAAAAAAATACATTTACAGAAACTCCAGACCTTTCAGTCAAAATTATTAAGACTCATTTCAAAAGAACCTTGGTACGTGACTAATCAAACCTTACATACTGACTTCCACATGCCTACAGTCGACCAACAAATCAAAACTCTTTACAAACGCGTCCACACTAATCTACACGGACATATAAACCTACTAATCAGAGATATGGCCACAGAGGAAATGCCCTTGAATGTGAGGAGGAGATTAAAAAGGCGTTGGATGAGAGATCTCCTTCTTTAACCGACCTGAATAACTGAATCAAGCCAGGGAAGAGGTACTGTTGGGTGCCATCCTTCCCCATGCCTGACATGTCATCATTTGCAATTGTTTACGGCCATCACATCTGCTGATTGTCGATATATTGTTGACAGGCGCGGGTATACAAATGAAGAAAAAAAAAAAAAAACTATGAGGCATTGTTTCAATTTTTAGTTATTATTGTAATTTAAAAAAAAAATGGATTTAACTACATGTAGTGCGTGTTAAAAGTCTAAATGTAAAAAAAAAAATAGCTTTATTATACAAATGAATTGAGCTAGAATTACCTCTTAAATCTCTCTATATTTACTTGATTCAGGTGGCTTTAAAATTCATAAAATAATAAATCGTTGATTCCATATTACATTTAGATTGATTTTCATTTCTTATTATATCTGATTATAAACCTTCATTCATCACATTTGCTGATCATCTCTGCCATGATGCAAATAGATTTAAGAAGAGAAAAAATCAATTCCTTTTTGTTAACAATATTCCAACAATTGTTATACTATATATTGTTAAAATTAAATTTTAAGGTCTGTTTAAACATTCGAGTTTTTTAAAATGTTGTAGTTCAGTTATTGAGCGATTAAGAAGAGAACTACATGATAAGTGAAGTAACTAATGAGTGAACCTTGTTCCATTGTATTTACCCATTGCTGTCAAAAAGTGAATCAACATTTTGCTACAAATTTCGTCCAAAAAAACTAAAAATAAAAGTGTATACAGGTTGCGTTTGGAATCTGATTGCCAATTTTTTTTTCAATGATAATTGAAAAAATAGTTTTCAGTCAACTTAAGAAATTAGTAAACCAAACTTGAATTGGGTCCTTACGAACAAAAGTTATTTTAGTAAATTGGTTGCCAATTCAATAGAAACTCTGAGCACAAACTTTCATTTTACAAAATGGTCATTCAATTTGGACACCTTTGACTTAAATATGTGAAATTTTAGCGTCTTCTTATGGTTGAATATTAAGATGTTCACTAACACAATTTTAAACTTTTATTAAAAGAGTGGTTTACTGCCAATTTTTAGTTTTTCGCTGCTAAGAATTTCCCCTTAATAGTTAGCTTTGGGACATTTCCTTAAAACACATAATTAGAATGATATCAGTAATATCCCATTTATATAGTTGACCTTTAAGTATATTAGGAAAATGTAAGTTATATTAATACATGTTAATATATAATAATCCATACTATTCAACATGATTAAATGAAAATAAATCTTAGACCATCGAAATTGAAATTTTTAAAACTAAAAAATAATAGAGCCTTTAATGCAAAAGGTTTAAGTAGTTCATTGAACGTTTTAAAGATGACATGGGTGTAAGCGCCTAACGTAGATCACCCAAGTGGGTACGATTCATTTGATTTCTGGAAAAAATTTATAAGGCACTAAAACCCTTGTACGTTTCCTTTAAGTATTGCGGGTTCCTGTGGGATTATTTTTTTTTTTTTTTTTTTTTTACAGTTTCTATTATATTTAATATTTAATTTCTTATAGAAAATTCTTTTAATTATTATTATTAAAGTTAAGCCATAATTTTATGTTCATGGTGATAACACATCACATTTTTGTGGACTCTGTACAATTAATTATGTTTGGAAATAATATCAATAATTTTTCTTCGATATTTCGTCCTACTACCATTCGTTGGACCGCTTGTAAAGTCTGAATGGAATCTGAGTTATAGCCAAAAGGATTTCCTCCGATTCAATGGCTAACCTTTCCGAGGCCGCTTCTCGCCTGGATATTTGAGCCCTTTGTTCCAGCAAACGACACAGTCAGGGGTCATTAGAATCACAAAACGTCTATCGATTTCCTTACCTTATGTATTATTCAAAGAACTCGGCGACTTTAAACAAATATAACTTTAAAATATCCGCTAAAAATTCAAATGAACTTCACATAAGGGATGTGTAGGTAAAAGCTCGTGAGATAAATCCAACCTGAAAATCTTGCTATTTTTCCAACTGTATAAACATATTTTATTTTATTATTATATATAATGGAAATTCATATGTTTGGTGTACCAAGACCACACTGAAATTCTTTATTCTGACAAGGCACACCAAGTTAAGATTCGGTAAGAGTATAGTGATATGGTGATGGATTTGTCCTTAAAATTTTTAATACCATTCTTGAAATTCTGTTCTGTTTCTCTGTTTATTAACGTCTTCATATCCTTTAATACTTCCAAAAGAAATAGATACCAGTGAACTTATTTTCACGTTTAGTCAATTAATTCTATCTTTTTAGGCTGAATTGTTTCGTTTTTTCAGTATCTTATCGCTATCCACAAGTTTCAATAATATCCTGTATTGATACATTAGAAAAAGTGATTGAAAGTAATTATAAGTTTAATAGTACATAAAACATTACAAAAACAATAGTCTATAAAAAGCCAAAATTAAAACAATGAATATAATTAAATTAGACCAAAACATATAGTAAGCGCAACATGACTTTCCGTTTAGTGGCTTGACTGACAAATGATGGCGTTTCACCCTTTAGCTAATCAATACTTCTATTTATAATTATATAATTTCATTAAATAATTGTCTGTCCTATCCTAAAAGAATATAGAATTAAATATTTAAAAAAAAAACATCGTTAAGTCGTAATGAATTAAGAGAAATACTGAATGTTATAATGAATACTGGAACTGTTTATTATTATTTTTTTTTTTTTTTTTAATAAGGCGTCAACCACTAGGGTCATCATCGCCATTTATTCCAATTTTCGGTTTATATCTTATTATATAATTCTGTTAATTTTAGAAAGTCGTACAGTTTGTCTGTTACGTTGTCTTGCAGTATACTGTATAAGTCATTTGGTATGTCTAAGAGTGCTCTGTATTCTTCGTAGGCCCTGCATTCCGTCAAAATATGCTTCACTGTCAGCGGACATCCACAAGGGTCCTCGCGTGCCATTAGGTGTCCATGTGTCAATCGCTTATGACCAATGCGAAGACGCGTCAAGATTACTTCCTCTCTGCGCTTATTCCTGTTAGAGTCTAGAAGTCTAGTTCGCACACGTCATCGTATCAAAAATGTATTAAGTTTATTTCAATTTATTTAAAATAAATCACGCAATCCTCGAAGGGTCTATTATTTTATAATTTTAATTGCATAGAGGTGTAGTATCCTATGTCATTTTAATATATTTAATATAATTTTCCGGTAATTTTTGTTTTCTTTCGCTTACCTCTTTATTAGTATGTCAAATTAAAATTATTGAGAGCAAAGTTCACTTTGCTCAAAACAATTGATCCATCTTTTGATAATCGATTATATCAGGATATCCATATAAAATCATGGAGGTAAACAGCACTAAGTCCGTTTCCTGATTGAATTTAATGTAACACACTTCGGATTTAATTACCGTAACATTAATTTGAAAAACGTGCATGGACCTTTCTTTATTATTAATGAAAAAATAAAATATAACAAAGTATCCATCATTGCGGGGTCACCTGTGGTCCATTGGTTAGCATGGCAACCTACAATACTAAGGGTCGCTGGATCGCGTCCCACGGTAGCCCTATCATTTTTTAATGGGAGTAAAAAATCCTTGGCTATGCCGTTCCTCGGATAAGACGTAAAATGGAGGTCCCGAGCCTGTACGATGTCAAGTACTCCTTAAAGATCTATATCCTAATTATACCTGGATAGGCAACATTTAGGACTTGGTAGTATAAAGGGACGTTAAACAACAAACAAACAAAGTTGTCGGGATAAATAAACCTTTTAAAAAGGAATATTCGGTTGTTCCAAAAGTTATTCTATTTATTTAAAACCCAAGTCTTCTTGGACAGGTGGTTTATAAAAATATATAAGAGATTCCTAGAAGCAAAAATGTACTATAAATGATCAATTGACTTTACGTTATTATTTTAATAAAATTAATTTACATAGCTTCAACTTAAATACTTTACTGGGCAGTCAGTGAATTACGAGTTGAAGTATTATATCAAAAGCAAGGTATATGACAACATATGTTTATATTATTGATGTTTTAGACACTCACAAATGATTAATTTGAACAGAGATAATTGTTGATCAATTTAATAAAATTGTTATTTCTCTTAATAAATATTTCAATAAGTTGGTTAACTTGACATAGTGCCGAAACCTACTCGTAATAGGCGTCAGAAGTCACCGATAGCTGAATAAGCAGCAGCTCAGGCTTTGGATGGAAAGAATACTATTCCAGAAGCTGCTGACCATGGCTCGGTAAGTCTGAAGCCTCCTAAACCTCTCGTTATTAACAATGATTTTGATATGGCCAATCGATGGAAATTATGGCTTCAACAATTTAAATGGTTCGCTGTAGCAACCAATTTATATAATAAAAGTAGCGAAAAACAGATCGCCACTTTTATGGCAGTCATAGGCGAGGACGCTACTTACATTCATGAATCTTTCGACGATGACGGAGAGTCTGACCATCCTGAGAGGTTATGATATATGATCGAGGTTGTGGTCCAACTTGGGTGACCGTAGCGAGGTGCCAGTCTCTGGGACCTCTCCTGTAGAGCACCTCCTCACCGAGCTGGAATGTGGGTAGTGACCGCTTTCTTCTGTTGCAATGCAACTTCTCCTTGTCCCTTGTTTCCTGGAGGAGTTCCGGTACACCATTAACTACTTTCGGCATCAGAAGCAAAGAGACTCACCGACGAAGATGACGAGCTAAGTATGCTTCGAGAGACAATCATGAACGGCTGGCCGGATGAGAAGTCTGAGCTGCCGGACTTTCTGAAAAAATACTGGTCCTACCGCGACGAACTGGCGGTCCATGAGGACATCGTCTTCAAGGGACAACGGCTTGTCGTCCCTTCGCAACTTAGAAACCTCACCTTACAGCACATCCATCTCGGGCATAGAGGTGTACAGGCGTCCTTGCAGCTAGCTAGGGAGCATGTATATTGGCCTAACATGACAGATGACATCACAAACTACGTCCGTAACTGCAGAACTTGTTCCCAGTTGCAGAGGGACAACTGCGAAGAGACATTACTCGTTACATCTGTACCGAATAGACCATGGAAAGAGGTGGGTACAGACATATGTCACTTGTTAGGAAAAGACTACTTAGTGATAGCTGACTCTTATTCAGGATTCTACGACTTTGTAGAAATTAAATCATCCTCATCTTCGAGTATAATATTGGAATTTAAAAAATGGTTCTCTGTACATGGGATCCCGGAAACCCTGCTATCAGATGGGGGCACACAATTTAACTCGCAGGAGTTTAAAAAGTTTGAGACCGAATGGAACATAAACCAGAGGATCTCCAGTCCGCACTTTTCAAGATCGAATGGACTGGCTGAACGTTATGTCCAAGAAGCCAAACTGCTTCTGAAAAAGTGACTCCATGAAAAATCAGATCCTTATCTTGCGCTTCTTCATCAAAGAAACATTCCCCGCGGTGCACTCGGTTCTCCCGCTCAGCGGCTGATGAGCAGAAGAACGAGAACACTGCTGCCCTCCACCGAGGAAAATCTGATGCCGAAAGTAGTTAATGGTGTACCGGAACTCCTCCAGGAAACAAGGGACAAGGAGAAGTTGCATTGCAACAGAAGAAAGCGGTCACTACCCACATTCCAGCTCGGTGAGGAGGTGCTCTACAGGAGAGGTCCCAGAGACTGGCACCTCGCTACGGTCACCCAAGTTGGACCACAACCTCGATCATATATCATAACCTCTCAGGATCGTCACGTATACAGGAGGAACTCCTGGTTCCTGAAAAAGAAGTCCAGGCAGGATCAAGAGGAAAGCGAACCAAGAAAACCAGATCCTCGAAACGATGGAATCCCACCGCTGAGAAGGTCCACCCGTCAGACTATAAGACCAGACTGACTAGGCATTTTACCTTCAGAAAAGGAAAGATGACAACATATGTTAATATTATTGATGTTTTAGACACTCACAAATGATTAATTTGAACAGAGATAATTGTTGATCAAGTTAATAAAATTGTTATTTCTCTTACTAAATATTTCAATAAGTTGTTTAACTTGACAGTTTATATTAAAGATTATTAACTATAAAATCCGACTAGGTAGTTAATCCTTATTGTAGGCGAACCTTTGAAAGGATACTGCACATCATTCCAATCCTTTGCATTAAGGTTATTCTGTGCATTGTGTCGGGCGGAAGCCTAGTATAAAGGTTAGAGTCTCCTAAGTTAATAATCCTTATTAGTTCTAAGGTGGCTTTGAATAGCAATTCAATGGATTAGGGATTATGACTAGGTGCTATTCATAATTGTTTCACTAAATAAACTTATTAATCAAGACTTTTATTATAATTGAATCAATATCAAAAAAGTTACGTTTTAAAAACCTAGTTATTTATACGGGTTATTAGCACTTCTAAGCTAGAGAAACACTTTCTTCTCAAATTACATCATCCAAAATATATTATTAACGTTAAAAACGTTAAACAGAAACAATGTTTCGGTTTACTTTGTTGGAGCACCAGGTTACTGCGGAATAACCGGAAAAGAGTTTGCTGATCAGCCTGCTAAAAAAGCAATACCCGATGGTTAACAGTAAATAAACTGGGAGAAATTATAAGTGATGTCTCCTGGAAAATATCAATTATTGGTAAACACAGAGAGGGAGTGATCTTAAAACGTTAGCGTATTGGTCATACTCGCCTTCCCTACAGATAGTTAATGGCTCGCGATCCTCCTCCTGATACTTTGACCTGCGGCAGCCAGCTAACCGTTTAACATATCTTAACAGAATGTAGACTCTACATTGTAGAGCATACGACACAGACAAAGCAATGTTAGAAATACTTTTCGATCTAAATTATATTTTAAAGGACAACCTAAAAACAATAGATCATTTTTTTGACTTCCTCAAACGGACACAAATGTATAATAAAATCAGACTCAAATTATAAAAAATAATATAATCATAGAAAAATACAAAGTAAAACTTAGCAGAATATAAGGTGATGACTCTAGTGGTTGACACCTTGAAAAAAAAAAGTTACGTTTAATTACATTCCTTATTCAAATAGGCATAATATAAATATTTTTTTATTTATAAAAACAAAAATAATTTAAATCAACAGAGGTTATTAATAGTACTAAATTATTTAGAAGTAATGTGCTTTAAGGTAAGGCGCTAGTAAAAAGCTCTTTGCTCAGCAGGGGACTGGTTGCTATTATTTAATCAAGCTCTTCAGCCAACCGATGGCATTGAAGCTCATTGTACTCTGCTGTCTGATTGGTCCTATTAGATTTAGCCAGCTCTCCCCAATTGAGTCTCTCCTTAACAATGGTGAGGGGTTTTCTATTGAGAAAGAAAAAAAAAATCTGACATTTATTCGAGGAAAGAACATCCTCAGATAAAGATATTTAGTCTGTAGCAAGAAAAAGATAGCAGGGGTTTGATATAGTGCGTTAAATACGTAATTCACTGGTTGTTTATAAGTCATACGAGTCTAATTTAAAATTACTTATTTTTATTAATCTCTTTATACAAGATATTGTTACAGAGGACATGACTCTAAATATAAGGAGGGGATTAAAATGGTGTTAGCTGAAACATCTGCTTCTTTAGCAGACAAGAATAACTGAAACAAGCCAGGGGAGAGGGGAGAGGCACTGCTCGGTGACATCCTTCGCCAAAACTGGCATGCCATTATATTATAACTTTATATAATATGACTAAAAAAAAAAAAAATGACTCACTAATGGATTGATAAAAAATATATAAAAAAAAAATTTCTGACCCATTACACAATCTTATTTTTTCAAAAAAATAAAAATAAAGAAAAAATAAATTGTTTAACTTAAATTTACACTCTTTTGGATTCAGTATTTTTCGGTTTGAAAACACCGACATTTATTTATGAATCATTACAAAACTGGTACTGTAAGTATGTTTCAACAGGCACTTAAACTTGGTATGGTCGTTCGCCTGAAATTTAATGTACTGAATATATTGATGATTACTACGAGGCAATAACTTGTAGCACTCATTTTATTTTCAGACCCTTCCGACGGTCAAACTGACCACATAATAAATTTAGAAATAATATTTTCTCTCTAAATCGGTATCATTTATTTGCTGTAATCTGTTATTAGTTCTGGGAAATTTCAGATACTCATTTTTAAATTACATTGAATAATATATATTTTGCATTTCCACAGCTGAGAGTAAAAGATAATTTTTATCTTTTTATTTTATACAATAAGTTTATCGTACTTGAGAGGATTGGTTTGTGAAGGTTTGACCCGGATCCTGGAAGCGAAAGCTCGAATTGATAACGAACTGATTGAATGAGGCTCCAAAGGGGTGAATCATCCCCCCCCTCACACACACACACACACGCAGACCTCGGTAGCTTTTCACATTCCAAATAAAATCATTTCTTTCAGCTTGTTCCCTCTCCCCCCAGACCTCCACTCTTATTGCAAACCCCCACTTTCCGCATTTTCGTATCCCCCACATCCCTTCCCTATCAAAACCTAACCTATACGTTCCTGACATTTCAGCGTTTCCAACATTGTACAACAAATCATTCGGAGTTAATACAAAAAAATGTGTATCTCTGTTTTGACAGCTTCTAAGGAAATGGGAATGCTTGAATAAACGTATGATTATAGAGGTAATTTAAAAAAAAGACTAATTAACGGAGTTGATATATTAAAAAAATCAAATCCGTAAATTTTTTTTTTTTTGTATAGAAATTTCCTCTCTAAACATACTTTATAGCAAGAAAAGTAATACATTTTAAGCTACATTTCGAATATCGGTGGTTTAAAATTACCAAATCAATTCAAAATATGTTTTTGCTGTGGCTTATTATTTAATTTAAATTTATTTTTACTGTTTTACCTCTTTCAGCGTATGTGTAGCAGTCATTGTTTAAAAATAAACAAAAACCTGTACTCTAACCCATTAGAGTTTTTCCTGTCTATAGAGGAGAATTCACCTACATGTCTTTAATATTGTACAATATATTTTTGCCATAAGAATATTTAGTGAAATTAGCATGATGTTTATTCGGTACCTATATTAATTTGCGCGTATTTAATTGTTTGATTATTCCTAAATAACCTGTTTAATGCTGATATTTTAAATACTATTTTAATTTAATTATACCCACTAATTTATTCTCAAAGGAAGCATTTTCCAAGGCTTTCTTTGATTTTATGTAAGAGACTTGGGATATTCAAGAAATCTAGTATTCAATCTCTTCCTACATAATCATACTGATCATGGTTTTCTCTGTATTTCCAATATTCCTACCAACCATTAGGAATAATTTGGAAATATGATTGCTATGTTTTTTCTAAAAGCGCTAATAGCCGCGTTCCGTATTGGATTATTTATTTTTTACTTTCTCTTACCTATATATGTACATATATTCTTGTTTTTTTGTTTGTTTTAACGACACTTTAAGCCTCTAAGGCTAATTGGACGAAGCTACCGTGGGAATCCTAAATTTTTCCTATCCAGGTATAATTAGGATAGGGATCGTTAACGAGTGACATCGTACAGGCTCGGGACCTCCATTTTACGTCCTATTTACAAGGATTTTTTACTCCCATTAAAAAATCCTAGGGCCACCTCGGGACTCGAACCCGCGACCTTTAGCATAGTAATTTTCAATGCTAACCACTACAAGACAGGTGACCCCTGTACTTATATTCTAAATATATATTAAGGGAAAGTATTGCGATCATGAAGAATTTCGACTTCCAGTTTTCAACGGAAATACACCTTTGGGGTGCTCTCTGTTCAAGTTAACAAGTCCCGTGAAATGGACTGAGTGTGTGTGTAGTATACCCGCGATGTGACAGCCATAATTTCATATCCCACATTATCACTGATAAATTTGGTCCATTAAAAAAAGAAATAAACAATAATACTCTGAAAGCTTGCATGCAGTGTTGAAAAATTAATAAGTGATCTAATATAATGTAAATAATTTTTAATGTTTTTATTAGATATATTAGTATCAGTACATGTTTAGGAAAGATATAGGCATTATTGCATCCATTTGACATTTGCAAGAATTCTGAGGATAGATGGTTTTTACCATTATAATTTTTAAATTTTACAACGGCAATAAGCCTATGCAATTGTAACAGTTTTATGGTCACACGTATGCATATTGTTAATTAAGTAATTTTGTTTATTTTTAAAATGTATAATGTCAAAAAAAATTTGTTTTTAGGAGATTTAACCTTAAAATGACCAGAATGCCGGAAATGCGAACATGAATAAAATGAAGGATTTATTTGTAAATATTTAAGTAGAGTTTTATAGTTTTAATTTTCTAGGAGAAATTTGATTTTCATTTCTATCATCTCTCTATATATATTCAAAATACCTTATTATCTTTATCTTAATTGGAAAAGTGGGAAACTGGAACAGTCAAACTGTACCTGAGTAAGAAGAATTTTGACAAATCGAAAATAGACACGTATCGGGTACGTGGAGGGAATGAAGAAAGATGAGACTGGATATTCCCAGTTTTAGGACTGGGAACAACTACCGCGAGATGAATGTTTGTATTCTACGTGCGGAGTCCCTCTTGACAGGCCCTTCTAATTTTGAAGTCTGTGACACTCCGAGGTACATACAATACATTTATATCACTTTCTTCTTTTATTTATTAATTTTTTTTTTACTTACAATAAAATAACGATATTTGACTACAATTTATATTCCTATAACTCTTGGCTTTTTCTAATGAAACAAAAATAAACTAGAGAGTTAATTAAAATAGTTTGCGAACTGAATAATATTTATTATGTTGCTTGTCCTTTAAAAAAAAAAGGAAAAAAAGTTAGTGCGCTTAATTTTCACCTACTGATAAAGTGAGACTTTACTAGCATTGAGCTCTTTGAATAATGATAAAAGAATTTAACCCTAAGATAACCAAGGCGTATCTGACTTCCTAGTTTTACCTGGGGGGGGGGGGGCTCTTCTTTTATTGTAAACTGACTCTAAATCACTTTTTAAAAATTTATTTCATGTGATTAAAATATTTTCATATTTTTAAAACTGTGGATGTAAAAAAAAAATTATAGAGGGAAATGAAAGTCATTTTTATAGATAATTAGAAATTTCATTTTCATGTTTTCTCAAATTAATCGTTCATGATTTATAAAATTTTTAACTAATTAACACTTTCAAAAATCGTGTACATTTACAGTAAGAAAAACATTAATTGTTTGAAATTCATTATCAATGCCTTTATAAAATTTTAGTTATTTTATATTATAGCCTTTATAAATTATAAGCGGTTTTTTTTTGTTTTGTTTTTTCACTTAACTATTTCTTCTGGATATCAAATTCACGTTTACATTAATCTTAATCGTTTTTCTAAAAAAAAAAAAAAAATTCAAAATTTTATCTAAGAATTTAGGCTCAAAACAAGATGGACAAATATTAATAGGCTCCAAGAGCCCTCCTTGGTAATCTTAGAGTTAATAGGTATAAAGTATGTATAGTATTTATTTAAATAATTCTCAGTATCATTCAATTAAGGTATTAGTTCATTTAATGTAATTAAAATATACTATTATAGATTTGTGATAAATAAAACGAAAAATAAAAATACCACGTCTTGTGTTAAATTAAAGTGAAGGATCGATCATATTTAAATTTCATTTTTCCTAGAAAAAAATTCAGTTATGCATAAATGTTCGATATGGAAATTAAAAGTGAAATATCCAGCAAGAATCATTGATGACTTTTCGGTAATTTCAATTTGAAAGACCTGAACTTTCATTAGTAAAGTTCTGTAACTGCTCATAAATAATATAGGAAAAGTTTTATTTTGACTAATCTAAAAAAAGCAATAACTAAAGGTTCTTTATAAATGGTGATACACCGTACGTACCGTATCCTTTTTTTTTTTTTTTTTTTTTTGTAATTGAACTCTTTATTTAACAATAATAATGCATTCCGTCCTGATCAAGACAATGATAATTGTCTCCTATTTATGAACTGGACAAAATGTCCCCTATTTGTGAATTCTGATTAGAGACTTTTATTTGGAATAGTTGACGAAATAGGTTGCACTTTAGTTACATATATATAGAAATATATAGTTAGATAAATGTTATATAGCCACAACTCCAGCTCTTAATTATGGTTGCAGGTATTGAGTAACAAAGTAGAGATTCTCCAGATCAATTTGTAGTTAATTTTTTGTTAAGTTCCTGAAAGTAATAAATATATATGGATCTTTACAATTAGGTAAACAATAAACTCGCAGGTGGTTTTTGGAAACAACGATCAATATACTATTTTGTCACCTTTTCCAGAAAATAGAAAATCCATCCAAGTAACATTTCAATAAATTTATGAAGTACATCAAAAACACTCAAATGATTAAATAATTCATTAATATTAAGTTGGACTCAGGGAGATACTAAGCCTTAGTATTTTTTATTTCTGCTGAGGAACCGTTTAGCCGTGGATTTGGGCTTGTAGACCTTTGTTGTTTATAGTAAATACATAGTAAGTTTCTCAATTTAACCTTGAAATTTAACCATCATGGGTGAAATTCAAAAGTCATACTTATAAATGTTAAGAGTATTTCCAATGATTTATTTTAAATATTCCATAATAGTTTATAACGTTATGAATGCGTAAGTGTTATTCGATGCAGAAGAATCATTATTAAAGAAATTAGAAATTATATTATTAGTTTAGATTTAAATGTTTCAATGAATATGTGTATCTCTTGCATATTGAATGAAATATTATATAAATATGATCAAAAATTTTTATCATAGTTGTATAATTTTTGGCTCCTCAACCATTTCAATGATATAAATCACCGTGATGCATTGATCCTTTGATAATTTCAAAAGTTACGGGAAAAATAATTTTCCCTTTTTAACGCTTTAATCGAGTGGCTCTTAAGAGGAAGAGGAAAAGCAATGGCATAGTTTAATGCCGTTTCACTTTTATTTCAAATACAAACAATAATGTAATATTTCTTTTTCCTCGTCTGTTTTATTGAAGGAATAATATCCAAACAACTGGTTTGTTTCCTCAAATAAATTTGTTGATATTTGACAAGTTATTAAGAAGAGAAAAACTGAACCAACGGCCTATTAATTCAGTCCCTCAGGCAGGATAAGTCCTTTCTCTTTTAACAACACTTTAAAAAGAGTCGCTTTAAAAAAGACCCTGAAATTTCATCGCTGAAAATATTACAACACCGCGAAGCCATTGATTTCGATTTAATAATCCTCTTAGATTATAATGATACAATAATGGCAACTCAAAAGCAAATGCAAAGGTCAAGGGTTGTTCTCTGTACTTTTTACTCGTGGCAGAGTTAAGGGGGGAGGGAGGGGGAGGCCTTTATATTTTATCCTTCCTTTATTCTTATTCTAAAAATAAATATTCCTTTATGAGAACATTTCAAAGAATAAACTTTGATTAAAACAAGAGGTTGCTTGTTTTTTTCCAATTTTTTTTTAATATCAACCTCCAGTGCTAACACTTTTTAAGGTTTATATTATGTTAACGTGAGGGGAATACCTTCAATTTATTTTATATTGATAAAGTACTCTCTATTTTCACAATTCATGAAATTATATAGTCTTAATTTATAATCATATATGATATGATGACTCAATTAGCCGAGAAAAAAAACGTTCAAATTGATGATAGTGATGTACAATTATAGATAGTAACGATGATATGTGATAGTAGAAAGGTGAAGGAGGGGGTCTAGAATAGTTGAATTTTAATTGGGAACGATATGATAATGCATAATGGAGTTTTCATTAGCAGTAGTATTTTCTTTTCTTCTTTATTAGGGGATTTGATAAACATTTCTGTAAATCGAATATAGCTTGAGGTTATTTTTGTCAATATCCGCAGATCCCAGTAACCGCAAAAAACACAAACATAAAAAAGTCAAGAAAAATTGATTTACAGAAAAAAGATAAGAAACCTCATACAGTAACCATCAGTCACATTTTTGTGCTCTTAGTCTAGGAAAATTCAGATGTCTGCCTACAAATGGGATTTCTTTCATGATTATTAATTATATAATTCAATCAGCGTATAAGGCTGACTCTGATCAGTTGATTTGAGTTTATATTTTGTTAAATGAAGTTGATACTTCTTTTATAGAGTTTACTTTAATCATTTTTTGTTTAAAAAATAATTACAATAGCACTGTAAATTTTGGTTTATTTTTCATTTAAATGAACTATATAGCAGATTGGTGTTTTCACCTTTCCAAGTACTGTTTTCGATAGTACTATCGAGTCACAATAGTATTGTAACGGGTCGCGAGTGAATGCCTAACTTTTTAATTATGCTAAAAGGCACTTTAATTAGATTTGCCACTGATTTCAGTTTATTCAGTTTTATATCTATTTTTATTATTTAATCTTATTATTTTATTGAAGCATAATTATTTTTGTTATTTATGTTTTTATCAAAAAGATTTTTATTTTATGATCAGTGGTAAATATGTCTTGGCAAACATATGAAGTGCTAACGTTGTTGGCTAGAAAAAGTTAGTTGTTAGTTGTGTGTAATTCGTCCTTAGTAATGCGTTTTTTCTTTTATATCGTAATTATAACTGTCATTGACTCGGATTTTGTGTGTTGACTTACGCTTTGGATTTGCGATCTGGTTTTGTTGCCTAGGGTAATTTATTGGAAATAAATTGTGCTATTTGTTTATTTCTTGTTTATCGTTTTGTTCATCTTCAATAAAACTCTTAAGTATAAAACTATCGATAGTTTTCCATCACTAATTGATGAGTCTCGATTAAATCTTTCGGCAGGGAAATCAGCTTTTGACACCATTGCTAGCGAGAACTAACAAAATGATATGCTTTGAAATGTTATTCATAATGTTAAAACTGTATGCTCTTTATTTTGAATAATAATCATAAAATACTAATCAATGATTTGAATAATTATTTTTTAATTAGAATTGTCCTTTACATGTGTAAATAAATGACTTGCATACATTTTATTCTATTCAGGTGTTTATTTTTAAGTCTTTATTTTAATACCATAAAATACGAGACGTATATTTATCTATAGTAGGTATCTTAAATTATAAATTTCTAATGAGAATAGTCTCCATGAATTATCTTAAATTACTTAAGCGTAAAACTGTTTATTGATGTCTGCAAATCGTATTATTGATATATGAAAATCAATTCTAGAACGAATTACCTTTTAATATGAGTAGTAAAATCTGCCATGAATTGAAGAAAAAATACAGATCAATTTAGTTTTTTTATTTCGAATCTTCACTAAAAACTATTCAATATTTTTTATGGTTTCAGTTAGAAAACTACTTTTAACCATTTCGTCACAGAAATGCGTTTACGCATCATTAATATTATAATTTTCAATGATTCGTTACTTTTTATTTGAAATGAAGAATTTAAATTTAAAATAATTTATTATAGTACTTGAATTGATTTAATAAACTACTTCGACCCATTTTGTCCCGGAGACGATTTTACGTACGATTATTTTTTTTATATATTTCATTACTAGATGGTTGATTTTATTTCTGTTTTTTTACGTGTAAGATTCTGAATTATTTGAAAATTCACACTATATTGATGGTGTTTCAAGAATATCAGAAAAAATAAATGTTTAGCAACTTTTAAAAGATTATGTTAATTTAATCCCAAAAGTGCATTCCTGAAATAAATGGTTTCCGAAGTATAAAAGTTTTCAAATATACGTTTATTTATTGAAATACAGTTTTTAGACATATATTAATACATATAGGAAGAAACAACAGAAAGAAACAAACGGGTTAGGAAGAAATGGGTTAATGTAGTTTATAGAATTCTGAAATTTTTTTGGTTTAATTATTCATTTCCTAATTTTTTTTAGCCTGTGTTTTGTAATAAAAAAGGGGTTTTCGTTTTGAAAGATATAAAACGATATTAATATCTTTTAATTCTCCCTTAATTATCCCCCGTTACTTTTTAATTTTTAAGCAAACTCCTAAAACGATGTTGTTTTTTTACTTTGTCCTCTTTTCATTCCATTACCTTGTAGAGAGTAAAATAGGGAGAAAATAAATTATTTAAGTACATTAAAAACTATTAATACTCAAAACGCTTTAAAGAACTCTTTAGCTGAATTAAATTATGATAATGTAATTACTAAATTCCCTTGAGCGTTAAAAAGTAATAAAGAAAGTATATTTAATTAATTAAGTATATAATTTAAGAATAATATTAACTTTATTAATAAATTATAAATGAAAATCTGATGTACGAACATTATACAACTTTCACTTACCAACCTTCTACTTTAAATATAAATGAGCATATATATATATATATATATATATAAAATAACTGTTTTCATATAAAGGAATGGAAATTTATTCACGTATCGACTATATTAATGTATAATAATCATAACTGATAATATGGTTACTTTTGTGTAACTGTATTGTCACTAGTAGTTATTTTTTGTAACGTTGTTATTAATTTCAGATTCTATTATTTGTTAGCCTTGTAAATTAAAATTTTTCGGAAATACAAATAATTTAAACCCAAATTAGTGTTACAATATGGTTTGATTTTCTTCTTGCAATAAACATCTGCACTGTTCAAGTTAATTCCACGAATAGACCTTAGAATATAATAACTATTGTTATTCTAGCATCCAAAGAGTAATGAATACCAGAGAACAGGCCAATTAATTAGCCTGCCTTCAATGCCTGCGGATAATTTTACCAAAACCTAATTAGCCTTATCAGTGTGATATTGAAAACAGATCCTTGGGCTATGTGATAATTTGTGGTAAATTATGCGGCTGCATCTACAACACTTCACAAATCAATCGCATAAAAAATTAAACTGATCACCTAACTACGAATTAATCTTCATATGTGAATTATATACTACTGACTGGGGTGATTGTAAGTAATATTCTGTAGAGTATATAAAGGTTGTTTCAATTTTTTATTATCGTTTTCTAAATATTATTGCAGCCCTTCAATGATGATTAGTCATTGGAAAAAGTTCGAAAAATTTTTTTTTTTTTTTTTTTTATCTAAAAAAGCTAAAAGAAATTTCCAGTCAGCATAAAGCTCAATAGTTGTTCACATAATATTGAAAAAAAAAAATTCTTTTTTTCTAACGTTAGCTATTTGAGAACAATTAATCCTTTTTTGTTTTCGAATTGCTATATCCTAATAGCATGTAAATGATGATAAATGGAAATTAAATTTAAGACCATTTATAACTAATCACAATTTTTTTCTGGATTAATTATTTGGGGTATTAATTAATAATACAATTAGTAAATTTATAAAAAATCTGAGAATTAAGTTCTTTTGATGGCACCATCTGACTGAATTATACTAAAATCCTACCCAATCAACAAGAACAATGTTGGTAAAGAAAAAATTGTCTGGCTGTAAAGCAAATATTCATTTTAGCCTTCTTTTAGTATTAACAGTTTTACGAACTGTAGCCTGATCTCTTAAATGAACATATAAAATAAATTACGTCCCTTACAATTAGTATATAAACGTTTCTTTAAGAGGTTAGATTTGACATGGAATTAGGTATCAAGATTTATCTTGATCACTCAAAGGTTATTTGTTTGTAAGTAATATTTTGTTTGAGAATTAATTTTTTTGTTATCATTTACGTTATATCATTTAAATGTGTCCGTTAAGTATAAGTTCATTTTATACTATATAGTTGATAAAGATTACAAAATAAAAATTATCGATTATTCTGCGATATTATCTTTCATCTTGTTTTTTTATTTTTATACGGATTTTTATTTTTTTTTTGTATATTACTTGGGTTTAAACGGTCTTAAAGATTCTTCTGTATGGATAATGCACTACTCTACATACAGTCTTTTGTTAGTCTAGAAAAATGAAATGTAAAAAAAATGTTAATCATATTTGATTCTAGAGTATTAAATTGATTATCCCCATTGTTTGTGGTCAGGTTAATCAGGTAAAGTTCGGGTTAAGGATTTACTATTATCCATATTAAATTAGGACATTTGAGAAGCCTTTCTCCTCTAAGTATTTTATTTGGGAATCATTTGGGAAAGGTGGAAGACAAACAGAGACCAGAGAGCAGAGCTGACCTATGCAGTGGGTCGATCCCCTCTGACGTAACAGGTGACGTCACAGCTGACGGGATCACCCCCTCAATAAGGAAGTGGGCTCTCCCGGCTCTTATATTGTCTTCCCTCTCCATCCATCTAGCCCGCCTCACGCCAATTAAATTCTATATCGGCCGAGTCCACTTTATGAAGGAAATAGTTTGAAAAGTTTGCTATTAAGGTCAAAACAGGAAGGCTTGGAAGAAGCTAATAAATAATTTTATTAGGGGTTTCATGCCTTCTTATAACGGTGTTACTTGACAATCAGTAACATTTAAAACTCTAAACTGCTCATAACTAAAAATTGTATTTATTTATATAAAAGTTTCCGGCTTTTTGACCACACTGGTCGTATTTGCCCTATATTATAATGTTTAACGATAACAGATTTAGTGTATGAATATATTTTTTTCGATTACATAAAATTTATTGGAGGAACAATAATTCATTAAAAATAAAAATGAGTTACGTAAAATATCACTAATTGCATTCACTACTACTAAAACTTAATTGTTTGTTTTTTTAATAACTAGCTGATAATATAATTAAAATTGTATTTGAAATCAATAAAATTAACACTAAGAAATTACTATTGACTAGAGTACTAGTTGGCAGGGGTATTGCTGAAGTGAACTTAGCTCAGCTAAGTTACTCTAACCAAACACCATTTTTTGAGAAAACTGAAGTTAAAGTTGAAATTTGTAGAACAAGGATGTGTTTACTTCTATAACTTTTGAAGTACAACAAATTTCACTTTGTCTTTAATATTATTCAAATACAAAATAACAACAACAAAATTACAATAGGTAATTTAAAAAAATAATTATTTAATTGGTTAGGCATAGTTCACCATGGTTGTATACTGACAAATTGTATCAATTAGTTACAATAAATTATGTTGTGATTAACTATTTACAACTAACTAAACGATTACTATTGACTACTGAAAAGTGATAAAGATGTATACAATTATTCGCTATTAGTATTATAATAGCAGTTTAGAAGTAGTAAGGTTTATTGAAAGAAAAATGTATACAGTATAATAGTGTTTGTAAAAACAAAACATTTTACAGAATAGGTAACGGACTGCCTAGTATTTTTTAAAATACATTACATGTACAGTAGGCATGTCTTTAACATATCATATAAAAACCGAACAAAAACATTGCATTATTTGCAATTCTGACAATGCATATGGAAATAAACAGTAATATATATTAGAAAAAATAAACAAAATAAATTGTTTGAAAGGTAGGTATACAATACAAGAAGAGATAGGAACAAGAAAAAAAATAAAGTTAAATACTTTGAACCAAAATAAATTAAGTTAATCATGTATTCGTAGGGTTGAGAACAGTATATCTTTAAATCAACTCATGACGAACAGAATTCACTAGCCTACAGCACTATATTTTATAAGGGGCTTTCAAAAATGAAATCAGAAAGCTGTTTTTTAGAAGGCTAGCGTTATAAAACTATCGAAAAACTAGATAGAAACGCGATTTTTATCAACTCTCTGAAGAGCGATTTGGTGTAAATTAGTATGGAGCCTATTTTTAAATATAACGTGTTGTTAAATTGTGAGTTTGTGTAGAATTCTTTTATGTAAAAGGTGTTGTTGTTCATTCACCAAGGGCGCTTTAGGTGGATTGGGTTTTAGGTTTATGGGAGCATTTCATTTGAATTTTTATAAATAAATTGAAGTCTATGTCCGCTTACAGTTTAATAAATTTATAAACTCATTTATATTTTCTTTATTTCTTGCTTCTAGTTCCGAACGAAAAAAATTAGTTAAAAATGTTTTTTAGCTTTTATTTGTTTTTCTCGTCCTTAAATTTCGACTCGTGGCATATTTGATACAAATGCATGAATTTATTAATAATTACCTTTACATAGCATTTTTATTATTATCTTAAAAATGAATTTACTTTCTTCATAATACTGCTAATATATTCAAACTGATTGCAGAGGCTATTAAACAAAGTCAACAAAGGTAGGGGGTAACTGTGCTGTAACTATCGAACTCTAAAGGATAGCGCCGTGATGTGTATCTTACTGGGTCAAGCAGATAGGCTCATGATACTCCGCTAATGTTTACTCTTACTACACCACTCTTAGCCACAGTAAACACTCGTTCAAATAGTTTCAATCATTGATTTCAACGATATTAAATTCTAAATAATATTATCGATCAAAAATATTTTTTTAAAAATTAAGATGTTTTTTTTTCGCAACAATGCAAAAAATAATCCTGTTACTTTTTGGAATACCAGTGGAAGAAACCAGTATGTAATTGTTATTAGTGATTAACTTCAAAGTTTTAGAGAGTTTTAAATGTAAATGTATATTAATATTAAATATACATTTGTGTGTTAGCACTATTTCTGTACAAACCCTTCAATTGATCCGTTGAATACCTACTCGACATTGTGAAAGATAATGAGGAATGAACGGAGTCTGGATAATTGAGAAAGGAGATTTTCTTTAAAATCCGTTCTTGCGCTGATGGGAAAGACCTAAGTAAATTATTTTCCGTGGGATTCTGAGTAATCCTTGAAAAGATAGGCATTTATTTTTCCAATTTTCTTTTGAGCTGACCTTGCGGATCTATTGAGTTTTGAATTCAATGGGGAAAAGAAAATAGAGAGAAGTCTTGTAACAATTATTTTTCTCATTAATTTCATATGATCGCATTATCGATTATTATTATCTTTATTGTATTTGATTTTAAATATTTAGGAAATGTTATAGTGTATAATATATTAAAGTAATAATACAGCGTATTAAACATAATAAATATTGAGGTAATATTATAGTGATGACCGTCCAGAACATGTCCATAAAACTCTTAACTGTCCCCATTGCTTTTTAGTTTAAAGAATATTATTTCCAATAGCTGTTTTAAACCGTGGTTGAATGGCACTAAAATGCTTTGAAAACAATCTTTTATGTTTTGACAGTATGGTTCGTATAATTAACCACTTTGGAGATCATAAATAAATTGAAAATTTTGGATTAAAATAAAATAGGAGATAATAATAACATCGGTAACTTAATAATGACGTATTATAAAAAAAACAAAAAAAAAAAAACTAAAGTTTCAAATGGTAGAAAATGAAACATATTTTTTTTACATAATGGGAAATTTACCTGCATAACGTTTTCAATCCTCCTTTATACAAAAAAAAATTGAAATTTATACCTTTTCGAGTGCACGAAAATCGTAGCCTCACTTTTCCTGCTTTTCAGAATATAATCGGATTTAGGTTTATTTTAGATTTTTTTTTTATCCTGAAGTTTACTACCTATACCGTTTTTAAATATTTGCTCTCATTCACCAAGTGATTTATATATATAGTACAATTGATCGATAAGGATACCATCGAGAAATATTGCGCTATTTATTACATTTTTTTACACCCACTTTTAATCTGCTTTCAGCGACTCATTCCCACCTAAGCAGAAAGCTGGTGCTCTTTGATGACTGCCTTTGACAGGAGCCGTGGAACACGGAGGGCTGTAGCCCGATGATTAAGTAGCTGGACGGTAACGCTCTGGAAATTCTACGAAAGAAAAGTCATTTTCCCTGCCCAGCGGGCCATGGCCGAAGATAACCCAGCCATTGACTCAATTCAAAAAGCCATCCGAGGTGTCCCAGCATCTCTTCCCGCCAAAATAATTGCTTTACCCGCCCTAATTAGGTTTCACCTTCTCGCCTAACTGCCACTTATATCGTTAAACGCCTGTCTTCGCCAATAGACCACTTGTGGGACAATCAGTCTTCCGACATCTTCCTTTACAACAAAGAGGTTGAAGAATGGATGAGAGCCAGAGATGAATTACTAATGTTCCCATGATATAATTTTCTTATATTAGTTCTTGAATTTAATTAAAAATTAAATTTTTCTATCAATAATAATCATTTGGTTGCAATTCATATAGTAGCTCAGTGGGTAAGTAACCACTGAAAAGTAAACACTTTTTTTTTACTTGTATATCTAAAATATTTTTTATGCGTCCTGATTTTAATGTTTTAGTCTTAATTCGTTTTATATCATTTTTATTAGTGACGACATTTGAGAAATCCAATATCTGAAGTAGCAACTGCAAACCAAAATTTATTAAAAAAAAAATGAAAACACGAGTCTACTTTTGCACTGATGTAAGATTTAAGAGAATCTCTTTAACTCTATAATTTTTTTTCTCCGACACCTTATCAGAATGTTATGCAAAGAGGCTGAAAATAAAATAAACGAAATTGGACATTTTTTGTCATACAGGGTTTCAATTGTTGATATACCAACTAACATCCAATCTCCTATCATTCAACTGAATCCTGAGAAACGTATTGTTGATTTTCTTTTTTTTAAGTAATTTAATTGGCTATTGGCATTAAAATATATATTATCTCCATTTTACCATACTATTTCGTTAATTTTGGTATAATTACTTTCTTGATGTACTGACTTTTTTATTCATTAATAAAACATTTTATATTGTTGAATGATGCTAATCTAAACCACGGTTTTGAAATGCTTTTATTTAGTTTGCGGTGGCAGTTTAGTCCCACAGTGGTGGAATCGCTAGGGCATAGAATAATTGATTGGGTTGCTATTTCAACAAGGTCGAAAATTCGATATACCCCTCCCCTCTAGTTTATGAATTCCGGGTCTGTTGGAATTTTAAATTGGATGGCCGGTAGTTTTTCATTATTTCAAACTTTTCACATTTTAGTGAATATTGTAGCATCGTGTCTTGAAATTTTGAAGCAGTACTTTTTAGTCCTAGATTAATTGAAAAAGAAACGATAAATATAATTATATTATACAGTTTTTTATTTATTTTAATCCTTATATTTATAACCTTATAATGCATAAATGGTATGATTATAAGGTAGGAATTATAAATAAAAATTATTGAACACAGAGGAATATAAGTTTTTCATTTGAAATTTTATTTCACTTGATTGTTTTGGAAATTCTTTTGTCCTCTCTAAATTTTAGTTTGGTTAACAACTGTAATATTTAATAACTTGAAACGTTGGGGCCCGGTGTGGCTGTACGGTAAAGCGCCGTACTCCCATTGCCGGAGCTGCGGGTTCGAGTCCCGCCCTGGGTGGTGCTTTTCTTTCGTAGGAGAAGTATCACACAGTGCCATGGGTGTTATTATGGGCAGAATAGGGCTTCAGTGGAAGCCTTGAAGTCAAAGCCCAAAACAAAAAAAAAAATACCTTGAAACTTTATTCTTTAAATTTAATTTTCGAAACATGCCCTCCAGTCTACATAGATAATCACCCAATACCACAAACAAATACAAATACTTACTTTCGATCGAAGGATGACATGGGGCCCACACGTTAAGATGAAACGAAAAACGTTAAATTTTAGACTCAGACTATTATACTCCATCGTACATAGACGTTCAAAATTACCCCTCAGACAAAAACTTAACCTATACATCTATTCACTAAAACCTATATGGACCTATGCTAGCCAAATAGCCAAACGGACCCGCAAAAAAGACACATATTAACAAAATACAAACCTTTCAATCCCAATACTTAAGATTAATTACAAACTCTCCACCCTACATTTCAAACGAGACCCTTCACAATGACTTAAGAGTTTCGACTGTGACAAATCATATACGTATGAATTACGAACGGTTTTACGACAAACTACACGGACATACCAACAAATCTGTACAAGATATGGCAAGACGTGACATTACTGACTTACCTCGGCGAAGGATGAAGAGGAGTTGGATGAGGGACCTCCTAGTCTGACAACGTAAATCTTTAGAATGCCAGGAGGATGCACCACTGGGTGCTATCTCCCTCATGCCTACCAATGCCATTTGTAATTATTTTAGCACATTTGCTTATTGTAATTGTACAGGTGCAAATAAATTGTAAAAAAAGAAAAGAAAAAAAAATTATTTTGACATAAAAATAAAGAAACTAAATTCAAATAGTAGAATGTAATATAGTAAAGGCTTAACGAACCCGAAGGTACGATGCCGACACTTCCACCTATCTCTCCCTGTCCAATTCCAACTCCACGAGATCAGCCCTCACAGAATCCTCCCACCTTCGCCTCGGCCTAATTCTTGGACATTCAGCAGTCGGTAAAGCCTTATTATTCTTTCGCGACTAAGACTCGCAATTTCGCACCCTCACTCAAATTACAATAGAACAAATATCCTGTTCACACAGTTATTTTTTGATCAATTTTGAAATGATTTTTAACTGTTGATGATTATTATTCTCAGGTCGATTGCGACTATTGTAACTTTGAAATCGCCCTCGGGGTTCAAATAGCGAAAGAAGGTTTGGTTCCAAACTCCGTTCCAGAAATAAAAAAGTGTAAACAGGCCCTTACTCTTTGAGTAATAATAAATAAAATAATATTATGGGTATTAATAATAATATAGAAATTAAAACTGAACCAAAAGAAAATAATAATAATAAACGAAATATGGGTTAAAACAAAAAAATGATAAATATTGTATTATAACAATTGTTAAAAATTAGATTTACTCAAAAGCCATATCGTGGGTGAATATGAAATAAAACTATCTTCAAACTATTTTATGAGAAGATAAAAGATTCGACCACGGCCGGGAATCGAACCCAGGTCCTCCGCATCTCCGTTGCGGCGCTCTTACCACTGAGCTAACCGTGGGGCCATCCCAGACAAAAACTAACTTTAGATTGATCCTCGAATTCAATTTATAATAACCTGACAGATGATTCAGGTATCATTAATATTGTCGCTGAAATGGAAATTGTAAAGTAATTTCGGCATAGGGACAGCAAAAACATTTTTTCTTCTCTTTTTTTGCCCCTCACCCCCCCAAAAAAACCGTTTCAGTGACGTGGGATCTGTCAAAAGAGGGGAGAAAGATGACACCTGAATGGTAGGGGGTGGGAGCAGCAGATGTCGTCCTCCAAACTGATAAAAATTCTAGAGCAATTTTTAGGGGTGCGGGGTCCCTGCCAATGATAGAACTTGCTGACTCTCAAACCCTCGTCTCATTTCATTAATGATGCCATTTCGGCTTCAGATTTCTTTTAACATCTCTTCCTGTCGCAGGAGCTGTTTTAAATCCGCAGGAATTCTCTCATGTCTTCGAAAAAAAATTTGGTGAAGTGCTCACGCATCAGACAACTTCCACACAATACAACAAGACAACAAAAAATATACATTTGCGTGCTTAAGTCGTACTGGATAGGGAATACAAAACCTTTTTTCCTCGATGAACATTATTTTTTTTTTTAATTCTAGGGCAATTCCACGTCAAATCAACACAAAAATATATCATTTTGAACCTCCTTGAAGTGGGATCAAAATTTCTTCATTACTAAAAAAATTGAAAACTAGAAATAAAATTTCATAAATCCAGCATTTTATGATTAAAAATAGCGGCAGATGTTTTCTAACTGGGACTATGAGATTGGTGTCGTTTAACAGCGCATTCCATGCCATTTCATATTATATACTAAAATTTATAGGTTGGTTCTAAAGAAATTTTCTTAAAACCAAGTTTAATAATTTAATGTCAATTTTTTGTAAAAGGGGATTTAAAAAAAATTAATTTATATCTTTTTTTAAAAAAAAATAGGTCATACTGCGAATCCCTAGACATTGTTCTATACCATATGAAATGGCATAGAATGCGCTGTTAAACGACGCCAATCTTTTAGTACTAGTCTAATTTGGAAAATATCTATTTTTAATCATAAAAAGCTAGATTTAATGAATTTTATCGCTAGTTTTCAATTTTTGTAGCAATGCAGAAATTTTCATCCCACTTTTATATTTTGTTGTATAAATAGATATACTACCTACTACCTATTTTTTACAAAAAAATTAAAAGATGTCCTTTTTGAGAAAATTAAAATTAAAATTTTAAACTTCGATTTAAGAAAATTTCTTTAGTACCAACCTATACATTGCTGTGTATCATACGAAACGGCATGGAATGCGCTGTTAAAAGACACCAATCTCATAGTCATAGTCAAATTTGGAAAACATCTGCAGCTATTTTTAATCATATATTGCTATATTTATGAAATCTTATCACTACTTTTTAAATTTTTTAGCAATGAAGAAATTTTCATCCCACTTTTAAATTTTATTGTATAAATAGATACCTACTATCTATTTTTTTACAAAAAATTTAAAAGATGTCCTTTTTGAGATAATTTAAATTAAAATTTTAAACTTTGATTTAAGAAAATTTCTTTAGTACCAACCTATACATTGCTGTGTATCATACGAAATGGCATGGAATGCGCTGTTAAAAGACACCAATCTCATAGTCATAGTCAAATTTGGAAAACATCTGCAGCTATTTTTAATCATAAATTGCTATATTTATGAAATCTTATCACTACTTTTTAAATTTTTTAGCAATGAAGAAATTTTCATCCCACTTTTAAATTTTATTGTATAAATAGATACCTACTATCTATTTTTTACAAAAAATTTAAAAGATGTCCTTTTTGAGATAATTTAAATTAAAATTTTACATTTAGTTTTAAGAAAATTTCTTAAGTACCAACTTATACATTGTTGTATATCATATAAAACGGCATGGAATACGCTGTTAAACGACACCAATCTCACAGTCCTAGTCAAATTTGGAAAACATCTACAGCTATTTTTAATCATGATTTTTTCTGTTTCTGGACCTATTTTTGAGGGCTTTAGAGACCAATAATTCAAAAAAGGGGAGACATATCTCATTGTCAGTAATATTTCACAATTGTTCTAGTAGATAAAAGTAGTACACATATACCAAATTTCAAGAAAATCTGAAATGGTGAGGCTCAATCCTGGGTTGAATTGACGTGGAATGACCCTCTTTCGGAAAGTGGAAACTGCAGTTAGTACTTGATAAAATGGTATACCAAAATAAATTTGGCTCCAATCGTTAAATTTCGTACTTTGTGGCGATTCGTTTAATACATAAATATTTTTTCTAAAGAATTATAGAAATAATAATGAAGTTTTCGACTGAACGATGAAATTTTTCAACGATATATCGTAAAGAGAGGTTCATGATACCGGCCGATATAACAATAGAATAAATTGGAACTAAATTTTCAAATTTTGAGCGTGCGAATTTTTTTTTTTCAGAAAACAACGACGATATTTTATTATAGTTAGCATTCATTTGTTTTCCATTGTAAAACAAAATCAAAATAGTTATTTATTATACAAGTGACGAAAGTAGATCATTTTACAACTCGAGTGAAACGTTTACCCACACGAGCGAAGCGAGTGTGGTAATTTCACGAGAGTTGTAAATTCTACTTTTTTCACGAGTGTAATATTAAATTTTTCTGTAATCGTGTAATACATGATCAGGTCTAACCAGAATATGAACAAAATTAGGATGTTGTGAAGATTATGGTATGTTGTTGGTAGGTTATAAGCATGGTTGTGAAAGGTTATAAAATGTTATAACAATAAATTTAATTAAATAAAAAATAATATAATAATAATAATATTTAATCAAACAGTGTTTTTTGAAGTTTTTTAGTAATATCAAAGATGTCTGTTTAAATTAAAATGATTGTGAAGTAGTGCAGTTATAAACAAGTGCAGGTTATAAACAAGGAAGGTAATTATTATTATATTTAAATTTTAAAATATATTGATTATTTCCACCAATAATTCATTCACATTTCAATTTATTTTGTTAAAATAAATTCTTACAATGTTAAGAAACATTTAAAAGCATTTAATTTCCAACTTCAAATTATTTTTTAATTTATACTTATTACTAATTAAGAAGTACTAAAACAATACATAGAGGCGCTGGCTGGGATAATGGACCCCAACCACATTAGTTATGCCTCTAAAGTATCAGGGAATCGGTTCTGTTTCCATCTGAGTAGCAAAGAGCAAGTAGATCTACTTTTATCGAAACACAGCCATATGAGGGTGGGAGATATCACTGTACCGATTAAGCGATTAGTCGAACCAGGAAAGCGGATCATCATTTCCAATGCATGCCCAAGTATACCTCAAAATATTCTGGAGGATGAGATCCGAAAATTAGGGGTACGATTGTTATCACCAATATCATTTTTACGTTTCGGATACAAGAAAAAAAGTCTCAGTCATATACTAACGTTCCGGCGACAGGTCTTTATAGCAGCTGAAGATATAAGTAAATTAAGCAGTTCGATAGTAATAACCTATCAGGGACTCAGTCACAGAATTTTCCTCGCTGAAGACATTTTTGTCTGTTATGTTTGCAAGAAACCAGGACACCTTGCAGCAAACTGTTCAGATGCAGAGGCATTAGAAGGAGGAAATAAAGAAGGCACTGAGAAAACAATTCTCTCAACAAAATACGGACCACCTTTAAAGATATCTGTATCTACAGAAGGTACGAAGAGTAATAGTAATGTAAATTCTCTAAAAACTGTTTCTAGCGCTTTAAATATCGAAGGGATCAATAATAACCAGTGAGTGATAAACAAAAATATTAACATAACCTTACCCTCAAGTGTAACTAATGATAATAAAACACTCGTAAACAATACTTCGCCTGGAAAAGAACCAGAAAACATTGACCATAACATAAAACCTTTTAATTTAGCAACACCAAACACTAGCAAAGTAAGAACCAACAGCCCACTTAGTAAGGGTAGTAATAAAAAACAAGAAATCTCAAAAAACTTAACCACAACAACAATATCCAAAAAAAGTGACTCAAACTCGAATACAAAAATGATGAGACAGTCTGAGCAGATTCTCGATCCAATACGAAACATAATAACAAAGAATAAACGTACGTACCCACTTACATTTGAAAAAGTATGTTTACTAATTGACATGACACAAGGGGAAAACGAACTTAACGCAACCGAAATAATGCAACAGTTCACAGACAGCACAAACGACTTAAAAACAATGCTCTCGGATATCAGAGACGCAACATCTCACAGAGGGATCAAAATAAGAATTGCCAAGTTAATAAAGTATTTAAACGAACGTCCTATGAATAAAAACGCAACAAACTGTCAAAATGAGCCCCTAACACATGACAAAGCGGAAAATAATAAACAAGCTATCACCTCAAATGACACATCTTCAATGGAACATTAACGGAATTTTCCGACACTTAGGATACCTTCAGATGTTGATAAATGAAGAGAACCCTATTGTAATTAGTCTACAAGAAACACATCTTAAAGAAAACCAAACACTAAAAATCAGAGATTACAACGTTTACCGCAAAGATAGAATAGGAACACCAAAGTCATGGGGAGGAGTTGCCACGCTAGTCAGAAATGACATTTTTAGCGAAGAACTGACTCTCAATACCCACCTAGAAGCCATAGCAATCAGAACCCACCAAAATGAACCAATCACAGTATGCAATATTTACATACCACCATCGGAATTATTCACAACTAATGACATCCAAAAAATTATAGATCAACTCCCACGACCCTACCTCCTGCTTGGCGTCTTTAACGCTAATGATATAGCCTGGGGTTCATCATTAGCCGATAATGGTCATAGAGGCAAAAAGATCAAAAAACTTTTAGAAGAAAATCCTACAGTCACTCTTCTTAACACTGGCGGAAATACACATTTTTGCTCAAAAACCAATAAATTTTCTTCCATTGACATCTGACAGTCCAGCGACGTCAGAGTAGCTCCTAAAATTAAATGGGAAACGAAAACCGACCTATACGGAAGCGATCACTTCCCAATCACATTAAAAGCAAAACTTGAAACCCCAACCCAAAAGAGGTATCGACACTGGCAATACCAGAAAGCTGACTGGGCAAGATTCTGCGAAAAAGTAAACAAAGGAATCGATTCAATACCAGAAGATATGAACGATATAGACCTTTGCGCTGAAGCCTTTAACAATGTGATATTAGAAGCAGCCTACGGAGCAATTCCTCAAGCATCAAACAAAACGTCTCGCAAGAAGGTTCCATGGTGGAACGAAAAATGCCAAGAAGCTGTAAAAGCAAAGAAATATGCACTAAATAAGTATAGAAAGAGCAGAAGCGTAACTGACGCAATTGAATTCAAAAAATTAAGAGCTGTAGCCAACAGAGTTATTAAAGAAAGCAAACGATCCTCGTGGAAGGACTTCATCTCCTCAACTAACCAACATACCTCTCTAAAAGAACTCTGGAACAAAGTTAGAAGCATCAGGGGAATTTCGAATCACACAAATCTATCTGGGATTAAAACAGATCAGAACACTATAACTGACCCAGGTGAAATCTCAGAAACATTGGCGAAGCACTTCTGTGAAATTTCCTCTGGGAATACAAAAGCTTTGCCAAAATGTAAAAACATACCAAACCACGATATCTACGGTAATGAAGGCAACTACAACAGTCCCTTAACTTTGAAAGAGCTGGAATACGTTCTACAGAAAACACCAAAAAAATCAGCGATTGGTAGCGACGGAATCTCTTATGAAATGTTACGCAACTTACCTGACGAAGGAAAAGAGTTTTTACTAAAACTATTTAACCAAGTTTGGGATAATGGCTATCTCCCTCTAATATGGAAGCAATCACTAATTATACCGATACCGAAAAAAGAAAAAAGATACCTCATAACAGACTTTCGCCCAATATCACTTCTCTCATGTGTAAGTAAAATACAAGAAAAAATAATAAATCAAAGAATTTCCGAAGTTCTTGAAAAAAGAGGGCTTCTTACACCATACCAGTTTGGATTTAGAGAAAACCATAACACGACGGAACCAATCCATATGCTGAAATGGGAAGCCCAGGAAGCATTTAAGAAAAAACAACATATGATCGCAATATTTTTAGACATTGAAAAAGCTTATGATACGATGTGGAGATCGCGAGTCCTAGACGTATTAAGAAGGTGGAGTATCAAGGGAAAATTGTGGAAATATATCTCAAACTTTCTCCAGCAAAGAACTTTCAGGGTTATGGTCAGATCTTCAAAATCCTCAGTATATACTCTGGAGAACGGCACCCCTCAAGGTTCCCCACTCAGCGCGACCCTTTTTCAGATAGCGATAAATGATATAGCAGAAGTTCCTATCAGTCCAGCCAAAGTCGCTCTTTATGCAGACGACATAACACTATACATCCGGAGCAAATCCATCAACTTCCTACAATGGAAGGCTCAAGAAGCACTGGATAATATAGATAATTGGTCGAAAGAAAGTGGCTTCAAGCTATCAGCTAACAAAACCAAAGCCATCCATATATGCAGAATGAGAAGATGTTCAGACAATCCTACAATCAGAATTAGTGGAACAGACATATTATTTGTTAATTGCCAAAAGTACTTGGGGATGCTTCTTGATCGACCACTTAGGTGGACAATTCACATACAAACACTTAAGGAAGAATGCCTAAAACGGATTGGATTACTCAAATCGTTGTCACATAAGACCTGGGGAGCGGATAGAAAAAGCCTATTAGCTATATACCGGTCTACGATTAGAAGTAAATTGGACTACGGGTCTAATATCTATAATTCTGCTTCCAAATCGACACTAAAGATGTTAGATGTCGTACATAACACCGCCCTGAGAATATGCACTGGAGCATTTCCCACATCCCCTGCTGAAAGCCTCTATGCAGAAGTGGGCGAACCCCCGCTTGAATTTAGGAGACTATTCCTTTCAGTGAAATCCGGGTTAAAACTTAAAACCAACTCGAGACACCCATTGAACAAACTACTATTCAGTAGAGGAGAAAGGGAGGAAAACTTACTCAAAGAATTTCTAGAGAAAATCGGAAACCCGCCATTAAAATTAGAAAATATTTCAGAAATGCCAGATACTGCATTTCCTAGATGGATACATGCCAAACCACATATAGAAACATCATTAGCCGTCCATAAAAAAGGATCAATAACTCCAGCCGAATCTCAACAGTTATTTCTTGAAACACTGGAGAAATATGCGGGATACAAAATCGTCTATACAGACGCATCTAAAGCTCAGAATGAAGTTGGCTGCTCTTACATAATTCGCCCAAATGGCCGGAAATTATATAAATTACCAAACATATGCTCCATATTCACAGGGGAGGCGTTAGCAATAAAGGAAGCACTCGAACATATTGAGTTATGTGATGCCGGGAAGTGGGCGGTAGTATCAGACTCAATGAGCGCATTACTGGCCATAGAAAATTCCAAGCCCAAATCTGCCTTAATAATAGAAATAAGAAACATTTGGTGGCAATTAAGGGAGAAAGGAACGGATGTCATTTTCATATGGTCCCCCTCACACTGCGGAATCACAGGAAATGAGCTAGCAGACCAGGCAGCACGTCAAGCGCGAATTCTAGATGCCAACGATGTGACAATTATAAATAAAATTCCTCTAGATGACCTTTTTAAAACAACAAAACTTGAAATCCATAAAATATGGCAGACCAAATGGAACCAAAAAGAATCGAAACTAAACGACATAAAGAAGAACCCGAGAGAATGGACTACCTCCAACAGAAAATCGCGTAGAGAGGAAACTGCCCTTTGCCGACTAAGAATAGGCCACTGTATGTTCTCCCATGCATACTTGCTCGAAGGTCTCGAACCCCCCACCTGCAAATTATGCAAAGTAGAAATAACAGTAGAGCACCTTCTACAGAATTGCAAAGCCTATGAAAAACTAAGAAAAAAATTAGAATTGGGACCATCTTTAAAAGAAAATCTTAAAGATGATGAAACAACAGTAAAAAAAACAATACAATATTTAAAACTAACAAAATACTACAACAAAGTCTAAAATACAGATGTTGCCAATGACCCTGCAGGGTAGAGGCAACAAAAAACCAAATAAATAAATAAATAATTAAGAAGACAATTCACTTTCTTCACTTGTGAAGTAAGTAATCACTTTCTTCACTCTATAGCAAAATGTTTCACTTTCTTCACTCATTTCAGTTTAGTAATGTTACCATTATTCAACGATTACAGAAAAAAGTAATTTTTAATTTAGTTTTAAAACAGCTGCTACTAATTACCATGGAATTCCGTAGTTATAATAGCTTCCATTAAAATCTAAAAGTAAACATTATTATTATTTTTTTTCCATATTTTATTTTTTTGACTTTCCACTATTATTAAAGAATACTGCAATCTGACTAAAAATTATAAGCCGTTTTTCAGAAGTCGTTAAGAGAAAAAAAGAAGAAGCAGTAATAAGATTATTTTTAAGACAATTAAAAGGATAAATAATTTCAAAACAAAATAAACAGCTTGAAAAGTACCTTCTGTCAAATTTCGTATGCATCAGTTTGTATATACAGTATTGAAAAGTTAAAAACGTACATAGACTGATAATTTCCTTTTGCTTTTTTTGCTATTCGAAAATTACTTCGGAGTGTGCTATAGCCGAACTTTTGATCACAACATAATTAGACATAGGCATACACTCGTTAATAATATTGAGCTTAATTGTCCAACACAACAAAAATCTGATGCTGGTAGGACGTGCTGCTATTTTAAATTGATAGTAAAAAATATTTAATTCTTCGCCTTCCGCTATTCTTGATGTCCCTTATTTTCCTACTATTACAACACCGAAACTTGAAAATGTCTTTACAATTAGCTTATTTAGTCCTTGTCAAAATGATACCTTTTGAAGTTTGATTTTACAATAAAGTTATAAAATATATACATCTCAGGATACTGAAACATAAGACCATTACCAAGATGTCATTAGGAGTAATTGCAGCAGTAAATGGATTGGGGACCATTTGATTTCATGAGGAAGACTAATCTTCCGAGAGACATTTGGAAAAGATAAATAACTGGGATCCGTTCCGCTCTAGCGTTTCCAACTGCGACGCTTCTATGAAGCCATTGAGCAAGACCACTCTACTCTATATTAGCACAGAATCAGTCTTATATCTAACGACACCTAGAATCTTTCGTCATATATCAATCGGTTGGAGTAGGTAAGTAGTTTTGGAACGTTGCACTGCTTATTACACTAACTACACAAATTTAGGAAGAAAAGATTTGTGAAGCTCAAAAAATAAATAATAAACAGAGATTAATGCTTTTGCAGTCAGAGTTTTAAGATCATTTAAATTTTATTACCATAAGAGACTGTTTTGTCTCCATACTCCATACACCAAAGTGTTTTTGTAAATACTATGCTTTCGGTTTACCCAGGGAAGGATTCAGTCGAAATTATGCAAAAAATGGAAAAGTTTTTAATCATTGCATGAAAGCAACTCTTAGCAATATACTTCTTCAAGGATTAATTCAAATGATGTAAGTAAAATTGATAATGACCCTAATTATCTAGTTCGTGCCTCAGAACCATCATCTCTGCCAGAAGATTTCAGCTTTATCTATGTCCTGCTTTATGGATCTTCGCCAGGTTTTCCATGGTCTAACCAGGTCTCTCATCCGTGTCCATTAAGGGTTCCAGTCTAGCACTGTCTCAACTATGACTCCAGGTTTTTCTCTAAAGTATGTCCGAACCATTTCCACTTGCTTCTTAACGTTTTTCAACCAACTAGATCCTGGTTCGTAGGTACGTTTCATAAGTCGTTTCTTCTTTTAAAATAACGTTGAGCCATCACAAATTAATGATGCGGCGATGGTAGTGCTTTGTGAAAACTTTAATATCAGTTATTAGGAACCATATATGGTTCTGCTCCTTATGAGAGTACCTTGTGCTCATTACGACTTTGTGCTCGAGTAGCAATTTGATAGCTAAGGAAATGTTCCTTTCCCTCTACGATTAGGATAGATGAATGAAAGCTCTTCCTAATAGCCCCCTAACCTAAGAATCTGTTCCTTACTGGTCATATACAATGCTGCTATGAATTGAGAAGTCAGTAACACTTCCCCATTTCTGATAAATTGCAGACAGTGGTAACCATTTGAATTCGCGCTCATCTCCCTTCGTTTCCTGGCATTCATTGCAAGACAGGTATTTCCTGTTTCATCTTGCAGCCTTATAATTTATCTCCGTTGTCAGAGGAACACTGGGGCATCTTAAAAATTTTGCTTGGAAATTCCAGTCAATGACATTGAATAGTCAAGTAAGACGTTTGAGTTAAGTATTTGTTAAAGATAGAGTGATTCTGGAGAAACAAGATAAAAAAAATCTGGTGCCTGAGCGCAACACACAACTTTCACTTACCAACTTTCTTAGATTAGAAATTAATGTGTTTTGTTAATTGCCACTTCTCAAAGTTATACATTTTTCCAAATTCATTTCTTATTTTTGTTTTCATTTGCTCAAAAAAAAAAAACATTAATTTCTTTTATTATTAAATAAAAGTTTTTACTTGTGATAATTCGGCAATGCAAGCATAATACTCCAAGTCGTCTGATTTTATAATTCTCTATGTACTTGTTCAATATTTCATTTAGTTCCTATGAAACAAATAATTTTCATTAAATGAACAGAACATCTTTAATTATAACGCATTGGTTTGTCATTAAATGCGTACGGCGCATGCGTGAGCTCAATGTGTTTTATGAGTTCACGGAATTTTTTTCTTTTTTTCTCCTGTATATGTTTACTTGATTTTCTTCATATATCATATTTAGCCATTTCTTATTTTTAGTCGTGATGAGAGACAGTTAATTTCTCAATATAAACTAAAACAAAGGTACTTTATAGGAAAACAAAAAAGGCCCCTTCCCCATTTAAGCCCCCTCAGAAAATTTTAATACTGATAAAACTTACCTGATATTATTGAACACCTATTTTTTATTAAACATGACGAATTTGATCAAAATCATTAAAGCCGTTTTTGAGATAATCGAAAAAAAGGTAAAAATTGGAAAAAAGTTATGAAATAAAGTGCCCCCTCCGTTTGACCAATTTCGATGAAATGTTGGCTGTCACATCTTTGGCATATACATAAGTCAAATACCCAGTTTGATTAAAATCTCTGAATCTTTAAAGAAAAAAGCTTTAAAGCCGTTTTTGAGTTAATAAAAAAAACACATGAAAATTATACAAAATTGATTAAGTAAAGTCCCCCCACTCTTTGACCAATTTTGATGAAATTTTTGCTGTCACATCGCGGGCATATACATACACTAAATACCCAATTTCAGGTTCGCACGGTTAACAGTTTTTGAGCTAGTCTGTTCACACACACACAGAGACCATTTCGCGGGACTTGGTTATTTCGACTCAGGGGATCCCAAAACGTGTATTTCCGTTGAAAACCGGAAGTCGAATTTTTTTACGATCGCAATACTTCCACTTACTATATATTTCATGTATAGGAAAGTGAAAGTAAAAATGGATATGCCTTCCTGATCAATTCGAAACCTGTCAAAAGAATTAACGAATTATTGTGTTTTAGCGATGAGGAAATAAAAATGAACAGTATACGTCAGCTCATCTCTGTACTTCTTAATCAAAGTGACAGCTCAGTTAAGCACTAAACCCAACCCAATTATCAAACACTGTTAACATTTATTCTCTCCTAAGGGTATTCATTTTTTTGAAAATTAATATTTAAAAAAAGTATTAAATTAATTACCATTATTATTTACTTGTAATTTTAATACCTTACTAAAATATTCTTTTTTCTTTTTCAGGTAAGTTTCTTGGTTTGTGGTTCATGCATAGAGTAAGTGAAGTATATATCAAATCTTTAATATTTTATTAATTTATTGAGAAAGTTATAACCTTTTTTCTTTAAGAAAAACGATTATTCTACCAGATTGTTTTATTTATTATTTGATTTTTTAATAGGGTATCATTATTTAAAAAAACACATTAACTTATGATATATGATATCGTAGATGTTTTCTATATTATGTTCGATATACTGATTCTTCGCTTTAATAATTCAACTCTTTGAAATAATATTGTTTTAATGGTCATTGATAGTTTTTTTTCTTGTTACATAATTCTTTAAAAGATAAAATGACTGCTATCTATCGTTTGCTACAACTCCTACGACTTTACTTCGGTTACTTAACTTGGATGCAATTCTCCATTACAAGACTGCTCTGTATATATTTTATCCCCGAGTTATTCGAAAGAAGCTCAATAGATCCCGTTGTAAGCTGAGAGGCCCTTTGAGACTAATCCTTTTTTTCAATAACCTCCTGAAAAGCAGTAACCACTAACGCAAAAAGAATCTACTTATACTCGTATTCCAGGCCTATTAAAGAGGCAAAATGGAATATAAATCTAGAATAGTTAGAGATTGGATGTTAAGAAAACATGTCCCAAAATAATAATGCTATCATTAGACAGTGTGATGACTCAACATTACTCTTGTTTGAACAACATGTCAGATTTATAGGTTACCATTGGTCTGTTTATCAGTTAAGGAGTAGACATTCCCTTCTATTTATAGAAACCAAACATTTTTGTCCTGAAAAGTCCTGATTGGTATCTGTGACTAGTTCAGGGTGTAGAAAACAAAAAAAAAAAAACAATCTAACAATAAACTTTCTTATGGATGATGTGAATTTCTAAAAAAAGAATCAAAATATTGATATAGTGCTGATATCAACATAATCATAAAGTTATATTTCAGGTATATATACTCATAAGTTTTCGAAAAAAATTAATTGTTTCAAATCAGACATGAATGCAACAAACGTATTTTTCGCTGTTAGTAGTAGGGTTCTGCTTCAAGACACGAAGTGACAGAATGAAGTGACACTATCAGCCAAGCGTGTCCCCACTGATAAGGTCTACGTTTCTCTTTCAGCTCTCTACTAACCAAGGGAGTATTGGTATTCGTGAAAATTAATTATTATAGCACTAACTAATTAATTAATGTTAAAACCTAAGTTAAATCTTCACACTGTATGTATTTAATACGGTAGTATAAATATCTTTTTCGACTGAAGCGTGGATTTTGTGAATGAGAAATCATTTACAAAAGGAATTTCACGAAGAAGTGACGAACCTTAATTGTATCGCATGGAACTGTAATATTTTAGCATTTTTAAATCCAACAGTTCAAACCTTATAAGTAAAACGGGAAGCGGGGTAAAACAGCAAGGGATACTTTTATATGAAATTTTGCAATTTTCAATAATTTAAAAGAAAACAAGGTTCTGCATTATCATCAAAGTTGATCTAATATTAAGTTTTTTTATCTGTTTCTCTTATTAATTTTCAGTTGTTGTTGTTGTTTGATTAAAGTCCCTTTATGCTACTGAGGCTAATACGGTGGGAGTCCTAAATTTTATCTATCCACCTATAATCAGGATAGGGATCTTTACCGAATACCTGACCTCCATTTTACGTCCTATCCGAGGAACGGCATAAACAAGGATTTTTGCTCCCTTTGAAAAATCCTAGGGCCACCGTGAGACGTGAACCCGCGACCTTTAGTATTGTATGTTGCTATGCTAACCAGAAGAAGAAAGGTGACCCCATTAATTTTCAGTTATAATTGTTTTTATAACAGGTTAATCAGGTAAATCAGGTTACTTCTGTTACTGCATTACTACTTACTACAGTTAAGTTTTTGTTGTTGTTGTTTGTTTGTTTAACGTCATTTTATGCTACTAAGGCTAATCGGACGATGCTACAGTGGGATTCCTAAATTTTGATATCCAGGTACAATTACGATAGGGATCTTTACATCTTTACAATTAGTACCTGACATCGTACCTGCTCAGGACCTCCATTTTACGTCCTATCCGGGGGACGGCAAGGCTAAGGATTTTTTACTCCCATTAAAAAATCCTAGGGCCACCACTGGGTGCGAACCTACGACTTTTAGTATTGTAGGTTGCCATGCTAACCACCAGTGACCAGTAACACAGGTGACCCCAACAAAGTTTTTAATAAGTATTTACTCAACAACAAATATGGTACAACAATACAACAAAAATACTTTTGGTTAGTCAAGAAGAGTAACAAAGTTTTTAATAAGTATTTACTCTTCTTGATTAACCAAAAGTATTTTTGTTGTATTTAATGGCTTATACGAGTATAAATATTTTTTTTATTTTTCCATAGCCCCCACGGTGGGGCTCAGTAAGGTTTAACCCAAAAGTGCTTGCACTTCGGCGTTCTTTTCAAATTATGAAAATATATCGAATAACATAAAGTTCTCAATAAAAATGAAAATATTCGACCGAGCTCTCCTCAAGTAAATTCGAATTTTTTAAAAATACTATATAAATTATATTTTAGGTTGTACGCCCATTGAAAAATGTTTTCAAAATATGGCTGTGGCTATTGTAATTTAATAATAATGATAGGAAATTTGTAATTCACAACAAGAGCAACAAAAATTTTCGGTGATGTTACTCTTTTTTGGCGAAGACTTCTTCGGGCTTGTAGTATCATGTTTTAAAGTTAAAACGTTATTCGTAGGAGTTAAAATTTTACCACAGGCAGAGTCGTTTGTTGAAAAAATTGTATGCCCTGGAAGTCTTACTAACTCACATACATAACGGTCACATAATAATTTATTGGTGCTAGATCTTGTCACTGGTTTTTTTTTTTTTAAATAGAAAAATTTTGTTGAATCTTAATATCAGCTCAATACATATTACGTTTACAAGACGCACACACAACGAGTGGTAGCGAATCGTTATTCTTATCATAATCACTGAATAATGAGCTTATTTTGTCCTCTAAACTTTTTGTAATTTTCATCATATTACGTTTACGTAAACATAATAACCACACCACATACCGATTTTCTTCGTGTGTTCGATGACGATTCAAGCCCATTTTTAGAAAAAATAATTTAATTTAATCACTTTCTGTACTTACTGAATATAATATATATACTGAAAGAGGAACCGATCGCAACCAGAACAAAACTATTTGTTCAACACCAATTTATAATGATTTCGCGTCGATAAAGTTTCTGTATGATAAAAGTGAGAGTTCCGATGCGTAAATATTATAATTTACAATAAGTAAGTATACCGTCAATACCTTAACCAAGTTAACCGTAATATTCATTAGGTACGTATGTATTTTTATAATGCACAATAAACATAAAGATTGTTGATCTTCATGTAATTTTTTTCTTCATTTAATAATTTCAATCACTTCTGAATTCCAGAATTCTAATTAATAATTCATTATTATTCAACTGCAATAATCTGAACAATAAATGTAATATAAAATTATTTTTGAACAAAATTTGTGAACAGAATGGTTGCATGCTACATATAATATAATTTATGATATTTTTTAAAAAGTTCCATTTACTCGCGGAGAGCTCGGTCGAATATTTTAATTTTAATTGGAAACTTAATGTTATTCGATGTATTTTCATAATTTTAAAAGAACGCCGAAGTGCAAGCACTTTTGGGTTAAACCTTACTGAGCCCCACCGTGCCCCTTATGATTTAGTAATTTCTTGATTAAATTGATTGCTCCCTTGAATAGTAAACCTTTTACTGCAGTTATATGCATTTTAAGGGGTATTGAGAAAATTTAATTTTTTGAAAATTAAATAGTTTTTCTAGGTAACCGGTGATGGGGCTCACCTCTTTCTTGATTAAATCTTAAATTCTAATACTTAAGCCTAACATTAATATAGTTTTTGCCATCGTCTTGGGAGATTCGCAGGGCTGAGGCTATTAAATAGTGGATTTTACAGGGTTGGTAATTTATCGAAAAAAGAATCCTGTCTCTTGGTTATGTATTCCTTGATTTTTGGTAATTTAATTACTTCTTGAATCTCTGATGTCCTCATTCGCTGCATGTAAGTCCCTTTGACTATTTTTCTTGCTATCCCGTTTTGAAATGATTGCAGCTTATTTCTAGTTGATCTGCTTATATGCTTGAATAGAGGTGCACCGTATAACAGCGCCGGCCGAATTATGGAAGCATATACTAAAAGTTTTAAACGTATTGATAAACTGGTAGTGATAAGTAGTTTATTAAGCCTATATGTTTTGAGTCTTAATGTTTTAATTTTTCTGTCGAAATGTCTCGAAAAATTTAGGTGTCTGTCTAAGTGTTCCGAGATACGTCAGGTTGGTCGATAGCTTAATACATTTATTGTTTATGTAAAATTCTTTAGGAATTTTCTTTTTCCCTTATTGGTAAGAAAAAACAATCCCCACTGTCTTGTCTGGATTAACTTCAATTTTTAGGTTTTTTAGTTGATCTGTTATCTTTTGGCAAACCGGTTCTGCCTGCTGCAACGCTTTCTTGGCATTTAGGCTGTGGCTTGTAACAGCTATGTCGTCGGCAAAAACAGTTACAGAAGCATTTTTGTGTTTAGTCCCAACTATTTCTGCTGTGTAAATCAGAAAAAGGACTGGGGAGAGGACCGCTCCTTGAGGTACACCACATGTTAGCTCGACGAGGTTCGATTCTTTATTCCCTACTTTTACTGTCCAAAGACCGCTGGCTCAAAAATGATTTTATAACAGAATATAGTTGTTCTGGGCATTCTTGATTAATGAGCTGTTGACAAAGCTTTTTATGGCAAATTGAATCGAATGCTTTCGAGCAGTCCATAGAAATTAATGCAGTAGCACTGTTCCGATTCATGTTTTTGGTGACCTCTGTCTGCAGCTTTACTAAGGTATGCTCAGTACATAATTGAAAACCTGTCTGCTCTGGTGGTATTAAATCATTTTGTATACTAAAACTCCTAAGGTAGTTCAAGACAATTTTTTCAAAAATGTTTGCCATGTGGGGTAACAAACTTATTGGACGATAATGGGCTGGGTCACTTCCACTCTTCGCTGCCTTTAAGAGTGGAAATAATATAGCGTGTTTCCAAGGATCAGGGAAATATCGAAGTCTTAAACATGAGTTGTAGAGATTCACCAGAAACATAATACCAATCCTAGGCAATTGTTTGAGTAAGACAGTCTGTATTCCGTCACTACCTGGTGCACGGTTCCCTTTGGTCCTTCTAAGAATGGCTTTTAATTGCTTATAGGAAACAAACATGTAGTTGTTTTCCATTTCTAAGGTAGGGAGCGAAGTCAAAATCCCTGTCCTTTTTTACTTTCACTTACCTATATATGAGATATATAATAAGTGGAAGTATTGCGATCGTGAAAAATTTCGACTTCCGGTTTTCAACGGAAATACACGTTTTGGGGTTCCCTGAGTCGAAATAACCAAGTACCGCGAAATGGTCTGTGTGTCCGTGTGTTTGTCTGTGTGTGTGTGAACAGACTAGCTCAAAAACTGTAAGTCGTACAAAACTGAAATTGGGTATTTAGTATATGTATATGCCCGTGATGTGACAGCAAAAATTTCATTAGAATTGGTCAAACGGAGGGGGTACTTTATTTAAAGAATTTTGTCTATTTTTTATGTTTTTCTCGATTTTCTCAAAAACGGCTCTAACGATTTTGATCAAACTCGGTATTTGGAGTATGTATATGACCGCGATGCGACAGCCGAAATTTAATCAAAATTGGTGAAATGGAGGGGGCTCCTTACTTAATAAATGTTGTCCCATTTTCACGTGTTTTTTAAGAGTAAATACTCGATTTCCAGAAACTTGAAAAAAAAATTCCAGAAACGAGAGGTAAATACTCCTAACGATTCACCCTCACGATATATTTACAAAAAGCAACTCGTAGTAAAAGACAAGCAAGCAGTAAAAAAAACTCGATGAAATTAGGTCCCTTAAAAAATATATATAAGCAATAATGAATCTAAAAGTATTGAGAACTTCCAAATTTTGCTATACGGATACTCTATAACTTATGGAGATATACTAATATAAGCATAAATGTGGAAAAATGTGTGAATGACGTTTAAAAATTATCGAAACACGTTGATTTCTAATCTAAGTTCGTAAGTGAAAGTTGTGTGTTGCGCGCATCGCACCAGATTTTTTTAATTTCCCCGCCGTAATAGTCATCTAATACTTGAGCCTGTTCCCGAGGGGTCATCAGGCTGCCGGTTTTATGGAGTCTAACATTTGTATGTTCCGAACTAGCATTTTTTACGATCTTCCAAAATTTCCAAAATACCCTCCTTAATAGCTAAATATTAGTACCCCTCCATATGAGTCCGTAGAGTTGTCCTGGAGTATTGAATAACCGGTCAACACTAGGTTGTGATGGTTCAATCTCGTGTCTGTGATAATAGCAAGAGCGGGTTGGGTAAGTGCCAGAAGACTTTCGATTTCTCCAATTTTTTTGTAAAGACCATCTGAATTGAAATTGATGATCTTTAATTGGTTAATCATTTTTGTTAACTAGATTTATAACTATTTGCATTAATTGTGTGATTTGGTTCATAAAGCCAACCATCATATTGGTAAATTTTTCCATCCACGGGGGTGAAGATGAACGCGAAGAGGGGTTTGTTTCTTGATTATCGCCCGTCAACATGTTCGCATAGCTGTTAGGAAGGTGACGAATGTTCTTTGAAACGTTTTGAGTCTCCTGGGAAGCTGGAGACGTACTTGGTTGTGCCATCCTTTTTTCTCTAAACTTCTTTTCTAACTCTAACCTTTTCTTACATAATCTGTAAGATGCTACATGTGGTCCGTTACAGTTGTTACATTTAGGACTTTCTTGTCTTGGGCATTCTACTATATTGTGAGGACCTGAGCAACGAACACAAATGAGTCTTTTGCCACAATGATTTTTCGTATGTCCGAATACTTGGCATCTGTAGCACTGAGAGATACCTTTGTTTTCTTTGTACTCCAACACAGTAAACAGAACTCTATTTACTGCGCGGATTGCTCTGAGTTCTTCAATTCTAGTTTCAATGGTTGTGGTGACAAGAACTGGCGATATCTCACGTTTTGTTCCATCAGGCAAAGATTTCTTAAGACGTCGCATATCCAAAATTCCTTTCACATCTTTAAATGAGTGTTGAATATTCCGCATGTCCTCTACTAAATCAATATTCAGTAACAAATATTTTTTTTGTTAAGCGAATATTTTCCTTTGGAACCAATGTATGAAAGGAAAATTGACTGTTTTTAAACAGAGAGACAATTTTCTTGTGGTCTGCTTTGGTTTCCGTGTAAATTCTGATGCCGTCATAGCTGCGTTTCAGGTGTATATTGTCTATCGAATGTTTCTTAAATTCCTTCAGGAGTTCAAGAGGCGAGTACTCATTGTTGATCACTATTGGTGGAGGTTTCGCATTACAGAACTATTTGTAGTTTTGTTGGTGTTGCTGTTGTTGCTATTGCTGCTGGTACCTTGAACAATCTCTTCTTCACGTACATTTTTTAATGAGTCAAATCTATTTGAAACATCAACCTCTAGTCTCTTTTCTAATCGTGGGTCTGTTCGCTTCGCAACCTTTTTTGGACTAAAGAATCCATCACTGTTCCTTCGTTTTCTATTATCTTCATCCTCCATTGGAGGACTGGTTGATTCTATCTGGTCGTCTTCCACTGTACCTGCTATAGTGCTAAAGCAGGGTCAGTGTCCGAAAAACCACTCGTAGTTTATCACCACTCCAAAAATCTCGTTTTATCTAGATAAGTCACACAGATTCAACGAGTAAACACTGTATCAGTATGACAATAAAAATATAAATAAAAATACAGTATAAATAAAAATATTTAAATCTATTAGAAAGAAATAGCCTCTATATTTAATGTGTGAGATTCCTTTTACCGTTGGAAAGTATTTAAATAGTGTATTTTTTAGTTGAATTTATTAGTTCAGTACATAGGTGATCATAAGTTTTGTTCTAACAAATTGGAATCTAATTTCTGCACCTTTCCCCAATCTTGTCATTCTAAATTTCTTGTTTCTATCTAAATTGATTGTTTGGTTTTCCCATTCGACTCATCGATCATAGAAATGTTCTATGAGTTAAATGGGAGAACCAACCAATCAAAACTTATTTGACACCCATATGGAATTTTCCGTTATATGATAGCAATCAATGATTAATGTTATTGTTAATATATAATTTTACTTATATGTGATAAAGTATGTGTACAGTTTTTAAAACCCCTTAGCTGGACTAGTAATGTCATTTATAATAACTTGTGAATTGAGAAATTCTTACAGAATCCATATTATTTACACTTTTGATAACTTTATGAGTTACCAGTTTAAATTTATTACTCGGTCGTTAAAAATAAATATATTCTCAGTTCTTCATCTCCTATTTAGATTATTCAGTATCAAAATTTTAATTACTTTTTTCCCTTATTTTTTAAACTGTTTTTAATCAATTATTTATTATTATTGTTTGAAAAATGTCTAAAACTTTTACAATTTTGTAGTCTCTGCATTCCTTATGAATTATAAAAATCATGAAATTCATCAAACAGCAGCTTCTATAAATGGCTTTAACCTTAAAATTTATCTCTGCAGAAATATTTCCTTTTATTGCAAATCCCACTACCTTGCGGAACGTCCTCTGAATAGTCTTCTACGATTTTTTCTTTTGTTTATTTGCTTATAATAGACTATTAAAAAAAAAAAAGATTAAGTTAAAAAAATAAGAAAATGTGAATTGATTACTATGGCAACCAGAGCTGTATCCCTGAATCAATCTCCTATGTATGTATTATTTCTGGAAGTTGGTTTTTTTTTTTTCGGTATACCAACTTTTTTTGATACTGATGATTGAGTCATCACTTGAAAGATTTCCATCCCCTACAGGTGGGAAAATTTGTCAGATTCCTCAGAAAACACTAGGAAAAAATTAAGAATAAAATAATACTTTATTTGTGCAAAACTCAAAAACATAGCATTCTCTAAAATATGAAAAAAGAATGATGAAAATTTGGCTACTAGTTACGAAGTTAGATCCGTTTGAATACTCTACTTTTCTTGCATTTACTTAGTCTCAGTGTATGAATGTGCTTAAAATGCTTGTTTTTCCTTACTTGAGTTGTTTACTTTTATTTTATTTTATTTATTTATTTTTATTTTTTTAAATAATTTTTCTTCTAATACTTCTTTTTGTTCTTTTTTTTTTTGTAAATAAAGTGTGAATGCGTTCTATCAGCAATATTACCAGTGTCTCAAAAGAGACAGAATGTAATAATACCAATAAAGATTTGTATTCTAAAAAAAAAACTAGTCTCAGATTAAGGCTTCAAGGCCTTTAATGAATGTAGTATGCGAATTATTAGGATGGCTCAACGAGTTTTTGATTATTAAAGAGAAAAATATTCGAAACAAAAATCAATAGGTATCGCATTACAGGTGTATTGAACTAACTTTTTCACAAACAGTTAGAGCTGTTCCAATATTGGAACACCGGGAAAAAATGGGTCAGATTAATTAAACGTAATCATACTCTATGTACTAATCTATTATAAGTAAGTTTTCTCGTATATATCTGCCTCATGCGCCTACCACATTTCTCATGTCAAGTTTAGGGTGAGACGTCGGGGGTGGATTCGAGCTTAAACTGTTAGCAATTTGTCATAGTCACTTTCTTCTGAGGTGAGGGGGTTATCTTGCCAGTACGCTGTTAAATAATTTCTCAATCTTCTGGATCTTCCTCCAAAAGTCTATTCACATTTATTTTACAATTTAGTAGTATTCTTTTTTCTCCTTTATTTATTTTTTTTTTTTTTTTTTTTGGATCAGTAAATTTTGGTGGTTGTGTATAAATATCTTGCAAAAGGCATTGCTTCTTATCGAATGAACGTTTTTCGTCGTATTTATGGTATATAATAATAGCAAATTTGTGGAGAATGCAAAGCTTATCTTCGATTTGCTTGATTTAAAAGATGTGTCGAGCATATTCCTCGCCCATTGTCTTTTTAATATTCGTTGGACGGGTAACTGGCAAAAAATATGAATAAAAACCAATAATTTCATTGTCAAAATAATTATTCATTCAATTTTTATTGTTAATTATTCAATAGCGTTATTTTATGATTATTGTAAATTTTATGGTTATAGTTAATTATGGAAATTTAACCGAAGATACGGAATTTAGTGTAAGAAATTATGAAAATTTTAACTGATAGTTGGTCTTTCGAAATTCAGAAAATACCTTTAAAGTATATTTGTAATTATTTTTATTCTAAAAAAAATATATTTACAAGTCGACTAGTATATTGAGTTACATATTAGAAATGTACAGAAGAAAAATGGATATGAAAAATTGAAATTGAGATTGTCTATAATTTAAGTAGTGAAAGTGGTACACATGTGAATTTAGTTATTTCTTATTTTGTTTAATTGATATAAAAAAATAAGTAATAAATTATTCCTAAATTAAAATAAAAAATATTTACTTATTTCTTTTAAAATTATTAGTTGTTTAGTTATTGTTAGTTGTTGTATATTTTGTAGTTATCATTGTTTTGTAGTTATTATTGTTTGTTGTTGTTGGGCGTGTTTGTAGTTATAGTTGTTTGTTTGTTTTTTTATCGTCCATTTATGCTACTAAGGCTAATCGGACGATGCTACAGTGGGATTCCTAAATTTTGCTATCCAGGTACAATTAGGATAGGGATCTTTAACGTGTACCTGACATCGTACCTGCTTAGAACCTCCATATTACGTCCTATCCGAGGGACGGCATAGCCAAGGATTTTTTACTCCCATAAAAAACATCCTAAGGCCACCACGGGGCGCTAACCCGCGACCTTTAGTATTGGAGGTTGCCATGCAAATCACTACACCAAAGGGTACCCCAAAATTATTAGTACTTATTACTATATTATTTAATTTTAAATATAGTGTGAGGACTCCCTTTTAGATTCGTTTTTATTTACTCCAAAAAAATAAATTGAATAATAAAAAAAATAATTATATTTTCCAGTGATTGTGTTTATTGCTAAAGACAGAAGCAGCAAATTATAAAATGCAAATTGAGGATCAACAGAAAACAAAAATAGATTAAATAAAAATTGTTTATAACTTTTTTGTTCCAGTATCAGGCACATTAATAAACTATCAACCCGTAATGAATACATAAAAGTCCAGTTAAACAATTAATTATACATTTAATTTAAACTGAAAGGAAATTAAAAAAAAAAAGTTTGGTATACCTAATAAAAGTAATGAAAAGTTTAGTTCTTTTTTTTTTTTTTTTTTGGAACATTTGAGTTATCATACACTTTTTTAATCATTGTTGAGGGTCACGCATCCTACGTCTGTGTAGCGTTTAGCTAATTGTTATTAAAATACTTGTGCTTTGAATCTATGAAATACGCTTTTTATCTTCATAATGACTGAATTGCCCAATATTTACTATATTCATTGCACAAAAATGTTAACCCTGCTTTTGGGTCATCTTTCTCTTGTCAGTTAGTAAAAGTTAGGCGTGAGCAAAATAATGAGTGTAAAATGTCATGTCATAACCCTGAGGACCATTTATTCAATAAATTCTTTTCATTTCTTGTCATGTCGTTATTTAAAAAGGTATTTATTTAAATTTCAGTTTGATATACTGCCTAAAACAATTATCATAATAGTGGCGGTGATCAGATTTTACTCTTGAACTCACGACATAATAAATCTTCCCACAACTCTTGGACTAATTATGCTACAAAACGAAGATGGGCTGATGCTTAATGTATGCTGAAGCTAATGGATTGTCGGGGCAAGTACATAGTGCCCCCCATTTCCTCATTCACCGCAATCCCCCCTACATCTTGTAATACTAATTGTTCATTACTGAAGGATTGATAAACAGATAAACTTAACTAAAATATGTATTGAATCTCTCATTAGTTGTACTTAACATTTTTCCTTATAAAAGAAAAAAAAAAAAAAAAACAGCTCCTAAAGAGACATGTTTGTATCGTATATTTAAACATCATTAGAGATTCTCAGTAAGAGCAAATATTTGAATTTCACGACAGAATCATGTGTACTTTTTCGTTTTTGGACTGTTTATTAAAGAAATGATGCATTTTGTTTCACCATACGCTATTTAGGTGGTATGTTTGTTTGTCTGCATTTTAGAGATGTTGTATTTATATATTTATTTTATTTTATTTTTTGGATTAGATCTTAATCTTTACATGAAGAAATCTTTTATTTATCTCAAAAGAAAATTTCCACTCTTATAGCAGATCAATTTGCTTCACAGATCTCTATGTATCATTAACATATTACAAGTATAATAAGCACCTTGAAAATCGGTTATATCTGGCCAAAGGATAAATTTCATAAGCTTGCAGTCTACAATTCAATAATTACTTTCAAAGTAAATGATCTATTGAAGAGGAAACTTCTAAAAAGCATTATTTTCTTTGTCGAGAAAGCACTGTCAAGCATTTTTGATCTTTTGGTTTTCATTGAAATAAAACATAAAACATACAATATTTAATGCAAAAATCAATAAATGGAGAAATTTCGTACTGAACCGTTTACTCGTAGAAATCAAGAAAAAAGTAAATTCAGTTTCCCTTATATTGGAGCAGGAATCCCCATCCCTTACCTTAAATTACCAACCACCCCTAAATTGGATTAAAATAAGGTTTTACTTATTCTTGATTAGACCTTGGATGAGAAAATGGTTATTATTATTCACTGCTATATTAAAAATACTTAATGTTGTTAGCAAAATTAACACGCCATAGCTATGTGTTTAATGAAAAAAATCTGCATTAAGTACATATGATCAAAAACTAATTATTAATAACTAACTATTAATAACTAATAATTAATAAGAAAAAAATACATATGAAAAAAAACCACTACCATTCATGTTATCAATGAACATCGAACTTTCTACCACAGGATTCCACTATTTACGCTATATAGACTAAAATAATATGATTAGAATGTTGAAAATTCTATTCTACATTCTCCAGAAAAATAAATTAAAATATTTTATTAGCTATTAACTTTTACATTTCACTAGTAGGTACATCTATTCCAATGCAAGAGTGGTCTGACTAAAAAAAAAAACTATTTTTCAGAAGAGCCTATTTTTCAGAGAATGTTTCTTAGAATAAAAGTTGTGCGAGGCTCAAACCAACTTTTTTGTTTGAGATTCTACCAACCATTCAGTAGAATGCCTGAACTGAACATAAAAGCCCTCATGAAGTTACAACTAACAACTATTGGTGCCTTCTGGCCAATAGGTAATATGCCTTGTTATATTTAATAGCTATGATATATAACTATATTTGATTCATTATATTATAACTATATTCATTATAGTAAGTGTTTGAAGGTTGGATGCTCTTTGCGATGATAGCTGATATAAATTTCCGTGATTGGTTATTTAATTTTAATCGTTTGATGAAATAAGCAATATTTACAGTTTCAAAAGAAAATATTAACTAATTTAATATAGTATTAATTCACAGGAACCGTCAGGACACGCCACGTTTTTCTTATGCTTAATCATATACTCTTATCTCTGATATATTCAAATCATTTTTAACGTATCATAAAGGGAGCGGTTACCGCTAGGAAATGGAAAACTAACTAACCGGGCTCTGATAGCATCGTCAGTAGTCACGAAGCTTCTGATGTTTTTACACCATTGTATTAGTCTTTTGCGATTCCCGTGTTTGAGACGATAAAAGCTCCATGAAGCTCATGAGAATAGTAATTAAAGCAATACAACGTAATACGTACAGCCTCGAAATCATATAGAATCCTCCGGTTTTGTGAGGGTACTAGTAGAATGTCACTTTTGTTGAAATTAAACATACAACATGTATGCCGTAAGTGTATACAATAAACAGTTCAGCAGCCAGTATAGAACATTGTAAACATATGTTGTTTTTTTGGATATAGGGGAGGAGGCGCTCATAATAAAATAGCCCCGGGGGTCCGATAAAATATAAGACCGGTATTGATTTATATTTTTTCTTCTGGTATTTAGTAGTTATTGGTAGTTTTATTGTTTCACTGGTTTTTTGTCAAAAGGGGTTAAGTCATCGGATGTGAAGCTTAAATAACGATTTACCAAGCTTAAAAAAATCATTATAAATTCTTTCTGATTGTATTTCTTTATTCCAGAATAATAAATGAAGCTTCATTCTTTTAACAGAGACTGTAATAAATTATGAATAACAAATAAATTATAGTCAATTATGAATTTTAAGAAGACGAGACGAAAAATTTGTTTATGACTTAAGCCTTTTTGCCCAAACATGAATGGTTTAAGATATTAAGAAAATTGTTGTGCTTTGTCCTTTAAATTTGGCTTTAACATAGATGTTTTATTGATAGATTGCAAAATAATAGGAGCAGTATTAGCAGAACTGAAAAAGAAAAATATTGATTCATAATAAGCCCTGAGAATAGAAAAATCTAATTATTTTAAGTTGCGCAGTGTTTACATTCCTACAGTAGTTTTTACCTCTCTATTGACCCCATCACTTCGTTTTTTGTTTGTTTGTTTTTCAAATTTAAAGAGAAATATAAAAAAAAGAATTTCAACATGTTGATGAGTTTTTGGTTTAAATGACTAGGTTAAAAATAAAAATCATAATTGGAATTTCCTGATAAAAGAAAAATAAGTAAGAAGAAAACTAGATGAAAATATATTCTACAAGCTCCTTTTAAATTACTGCCCTATGGTAATTGGACGGTACATAGTTGAATACGAACCTTTAATTATGGATGGTCGTTTATGATTTAGCTCTAATTACAAAATCAATTAATCCATCTCTTTCCAAGGGTAAAAATAACATGAATTCTTGGTATTTATTTCTATTTCTATGTTAATGTCGAAAATATATTGTTGGTAACTTTAAAAATTATTGCCCTTCATGACACCTATTTGTCGAAAACAACACTGGGACACTAAGAGATCAAAAATAAAATAAATCTGCACCAATCCAGACGAGAAATATAAAACATTTCAAAAGTTGTTAAAAATGTATTTATTTGTTTGATAGTCTTGAAAAAATAATAATTTACATTGAATTTACAAATTCAATATTTCTGAGGTGTGCATATTTGAAGTTTTCAAATTAACAAAAGCATACTTTAGATAAATTTGAAATATCTTTTTAAAAATAATATAGAACCTTACAAATCAATTAAAATCAGCTATAAAAATTAAAATAAAACATTAATATTAATAATGCCTAAAAGCATCACGGGGACAAAATGGGTTTATGAAGGCTTATTCTGGCATAACGTAAAGCCAGGACATGATATATCTTAATTTTGGTGATTTACATTCCTGTCTCCTTACAGGTAGATAACTATGATATCTAATATTTGGAATATTAATCCTAGGTTTACCAAGGGGTAACGGACTTATTAGTTTTACCAACGTGGAGGATCTACGAACCCATAGCTTTATTTTATATTTTATTAACTGTAAATAATTTTTAAAAATTTATTTCATGAGATTCTTCTTCTTCCTCGGCGCTACGGTCCTGATAGTTTCATGAGATTGCATTCATAAATATTATTTCTCAAGGCCTTTTTTTTGTCGGCACGCCATAACTTCCTCAATATTTCATCCAATTTCATGAATGAGGCATCATTTTAAAGCTTTCCTTATCCACTAAACCAAAAAAATATACAAATCACTCATTTCACCTTTGATTGCGAGTTGTAAGCGTAAAACTGAGGTTTTTGCGAGAAAGTGGTCGTAGAAGTTTCTAAATGGTATCATTTTTTTCAGTTTGTCCAGATTAACATTTTTGGTTATATACACTTTTCCGATTGTCGCCGTCGTTTGCGAGTTCCAAGCGAAAACATTCGATTTCAGTCAATAGAATCAGCGCACTCGCTTTACGCCTTAACCTATATGTGCATTTGAGTATTCCGTCTTCTAGCCTTATAATAAAGGAAAGGAAATTTCGAATTTCAAAAAATGAATAGTCTACAATTTAAGCACATCTTATCTTTACTTCAACCCTCACCTATTCCCATGACGCACTATACGATACCAAATATACGGTGCGTACTTCAATTAATTGGGATTAAAGTAGGTTAAAGTGCGATTGCTTCGCACGGGTCAGTTAGTATTTACATATTTATAAAACAGTGGATGTAAAAAAAAAAAAAAAAAAAAAAAAACATTATAGAAGGAAACGAAAGCCATTTTTCTAGGTGATTAGAAATGTCATTTCCATGCTTATATAAGATATAAGATTCTTATAATATATAAGATATTTAACTACTTTACTCTTTTGAAAATTGGTTGGAGTTTATTCAATGTCAATGTTATCAATGTCTTTGTAGTATTACAGCTTAATAATTTTAAATTATATCCGCGAGTCCATGAGCGTTTTTTTAGTGAACTATATCTTCAGAATATACAATGTTAAAGAAAAATTTCAATTCACGTTTAATAATCTCGAATATTTTTTTGACAATTAATAATTTTTTTCAGATATTTTATTTAATAATTTTGGTGCAAAACAGGGTGGATAAATGTTAATGGGCCCAAGAGCCTCCCCGTTCGTAATCCTAGAGTTAATAATAAACTAATATTTTTTTTTAATTTATGTGTGCTATTTTTTTTAAATTTAATTTCTAATTTATTATAATGTATTATTAGTAATAAGAATTCCATTTTTTTGGAAATTAAAAAGCATTACCTGGAAAAAGAACTGTGTAGTTATTTGTGCTATATTTGAAAAAGGATAAATGTAATTATTTTTATGTCTATCAAAGATTGATTTAGTATGCTATTTAGCAGCCCTAAGCAGTTGGGCAGCATTACATAGTTACTCAATAAAGTTTTTCTCTCTCTAATAAGTTTTAACTTTGTCTACAAAAAACACTTAACAATTCACATCATTATGATAGTTTAAGACCTGAAGAAGAAGGAAAATGTTTGGGATGACAAAACCTTAGCTAATGTAATCAAGTCGATCTTACTTAATGTTTCATTGGTTACCCTACCGTCAAGAGTTGAAAAGTAATACATTTAGCGGTGGTTGTAAACGATAAGATTGTTTCTTAAAACAAATGAAAGTTGAAAGTAAATGAAACAAAAGTTGACGAGATAGTGGGATATTTCAAGCCGGAAGTTAAAAGGATCAAGTTAAATAGTTTTAATTATGCCAAGAGGGGGGGGGGGTGGATAATTAGAGAGACCACTTCCGGAGATCTCGGATCTTGGAGAGGTTATTAATCCAGGTAACAAAATGGAGTTCTTGCGGAGGGGATGCTCCTGACATCTAGCGGACGGCTATGGAACTAAGGTCCCACCTGTAGGGCTCCGTATTCGATAAACATCTTCCTTAATGGCTTGTTTGTGTCACTCTTTAGCCACTTCCTCTATCAATTTTTTTCCTTTTCTTTTTTCATAGAGGGTTATCGTGAATTAATTATCACTATGTTGAGATGAATAAATTTAAATAATGGTTTATTTATTTTCACCTTGCCAGTTGAGGTGAATAAATAAATATTAAAAAATGGTTTATTTATTTTCTGATCCCTTTGCTAAAGGTTCAATCCAGTTTAAATGGTCCAGAAAAAAATAATTTGGTTGCTCGGCCGTTTTAGACATAAAATTTATATTTTTACTACCAATTATTACTTATGGAATCAGTACTTAGTTCAAAAAAAGTTTATTTATTTTCTGATTCCTTTGCTAAAGGGTCAATCCAGTTGAAATGGTCCAGAAAAAAATAATTTTTTTGCTCGGCCGTTTTAGAAAAAAAAATATTTTTACCACCAATTATTACATATGGAATCAGTACTTAGTTAAAAACCAGTTTTAAAATCTGGTGCGTGCGCGCAACACACAACTTTCACTTACCAACTTACTTAGATTAGAAATTGACGTGTTTTGCTAAATATCATTTCCCAAAGTCACACATTTTTCTACATTCATATCTTATTTTTGTTAATCGTTAAAGTCGTTTTTGAGAAAATAAAAAAAACCCGTGAAAATGATACAAAATTTACTAAGTAAAGTCCCCCCTCCCGTAGATCAATTTTGATGAAATTTTTACAGTCGTATCTCGGGCATATAAATACATTAAATACCAAGTTTGATCAAAATCGTTAAAACCGTTTTTGAGTAAATAAAAAAAAACACATGAAAATGATACAAAATTTATTAAGTAAAGCCCCCCCTCCGGTTGATCAATTGTGATGAAATGTTGGTTATCACATCTTTGGCATATAAATACATCAAATACCAAGTTTGATCAAAATCGTTAAAACCGTTTTTGAGTAAATAAAAAAAACATGTGAAAATGATACAAAATTTATTAAGTAAAGTCCCCCCTCCGGTTGATCAATTTTGATGAAATTTTTACAGTCATATTTCAGGCATATAAATAGATCAAATACTCAGTTTAATCAAAATCGTTAGAGCCGTTTTTGAGAAAATCGAAAAAAACTTAAAAAGTTATTAAATAAAGTACCCCCTCCTTTGAGCAAATTTGATGAAATTTTTGCTGTCACACCGCGGACATATACAAACACTTAATACCTAATTTCAGGTCTGTGCGGTTTATAGTTTTTGAGCTAGTCTGTTCACATACACACACACACACACACAGACCATTTCGCGGGACTTGGTTATTTTGACTCAGGGGACCCCAAAACGTGTCGAAAATTTTCACGATCGCAATACTTCCACTTACTATATATTTCATATATAGGTAAGTGAAAGTAATTACTCTATATTTCATATATAGGTAAGTGAAAGTAAAAAACTTATAGGGTCAATCGTTTAAAAATGGGAGCCATCTTTGTTTCCGGTTTTTGAGTTTGTAAGCTTTTACAGAAACCTCATTTTCTCAAGACTGGTAAGTCATAGACTAATAATTCAAAAATGATTGTTTTCCTTACAGTCTGCTCTACCTTTTGCGTTCCCTTTATAATTTGAATGTTTTGAAGTCCAATACTTGGAAACTGCTATTAAAAACAAAAGACTGCTTTTGAGGGTAGGTTTTGGGTATATGGGGATGTACATCAAAGCTGAATTTTGGCATGATAATAAACTAAACTAAGTAGCTTTCATTAAAAGTACTCTTAACCAAGATATTCATTACCTCTTTTTTTTTTTTTTATGTTATGAATTATTTGTTTACTTTAGGCTATAATATTTCTGGTGGGGAACTTAATCAAAATTTCATGTTTTTACATGTCATACTTGCGTGCAACATAAAACTTCTGTAAAAGTTTCAACCTGTATGTTTGAGTACTTTGGTAGCTACGAATTTTTGGAAATGATCTTTTTCGGTCTTATTTAAGAATGCGTAAACTTAATTATAATCAGTTAATTTTAACTGAAACTCACTTCAAATGTTAGCTATCAAATTACTCAAATATACAGGTTGAAAGTTTTACAGGAGTTATGTGTTGCATGTAGGCATGACACCTTATTCAATGCTATCATTATGTAAGCAAGACAATTTACAAGACATGTAAAAAAATGAAATGTTTAGTAAATCCCCAACCAGAGATATAATCGCCTAAAGATTAAATTTTAAGGCATTATCGAGTTTTGTTACTAATAAGGACAATTTTCTGTCAAACGACTAAGCGAATTAGAAAATCGACACCTTAGCTGTCAACATTAGTCGCGTAACCACCGAAACGTTTTGATAATTTAACTTTCAGAATGCGCAATAGCGTCAATCACACTTATGTTAAAACATTATCTGCATACAAACATCTTTTAATCAAAGCATAACTATAACTATCACCTTAAAACAAAATTAAATGACCTTAAACCTTACCAAATATAACATATCCCATCAATATTTTATATTTCGATAAATATTTCAACCGAGAATATTGGTATATCCAGACTTCATAAGAAGCTCTTATATAAGCTTTATATATGCTGCCTTAGCAACCCTTAATACTGAATTTAGAACAATAAGTCAGCAAACGGTGTATCGGGCTCAGCTCGAATTGAGTTTAGTGCCCGTAATAAAAGGGCTCACTGAAAGGCTTTATTGCTGCCCTAACTGCCCTTCTACTTAGTGCAGCACATGCTCTCCCTCCCAGTTCCTTATCGGACCTTACTATCGCACCACGGTATAGCCCGTTTTATTACCCCTGTCTGTCTTGAAATACTATTTGATGGATAACAAAAATACTTTAAGGATAGCAACATTGCTCCATCAAAATCTCTTTTGTGCCAATTATGATAACAACTTAGTCAATGTAATATTTAAATGATATATAAGAAATGATAAGTATAATCTTCTCGAATAGTGGTCTAACAATGGAGTTCGAAAATACTCATCAAATGTGAAGCTAATTTATACAGAATTAGTCATTTGGTTAGGGGAGAGATAGAATAACCTACTATGGTTATTGGATGTTTTAGTCCTTTATTCCAACCCCTAAAGGCTCCCAATATTCTCCACCATCTATAGGAACCAAACCCATTTTAACATGACTGAGGCATAATATTAATTACCCTTTTTCCTGAGTTTTCAAGATGTTTAAATTAAGTATATGTACATAATATCAAGTTTATGTAATGTCACGAGTTTATATAGACTGCAGAAATCAACTTCTAGAATTCGCTACTTATATTAGCCACAAAAGGCTTAACGTCTAGTTTGGGACAATGAAATGAAACACACATGTTGAGCTATTATCCTTATACATATAAAAATCTCGTGTCCGAATGTTTGGCTAACAATAACTTAGAAACTACTCAACCGATTTTAATAAAATTTGGCTCAATGTGTATAGTTTTGTCCAACTTAAAAGATAGGATAGTTTTTATCTTGATTATTGACCACAATGTTTCTTTTATTAGGAATTATTGCAAATACAGTAGGTCGTGTTTCGATTTATTAACATGGCGTCATATGTCGATTTCATAAAGTTTTTGTTTATAAGCATGCTATTGTAATACAGGTTATCATTATTATTATTTTGTATTGTGTTATGTGAGTGCAGTTATTTGTTCCTATATTATTATTTTCCACCGACAAGTAGTAGTACACATTTTTTTTATTTATTGTTAATTTTCATTAAAGAATAAATAAATCTAGAAAAGGTTACAATAAATTCTCAAAAGTGTAGATAATTTTTCATTATTTTCGTTTTTTATTTGTATTTCAATTAAATTACTAGCTAAGTGCTGAAACTCTTTGCTGTGGCCCATCCTGATATCAACTTTTAGCAAAGTAAATACATTTTAATAATTAAAATTAGGCTATTATTTGGAATAATATTCTATATATGTTGTAACAGCACCTACTGTCACAGGTGTAACCTAATAGAAACCTGACTTGGGGAATCAGTGTTCCCAAAAAGTAGTGGAAATTAGTGAGCTGGCTACACTGCCGGTAACCAGACATGAAAACTCCCTGAGGATGTTTTGATTTGGTGTTGTGGGATACTTTGTGATTTGCTGAAGAACTGCATAATTAAGACTTTAATATTATATTATCAGTTGAATTATTTAACAGAAGTTTCTTTATTTAGAGGAGATACCGTCTTGTTGCCACGTATTCCAAATACTTTTAAATGCTCTATTCTCAATCACGTTGGATTTTGATTAGATGAAAGGTTTTCATCTTTATCAATGTATATTGGTTTGACTTTATTTGTTTAAAAATATTAGAATGTAACTACTGAGCCACAGCAACGCGTGGCCCAGTCTGCTAGTAGTTCACTATTATTTTGAGGTATATTTCTCACAAAATACGATGTTTTTTCGTGTTGAAGTGAAATGTATATTATTATTATATATTGTCATTGTGGAGTAAATATATAAAATTTTGGGTGACTAGTTCTGAGTATTGGAAAGGATACCCTGAAACGTCGATTATAACTTAAAGATATGAATAATGAAAATAAAAATGAATTTGTCAATCAAAATCTTTTAAATAAAAGAAAACAAACCTTTAAAGAAGAACTCCATTATCAAAAAAAAAAAAAAAAAAAAAGCTTAATATCGTTGATTTATTCAATAGGAAAACTCATTTAAATGTTTAATATAATCTTTAGTAAACCTCAAAACGAAAAAGATATGAAAAATACTCAATAACACAAACTTCACAATGTGATGCCGCTTTCAGTAACTACGCTAAGCTGGGGACCCATTGATTTAATTGAGGAATAATATAAAAATAGTTCAAATTATATTTTGAACTGAACGGGGTTTTGCACTCATATAACCTCTTTGAAAGAAAAAAAGATACTTTTCAACCAAGCTTAATTATCGTCTTTTTAGTGGCAACACTTCTGGCAAATAGTGAACAGACAAACAATACTTCGAAACTAGCCCACGAAATAAAAATACTATAAAACACAACTTTAATAACATTTGAGACATAAAATATTATGAAACCACTTTATATTGCATTCTAAAATCTATTATGGAACTGACGTTTGTAAACTTAAATATAATCAATTAAAGATTATCTAGTACCATATTTTTTCACACTATAAAATGCTTTAAATAATTTGAGCATTACATATTACTCTCTAAATTACACTACATTTGTTTATTGTTAAATAGAAGTTTTTTTTGAGATAATAAGGTATTGCAAGCATAATACTACATCGCATCTGATTTTATAATTCTCTATTTCTTTGTTGAAAACTTTAACATTTAATTACCATGGAAGCAAATAATTTCGATTATGGTCCAAAAAACGTAGACAACTCTTTCCCATTAACAGAACCCCATTACTTCTAAACAATCGTTAGTAAAGACGCACTCGCATAAGTGGGCTCAACGTGTTTTATGAGCTGTCGGGATATTTTTTATTTTTTTCTCCTGTATATGTTTATTCGATTTTTTGATATTAGAAAACGTATTTCCGTTCAAAACCGGAAGTCGAATTTTTCACGATCGCAATACTTTTCCTTACTATATATTTCATGTATAACAAATTGAAAGTAAAAACGTTTTAAAAACCACTATTGTCTTTAAAAATACGAACCTGTAAAAGAAATACTGTTAATTATTAATTCTAAACGATTCATCTTAATTGCAACCGTTTTGATAATATTCGGTAACACTAGGAGACGTAAAATTTGTGATATTATTTTTACTAGAAACCATTTATATTTTTTTTTGTTTCTGAATGTATGAATCTATAAGTGTCAGAATAGACTGGTTTCTTAGTTCAGATTTATTTTTTAATTAGGTACACAAAATCAAATACACATGTTAACCGAATTATTTAGCCTAATCAGATCCGAATGGTTTTCATTGGCCAATAGTTGGTCACACGTCAGTTTTTAATTAACCAAACCTAATTGATTACGTTGTACTTTTGCTTGTTTTCCTATTCCAAGTGGAATCAAAAGCACTTAGCGATGAAAGAAGGAGAGGAAGAGTGAAGAAAGAGGACAAAAGCATTAGCCTAATAAGAAAGGCCGTGTTGGTTGGGCCTATAACTCCTGATTAGACCGGATTCAAATGGCCAGCTAGATAAAAGCTATCCCCGGCTAGGATTGAAATAGATTGGTAGCACTGGATTAACTTTCTATAGCCATTTGTTTCCACTAAGATATAATTACTATTGGCCGTTGGTTAGCAATGTCTCTTAACTGTATTATTCGCTTCGGGGCTAATTGCTGCTGGATTAGGTCGTCTATTTTTAGATTTAATTCATTTTAAAGAAACCAACTAATGACTAAAAATTTAATTCTTAAATGTCCTTAATGTTTCAAGACTATTCTTATAATATTGAAAGAAAGATACGTATATCCTTAGCCACTTGGTGGTGGAGGAATGTTGGCAGCGATATCTGGTATTGCGGTCAAACCTTAGTGTTATTACTGTATTCGCGGGCGCAATCGACTATAGGGTGCGCTAGTAGTTTTCAAAATGTCAGAAGGAACGGGGATAGACATAGTTGATGTGATAGAGATAATTAGTAATTTTCAAAGACCATTAATTGAAGGGCAGGCTATCCTTGATGCAAACCACATAATTACATGTGGAATCTAGAAGTATAAAAACAGTTATTGTACAATCCTTGTGCATGACAGCTTAGTTTCTTTGTCATATTATTTATTTATTGGTCAAAACTTTCAGGCATCGCATTGAAAACTTGGAACAATTAAGCACAACGGATGTTATACAAAAATGAGTAAAATTAAAAAAGAAAAACAAATTTATGATACTATGGTCCCAATGTTATTTGCATAAAACTAGCATTTTGGAAAAATAAAATGTCAAATACTAATATTTACCTGGATAAATATAGTCACTTTCTTTAAAATGAAGACTGCATATCGTCATCTGTTTCGAAACAGGCTTATCTATTCTTAATTTTACAATCCACTCTTTAAGAAGCTTTTTATTTTTTGTAAATAAATGGAATGACACGTCTTTTGATTTCCTAATTGAACACTGAGGGACCGAGCAATACCTATTAGAGGTTTTTCAAATAATTGTTTGCTCAATCGGGTTTTAACTATGGAAAAATAAATTAAAACCGCCAAAAAACCCTATGAATCCCAGGTAATGGCCCGGCTTCTATCCCCGTTTCTCTAGTACCTGTAAAGAAGCAGCACCGTCGCTTGCGCCCGCCTATATCCTTGTAAGACCCGAACATTAGATACCTACGCTTTTTCTTTTAAGCATAAGCGATATTAGAGTAACATGTTTATTTATTTAAGCCTTTTAACATAACCAAGAAAGTCTACTCGTGACATACTATAGGTTTTTATTGGAGCGTGTAGCTTTGAAACCATCTCCACCCTAATTTAGAAAACTTCTATTAAAAAAAAAACTTCCAATCGACATGCCGATTAGATTAGTCTTCAGAAATTCTTGTTATTTGTATGTTTAGGCTTTTTCACGGCTTTAGAATTTATGTTTCTGACAACTTAAATTTAATCATGAGTGCAGCAGGTTTTGAAGGAAACGACTAAATTAATCTCCATTTTCAATGTAATAAAAAAAAATATATATATTGATTATTTTTTTTAAATTTCAATCCCCCCGTCCAATCCCAAATTCACTAAATCAGCCCTTACCGAATCCTCCCCCCCACCTTCGCCTTTGCTTATCCCTCGGCCGTTTCCAGTGGGCAGAGCGTTTATCCATCTTTTAGGTATTCTTTCGCAACTAACATTCGCCATTTTGCACACCTACTTTAACCGACGCGCATCTATAACTTCGAAGATAAAAGAGGAAAATAAAAAGTGGTCAGAACATTAAAGAAAACTTTTTTTATAAATGAGTTGCCTTACGGACAGAGAAGGAAGGTCGCAATATGAAATTGGGCGTATGTATTCTGTTCAATAGGGCGTTAATATTAAAAATAATGATGAAGGAGAATGATAAAAAAAAAAGAGCGGTGAAATTACAGAGAGAGAAAAACAAAACTTTTATTCTTAAGGAAAAAATACAATTAATAAACAGCTCGAGCATTAGATAAAATGAAATAAAATAAAGCTGAACCATATGACACTTCTAATAACAACAATAACTTAAAAGGTTATGAATGAATAAAGATGAAGAAAAAAAAGAAACTAGAATTCTTGAAATTAAATGAAACTTAGCACTAACAATTTTACAATGAATTAAGGCCTTAGAGCATGTTAAGAAATGATCATGAAACATTTAAGAAAATTAAACAGAGATAAAGAAAACCAGACTAATTGACAGAGCTCTGTATTCTAATCCACTCCTGGTGATTAAAATAAATAGCTATTAAATACGGCGAACAAACCCACTAGTGTTTCTGAAGGCGAACTTAACTTCCGGTGAACTGAAACTCATAGAGATATGCTTGGGTTGCACAATCTCCAACGTTGACCTCTCTTCTGCTCTGAGTCAATTCTTTGAAGAAAAATGGCAATTGCATATAGTAAGATCTTACTTACGTGGTCGACTCGCAATCTGACCAAAGATAACACCTGCGTCGTGATGGCGGCCGGTGGCAGGATGATTGAGAGATGGAGATCTTAACGTGACGGCGGTCGACAGCAGAGTGAGCCGGAGTGGGGATGACGCACGTGGCGGTAGACATCCGACAGCTGATTTTCGTAGCCTTCTTAACTTGCACTTAAGCTACGCACTTACAATAAGTTAGGAGGCATTGGATGGCGGGAAACATTGTTTTTAAATTCAAACAGTCTGAGACTGAACATCCCCCCCCCCCATGGCGCGGATGCGGCATTATTGAGAGGGTAAGGGGCATAGGCGATTAACGGGACGTTTAAGCAAGCCTGAAGGGGTTAAGATGCTGGCCACTCGGGCTACATTGTCAGTACCTGGAAACAGCTCGACGACCCGGGCGAGAGGCCAGTAAAGGGGAGGTAGATTGTCCGTTTTGACCAGAACGAGAGAACCCGGAGCTAATTCAGGAGAGGAGTCCGTCCAGCGGGAACGCTGTTGAAGAGTGTGCAGATACTCTACCGTCCACCGTTTCCAGAATGATTGGTGAAGTTTATCGACTAGTTTCCATCTTGTTAACCGATTAACCGGGGTGTCGGAAACATCGCGACTAGGTGGGGCGTTAAGAGGTCGGTGAATGAGAAAATGGCCAGGGGTTAAGGCTTCTAAGTCTTGAGGATCCGGAGAGAGAGCGCACAAGGGGCGACTATTGAGAACGGCCTCTATTTGAGTCAAGAGAGTAGAAAATTCCTCGAAAGACAGAATCTGGGAACCCATAACAGTACGGAGATGTCGCTTGGTGGATTTGACTGCAGCCTCCCAAAGACCTCCGAAATGGGGAGCACTAGGCGGGATAAAATGCCATTGAATTCCCAGGGCGGATGAGCGTTGTGATATTGCCTCGCGGGTATCAGCGTGTCGCAGGAAACGCCCAATTTCGTTCAGGTGGCGACTAGCCCCTACAAAATTAGTACCGTTGTCACTATAGATGTCAGAGGGAACGCCGCGGCGACTGCAGAACCGAGCGAAAGCGGCAAGAAATGCGGGGATGGAGAGCTCGGAGGCGAGTTCTAGATGCACAGCTTTGGTGGAAAAGCAGACAAAGGCGCAGATATAGGCTTTAGTGACGCGGCATCCCCGAATGCGGGCAGAAGAAACCGAGAAGGGACCGGCGTAGTCGACTCCTACTTTAAGAAAAGCATACGTGGATGAAACACGGTCTTTAGGGAGCGAACCCATGGTGGGAATGAGTGGTTGGGGGTTGACTTGAAAACATCGGTTACACTTTGCTAGGCGATGGCGAACAACGTTCTTTCCGTCTAAAATCCAAAATCTCTGGCGAATGAATGAATGAGTAGCAGATGGACCGGCGTGTAAGTTGGTAAGATGAGCATTATCGATTATTAAGTGAGTGAGGGGGTGATCCTTAGGAAGTAATGCCGGGTGTTTAGCATCAAACGGGCGAGGAGCAAGATGAAGACGACCGCCTACGCGCAAAAGGCCGTGGGAATCGATGAACAATTGTAAAATGCGTTTAATGCGCAACTTGGAGGCGGGTTCTGACGCGGCTTTATATTCATCTGCTAGCGCGACTTGTTGGACTCCGCGGACTAGGGTATCAAGTGCCATGTTTAGTTCAACGGCGGAAAGAAACCCGGTGTATCGGCGATCAGGATACCTACAGTTGTGGGCGAAGCGGAGGCACCAGGCGGTGATTCTCTGGAGTTGAGTCAGGGAAGAATATCGACTTTCCAAGTCGAGGGAAGTTAGGGCGACACAAGTGATGATTTCTTTGGAGATTCGACGCTCCTTGTTAACGGCGTCAGGCGGGGAATCTATATGCGATTTCGGCCATTGACTAGGCGGTTTTGATAACCAGGAGGGACCTGTCCACCACAGAGGATGACGGGTGAATTCATTGGGGAATAGCCCCCGAGAGGCACAATCGGCGGGGTTTTCCTTACCGTCAATGTGACGCCATTGAGAAGGGGAGATAACTTCCTGTATTTCAGTGACGCGATTGGCCACGAAAGTTTTCCATCGGTGCGGTTCGCCGCGAATCCAGGTGAGGGCTACCGCGGAATCGGAGAAAGCAACGATATCTTCAAATGGTTGAGGGAACATACCGAGAATTTTAGTGGTCAATTTTGCTAAAAGGTGAGCTCCGCATAATTCTAACCTAGGAAGGGATACCTTTTTGAGGGGAGCTACGCGGGACTTAGCTATGAGTAGATGAACCGCGATTTCACCGGCGGATGAGGTAGAGTGGAGGTAAATGGTGGCCGCGTATCCTAATTCTGAAGCGTCGCAGAAGGCGACCAGTCGTTGACTGCTGCGGGATTCCTGATAGAAGGGGAAACGGCGAGGGATGGATATCTTTGATACAGATTCAAGTTCGTTTTGAAAAATATCCCAATCGCGGGTAACATCGGCGGGGGCAGGTTCATCCCAATCGGAGTGTCCAATCCACAGGCGTTGAATCAATAACTTGGCGGTGAATGTAACAGGCACTAACCATCCAGGCGGGTCATAAATGCGAGCAAGTTTAGACAATATCAACCGCTTGGTAGCCGGTAATTTATTGGAACAGAACCGGTAAGAGAAGGCATCGGTATCGGCAGACCATATTAACCCTAGAATTTTAATGGTGGGCTCATCAGTCGTGTCAAAATCAAAGGCGTGGGGTCCGATACGACAATGGTCGGCGGGCAAATTGGCGAGGATATCGGGATGATTGGCGGCCCATTTTCTTAGTTCAAATCCCCCGGCGTGCAAAAGAGCTATTAAATTATCCCTTAACTGAATGGTTTCGGCGAGTGAGGAGGCTCCGGTGATTATATCGTCCACATAGGTGTCATCGCGTAGAACCGGGGCGGCACTAGGGAAACGGTCCCCTTCATCTTGAGCTAATTGGTGAAGTGTCCGAATGGCTAGGTATGGAGAAGAACTAACCCCGTAAGTGACCGTGCGGAGGCGGTAAGAGCGCACAGGCTCTTCGGGTGAAAAACGCCATATGATTCTTTTAAGGTCTTGGTGTTCCGGGGGAACTAAAATTTGGCGATACATTTGCCTAATGTCCGCGGTGAATATATATCGGTGAGTACGTGAGCGGGTGATAAGGGTAACAATGTCCGTTTGAAGCTTGGGCCCGGTGTAAGAAATGTCATTGAGGGATTTTCCATTAGATGATTGTGACGAAGCGTTGAATACCACCCTAATTTTAGACGGAGGGTCATCAGTCGTGTCAAAATCAAAGGCGTGGGGTCCGATACGACAATGGTCGGCGGGCAAATTGGCGAGGATATCGGGATGATTGGCGGCCCATTTTCTTAGTTCAAATCCCCCGGCGTGCAAAAGAGCTATTAAATTATCCCTTAACTGAATGGTTTCGGCGAGTGAGGAGGCTCCGGTGATTATATCGTCCACATAGGTGTCATCGCGTAGAACCGGGGCGGCACTAGGGAAACGGTCCCCTTCATCTTGAGCTAATTGGTGAAGTGTCCGAATGGCTAGGTATGGAGAAGAACTAACCCCGTAAGTGACCGTGCGGAGGCGGTAAGAGCGCACAGGCTCTTCGGGTGAAAAACGCCATATGATTCTTTGAAGGTCTTGGTGTTCCGGGGGAACTAAAATTTGGCGATACATTTGCCTAATGTCCGCGGTGAATATATATCGGTGAGTACGTGAGCGGGTGATAAGGGTAACAATGTCCGTTTGAAGCTTGGGCCCGGTGTAAGAAATGTCATTGAGGGATTTACCATTAGATGATTGTGACGAAGCGTTGAATACCACCCTAATTTTAGACGGAGGGTCATCAGGTCGGTGAACAGGGTGATGAGGAAGATAATAGGTGGCACCGCGGGCGTCATCAGGATCCGGAACTAAGGACATATGGCCGAGGTCAAGATATTCGCGCATAAAGGCGACATAGGCCTCCCGGAGAATAGGTTCGCGTTGGAGGCGGGCTTCGAGACGGTGAAATTGTTTTAGAGCTCGGTAATAAGATTCCCCTATATCAACAGATTTTAGTGGTAGAGGAATGATGTAGCGACCCTCAGGGTTCCGGGAGACGGATCTTAGAAATAGATCCTCACACAACTGTTCTTCAGCAGAGAACTTGGGGGAAATGGCGGACACTTCTTCGAGATCCCAGAATTTTTTCAACTCTTTATTGAGTTGGAGGTTGGTGAGCGCATTAAAGGCTCTTAGTGCTTCTGGAGGACTGGGAATTGCAGGAGAGAGATCTTTGGCAAGTGAAGTAGTCAGGCTATCAGCCTTGGGTGCAGGCGGAAAATGATGAGAACGGCGGCGAGGAGGTGGGCGATAGGTCTTACCTTCGTTGTCGATCACGTCTTTCGACCATGTAATACGGCGCTGATTGGCTGGGGGGCGACAGTTCCCCATGATACACCAGCCAAATACAGTTTCAAGGGCGATGGGTCCGCCCTGAGATACGGGAGCGATACCCAGAATGATGAGGGGAAGGACGTCTATACCTAACAGGAGGTCAATCTCCCCTGGTTGACACAAGGAAGGGTCGGCGAGTGGCAACTGGGTAATATGCGGCCAAGGGGACAAATCTACGTGCGAAGTAGGAAGAGTGTCGGTTATTTTCTTAATAACAAAGAGCCGTACCCTAAGTGACAAGGAGTTCGGGACTTCTAGGGAGGCGGTAGTATACCCTGGGCAAGAAATGTTTGAAGGGCCCCCAAGAACATTAACTCCGACGGGCGAGGGTGTGACAGGCAGCCCTAGGCGAGAGGCGGAATCGGCGGTGATGAAGCTTACCTGGCTTCCGGAGTCAAGAAGGGCGCGGAGAAGCTTGGGAGGATAAATAGGACGTCGAACCGCAATCTGCGCAGTTGGAAGGAGAGCAGGCGAAAAATTCCCAAAGGAACCTAATAACGTTAACGGCGGAAAGGAGTTGGTGCTTACATCAGGAGACGGCGAGCGGCACTGGCGAATAGGACAGCGGCTGGGAGACGGCGCAGAAGCATGGTGGTTGAATGGCGCGTCACTCCTACTCGATGAGCGGTGGACAGGGTTAGCAATGGTTATCGGCGAGGGTTGATCATCTGCGCGAGCAGGAGCGAGAGCGGGAGTGTCGGCGGCGGTAGGTAGTCAATTATCGTGACCGGCGGCCCCTAATGTAGGTGATCGGCGAGCAGGTGAGGTTCCATGCGGTGGAGAAGGCCCCCTCGAAGATTCATTGTGATAGGGGCGGAAGGACCCCCCCGGATGGTGATAAGAAACGGGGGCAGCGAACGGCGAAGGCGGCGAATTTTCATAGGACCTTCGGGCATGATCATGGGAATTAGGCGAACGTCTTTGTGAGCCCCGTGGAGGAGATGGCGGTGCCGCGTGGAACACCGGTAGAGGCGGCGAGGAGCGAGGTCCTTGCGAACGGACCGGGGGGCGTTGGGCCGAATAGCGGCGCGGCTGAGAAGTTCGGACGGTGGGAGAAGCTGGCCGGGGTGAACTAGGCGGAGAGCGCGGACCCGCCTCTGGGCGCGAGGATTCCGAAAACCCCCTATGTAACAAAGTATGATGAAATTCCTGACAGTTATGACAGCGCTGGCTAGACTGACATTGATGTTGTGAATGGGCCCCCAAACAGTTATAACATAGCCCTGATCGGCGAATAAATTGTAATCGGTCCCGGCCGGAGAGTTCCTTGAATTCACGACAGTGGTAGATGTTATGGGCCTCTCGACAGTAAGGACATTGAATACTGGAGGCGAAGGCACGCGCTACGCGATTGACAGGGCGCGGTGGTTGGCGAATAGGCGAAGCTTCCCGTTTCCTAGGGGGAGGTGATCCGGAAACGGAAGTGGACGCTATTTGGAGACGGCTGATGTAACCCAACAAATCGGTGAGGGTAGGAAAGTCTTCGGGATGGTGAAATTTGAATTCCTTCTGCGTGACCGGATCTAGACTGCGGAACGCCATGAAATATAATAAATAATCGCTTAGATTCGGAATAGCCATTGATTTTAATTGTTGCCCCAATTCAGAATAGATCTTTAAATATTTCTCAAGAGCTTCGGGAGATGGGCGTGAAATCGGCGGGAAATTCAACATATCCGTCAGGATACGGGCGGCGAGAGTCGATGCGTTATCGTAACGCTTGGTCAATGCGTCCCAGGCAATAGCATAATTGGAATCTAAATTGTCTAAATGACCTATGACGGATAGAGCCTCGCCCGATAGACAACTCTTTAAATAAGTAAGCTTCATCCCATCACTTAAACTATCATTATGGTGAACGATAGGGAGGTAAGTAGTTTTAAAAATTTGGAATTGAGAAATATCCCCGTTAAAAGTGGGCAAATTGAGTAAGGGAAGTCGCATTTCCGTGAACCGGTGAGCTGAGGGAGGAACTGGTGACGCGGATGCCGATCGGTCAGGCACTCTAGACTCTAATTCTATGATATCTAATTGCGCTTTTATGAATTGTTCCTCCACATCTTCGGGAACCCCTTGATCTAAATTGAAACATTCCTCGACAAGGGAGTTAAAAGTTACTGGCATCTCTTCTATTAATTGATTTAATTTTTTAATGAAAACCTTTGATACTTGGAAATCCCGGCGATCCAATGCCTCTTTACATTTTTCGGAAAAGGTAAAAAATTGTTCTAATGATTTTATCAGAATGGCCTTACGGGCACTCACCCCTAAATTATTTGATTTACGGCGATTTCCCATGATTACAATTACAATATACAAAAGAAAACGGGGTGCTGAAAAGAATTACAATGTTAGAGATAATATAAGAATTAAAGTAATAAAAATGATGATAATAGTAACAATAGAAAATAATAGAGCTAAGAAGAGTGAAAACTTATCGTAATACTCAGAACACAATGACTCACAAAAGAAACAGAACAACAATGATGATTCAGCTTTACCAGGAATGACTCTAGACAATGGCGAAACAAGTTTTCTGAAATGTAAACAAGTCTCTCAGCGGTTAAATAATATTTAATTTTATTAATTAAATTCCCGGGTTTCGGCACCAAAATGTTCAATAGGGCGTTAATATTAAAAATAATGATGAAGGAGAATGATAAAAAAAAAAAGAGCGGTGAAATTACAGAGAGAGAAAAACAAAACTTTTATTCTTAAGGAAAAAATACAATTAATAAACAGCTCGAGCATTAGATAAAATGAAATAAAATAAAGCTGAACCATATGACACTTCTAATAACAACAATAACTTAAAAGGTTATGAATGAATAAAGATGAAGAAAAAAAAGAAACTAGAATTCTTGAAATTAAATGAAACTTAGCACTAACAATTTTACAATGAATTAAGGCCTTAGAGCATGTTAAGAAATGATCATGAAACATTTAAGAAAATTAAACAGAGATAAAGAAAACCAGACTAATTGACAGAGGTCTGTATTCTAATCCACTCCTGGTGATTAAAATAAATAGCTATTAAATACGGCGAACAAACCCACTAGTGTTTCTGAAGGCGAACTTAACTTCCGGTGAACTGAAACTCATAGAGATATGCTTGGGTTGCACAATCTCCAACGTTGACCTCTCTTCTGCTCTGAGTCAATTCTTTGAAGAAAAATGGCAATTGCATATAGTAAGATCTTACTTACGTGGTCGACTCGCAATCTGACCAAAGATAACACCTGCGTCGTGATGGCGGCCGGTGGCAGGATGATTGAGAGATGGAGATCTTAACGTGACGGCGGTCGACAGCAGAGTGAGCCGGAGTGGGGATGACGCACGTGGCGGTAGACATCCGACAGCTGATTTTCGTAGCCTTCTTAACTTGCACTTAAGCTACGCACTTACAATAAGTTAGGAGGCATTGGATGGCGGGAAACATTGTTTTTAAATTCAAACAGTCTGAGACTGAACATATTCAATTTATGTTTGATTTTTAATTTTCATAATTTAGAAAAATGAGCCTTTTCGCTAAACTCGCTCAAAAGGAATAACAAAACCCTCAAGGGGTCCTTGGAGTTCGAAGTTGGAGTTCGGGGCCATATTAACGGACCCTTTGCAGCGAAATCGTCCCAAATTATTAATTCAGTTAATAAAAAATCATTAAAAAATAATAAAATTTTGTTTTTTTGTAATGAAGATGTCCTTATTTATTTCGCAATGCGAACGCGATGGTAATGCCATTTCTATGTATTTAGTGTTAAAAGGTAATAAACATTTTGGAGGATAGCAATCAGGGGTTCTGTTATATACACAGGTACCGTAACTGTTCGCTCCATATAGAACATTTTCAAATTTCTCAAATTGAAATTATATAACTAAATAACAATTATTCATTATTCATTTCAAATGAATACCATAAACACTCAATAATCATTAAAATACTCCGTACTAATAATGAATAATGGTTATTCATTTTTCATTTTTTTTTTATGATTACCAATTATTCATATTCATTTATAATTATTCAGATTAGAATTTGCCCAACTCTGATTTCAACATTATCTTTGACCGGATGACTGAAGTAAACTGTGGGGAATTCGATTTAGCCATGACATAGCAGTAAACACATAACATACACTTTTCGAAAAAATACCTGCCCTCTACTTTATATTGAAACTATTCACTTTTTTCAAAATGAAACTGTACACTATCCCGGCTTTACCTTTGGCAGAAGGATGAACTGTGGCCCACCTTTTAAAATATAATGGAGGACCTTTAACAACGACTCTACTTACTTTAGTCATTTTTCTTAAATTGAGAAAAAAATTAAATCTATATTCCTATTTACTGAAACCTGTATGAATGTATTGTTTACAGAAATATGGTACAGACAATAATACAATTGTTTCAAACGTTTTAAACAAAGACCTTCGACTCATAACAAATGCACCACTAGACGTGACTAACCAAAAGCTACGTATACATACAATATAATATACATACAAAAAAAAAATTATTTTATTTATTTATATATAATTTCGGGATTCTCGCCCTACAATACAACATTACAATACAATACAAAAAAAATTAAATAAGTATAATGTTAATAATATTTAGCTGATAATGTAATCAAGAGTTATTAGAGTGTAATAAAAATAGAGTAAATAGCACAACAAATAAATGTAGTGAAGGTAGATTTGATTAGGTTATTAACTCTATACTTTATTTCTTAATTATATTGTTATAATTAACGTTAAATTTATTATTTTTATAACAAAAAATTGACCATTTTATTTATTTTTTCAGGTAAGTGACCAAACCTCCCTGCTAGGTGAGTAAAGGTTTTATATTTTTACAGCTCTCATCAGGAACGAAGAATTTTCGAGATCATTGTTGTTAAACAGGAAATTCATGAATAAGTTGTACATTATACGGTGTTTCGTTTGTTTTTCGTATTTTTTTACATTTATTATAATTCAAAATTGTGAATTATGATAATTTGAACAACAGTTTACTCAACAAAACGGACAAATATTTTTGTCAAAAACTAACAGTTAAAATACACCTTTGTTCTCCTTTTATCACTACTATTATTACTATTAATACATTACTAAAAGAACACTTTTGTTTAACTAACATTATAAATTTTAAAGGGCGATCGTTAAAAATTCCGACTTCCAGTTTTCAACGGAAATACAAATTTTGAAGCCTTCTGTGTCCAAATAACCAAGTCCTACGAAATGGTGTCGGTAAAATTATTTTGTCATAAGAAACTAATCAGGTATTTGTAGTAGGAATTTGCCCGCGATGTGACAGCAAGGATTTCGCAAAAATTAAGTTAACTTAGAGAGCACTTAATTCCAACTTCCTTTTTTCCCTTTATTTTGTTTCAGATAAGGTAACCTAAAATGATTTAGATTTTTATAGCAAGAAAACAATTTCTAAAGGGAAACTGTATGGCTGTCCGTAAGGGAAACTATACGGCTGTCCGTAAACTTTAATGAATAAAATTTGCTTTAATTACTTTTTTTTAAACTATTGCTTCAAATTGAGAAATATGAAATGTCTCTTATTAAGTAATATACAATATATTATTTGTTTTCTATACAATACGAAAACGCTCAAAATTTGAGAATTGATTTCGATATTCCATATATTTACGAAATATCGTAGAAAAAATCTATTGTTCATTCTAAAACACGATTGTCATTTCTATAATAAAGTAAAAAATATATTTATATAAAAAAATCCACACGAATTTCAAGAAAGTAGGGAGTCCCATGAGTAAATGTTTCCAACTTAATTCTTGGTACACCACTTTATGAATTACATACTACTATCCAATTGTTTCATTTCCTTTACCACCTAATTACGTGATTTTATAAGTGAAATTAGTGTGATGCGCGCACACTCTTTTTCCAACAGCTGTTTTGACGAAAATGTTTCGGACGGAAACAAAACACTCGTACATAAAGGACTTACACAATTAGTTAATTTAGACTGTAAAGGACCCATATTTACTATAAATATTTATTTATGCAATACGCTTAGTTTCTTTGAAATTAATTATTTCCGCACTCGTCCACTGATCGTAAATACCTGACTTTCCCTTTGCTGACGAAAGAAAAATAATTACAACATACTTACCAATAAGATTACTTTGTGATTTAAAGGAAGTTTTATTACTTGACATGTATTATCAAGCTTTTTAAAAAGTTATATTAGGATAAAAGATATCTACTGGTTTTACTGTTAACCTGATTTTGCAATGATTAAGTATTCGTATCGTTCAACTTTATCCTCAAATAATATCTGTAAACTAACAAAAGGTTAATTTTATAGTTTTGATGACGTGATTTTAATTTTAAATAATGGTTTTGTATGATAAACTATCTGTATAGTGTCGTTCAGTAACACTCGTCTGGTTTTTTGCTTGCAAAAACAGTTTAATATCAAGGTAGGTATTATTTGGTTAGCCTGAGCTAGGAGAATACCCCTTGGTCTAGATTGTGTGTTGATGCGGGGAAGTCTGTCGCTTGAGGACTTCCAACCTCTTTGATGTTGCCCTTAGATGGAGTTGCCAACTACTCCTAGCACTGTCGTGGAGCCCTCCAATGCTCTCCCGGGAAATCCCTCTTTAGCGTAGGCTATATTCTAGAGGGTATAGAATTTTTCCCTTTTATCTATGTTGTTTTGCTATCCACCGAAAAGTACTCCATATATAAAAAAAAAATAAAAAAAATTACTTAAATCAATTGACTTAAGTTGAATTTATGTTGAAGTTTGCGCCTTCCCTCATAGTACGGGGAAACAGGCAAAATAAGTTACAGGAATCAAAATCTACGAAGTCCACCTAAATTCAAGGAGACAGTCACTTTTTATTGAGGATAGGGTTGAGAAAGGAAATAAGGGGGTCACCTGTAGTGTTGTGGTTAGCATAGCAACCTACAATGCTAAATGTCGCGGGTTCGCGTCCCGAGTTGGCCCTAGGTTCTTTTAATAGGAGTAACCAATTCCTTGGCTATGCCTCCTACGGATAGGACGTAAAATGGAAGTACCAAGCCTGTACGATGTCAGGTACTTGTTGAAGGTTCCTATCCTAATTATAACTGTATTGGCAAAATTTAGGACTCCCGCTGTAACATCGTTCGATTAGTCTTAGTGGCATAAAGTGACGTTAAACAAACAAACGAAAATACTTTACATATTAATATCAATATGAATTGTTCGAGCAATGTGTCGTATTTTATGCATTGGAATCGCTTGCCACCAATTCTGTGCTATTACAGCAAACTCTTTGAAATTTATTGATCATTACACGTGATAACCTTATTTTTCAGTTGATTGAACGGTACAAATTGATACTTTTTGTAACTTCGTTGATTATATTAATTACGTTGATTATAATTAATTATTATATTAAATACAAAATTGTATTATGCAATGTTACAATTATTATATATTGTAGTACTACTATTATAGATAATTATTGCAATGTATTGGTAAAGAAGAGAATCAGGTATTATTTATTGGCAATATTGGTTTTAAAGGTTCGGTTCGTCAAGCCGTTGTATTTATTCAACATTTATTGTTTTCAACATACAGCTATGCATGCATTTACATATTCTATACGACTGTCGCTTTAAAGAAAATATCAGAGGATATTTAATCGAGGGAATTGCATGTCTTCAATGCGGGACGCTTAAAAATAATCGTTCTCGATTCCCGGGATAGTTATCAAATTATTACCAACAGGGATCCTCTCCAATTATTCTTGAGTAGCCTCCTTTTTATTCTAATTTGCCGCGATTAAGGGAAGGTTTGGCGTAGTTCCTCGTTGATGGCACAGATGGCAGCGCTGTGCAACTAGTTCAGCCCTCCGCCGCGAGATACCGCTTCCTACCACCAATACAAATAACTTGTCAAAGGGACACAGTAACACAAAGCTCTGTCAGTATTGTTCCAAATCTGTCTCCTACAAAGTGTCTTCTTTCTTTCTGTCGATCATGTTGAGGATTTAATTTCTACTTTTCTTTATTTTAGTGTACATCTAACGATGCTTAAAGGAATACCTTAGAAAACAAATAAAAGGATTACGTACGTCCAGAAAGACATGATTGCCGGCCAAAAACGTGTTAGTATTTTTAAACTTTACCATCCCTTTGTTGAACATTTGACAACCATTTTAATGGCTTCCTTTCTTATTGAAAAATTTTTCTTTTTTTAATTTCAAATTCCATTTTACTGCATCCGTTATTTTAAATTACTTATTTATCAGTTCTCATGAGCATTGTATGTCATATAGCATGATTTGTGTTGTAGATGAATTAACATTTATTTTACACTACTATACAAAAATAAAAATATCGCGAGATATAAAAAAAAAAACTTGAAGGAAGTTACCTAACATTGAAATTGAATCAGTCGCTTGAGAAATTCGACATGTCCAAAAAAATCTATTTTTTTTTTTTTTAACTCTGCATGCCGAGATATCAAATTCAAGAGATACCCGAAAACCATAACTAATCTATCGGCTTATATAGACTATTCAAATCATCGTTGTCAAGAAAAACTCGACAAATCCAGGACTTTGAAAAATTACGTTTCGCAGTAAAAGTTTGTTGTCACTGTCTAAGAAGCTATAGAAGATTTAAATATAAATTTCAAACTTGCCCATTTCACCCTTGTATATTTATATTTTCAGTTATTTTTTATTTATTAGACGAAATATTTATATAATAATAAATATAATAATAATGTCTTTATTTGAATACAAAATACAAAACAAAAAAAATCAATTAGCCACATAATCTTGGCATTTGACAGAGGAGAGTCGTGGTTTGTTTACAAAATAAATATGTACATTTATATCTTCAGCATTAAGTCAGTAAACTGTTGCTTATTTACATATCTCACTCATTGTAAATTATATTACTCCTTTACAAATATACAAATATAATAAAGTATATGAAAAATGATATACTTTAAAAATGATATAAATACATACAAACAGATAAAAAATAGAAAAATAATAATAATAAAAAAAATATAAAAAAAAGAATTGAGATGAAAAGAAAAATACAAACAATACAGGATAAAATACAAAGGTGGCCCTCTATTAACGGGAGTCAATTATAACCGTATACCTGTATTTCCAGGCTTCTTTTGCATATCCGATTAAAGAGATCCAATTTTTCCCATTCAAATAATTAATCACTTCTTTCCTGGTTAATGTAGTTTTTTTAAACCATTTCAACCTGTATTCATTTAATATCGGAAAAATACCTGTAAAATGGAGTATATCTTCCTTTTCTTGTTTGTTGCATAAACAGCAATTTATTTCCGAGTTTGATGAATACCTCCGGTAGTTCAGACACAACAGTTCACCCCTCAACTTCATTATCCATTTAATATCATTTCTTTTGAAATAGTCTACATTATCAGGTAGTTCAAACATTAGATTGAAATTTATACATGGTACTAGTTAATGAATTTTTAGCAGATTCTATATGGTCAATATTAGACGAAATATAAAAGCTTGTGTTTTGTATAGTAATTTCCAAAATGTATGGTTCGAAGCAATCGTCTGTATTCCATAGTCAGGAGAAAAAGTTCTACCAAATGAACAGATTGTTTGAAATCATGAAAAAGCATTTTAAGTAGTAATCAATGTCATTAGGAAATAATTTAAGTTAAGGAAATCTCTTGATGAAAAAGTAGAAACTTTTTTTTCCACTTTTCCAATAATTTGAATTTGTTAATAAGTCGGGTTTTTAAAATACTTTGGTAGGTTTTTACAGGTCTATTCATGTTTACAACCTTGCATTAAACTAAAATATTTCAATAGGTTCTTTCTATAGGTCGACAGCTTTACACACCCATTATAATTGCCGCGAGCCTGTAACATTAATTTTAATTACTGAGTCGAGGTCAAGCTACGTTGCGTAACTTTAAAATTGTAACGTTGACTTACAATTTTCAGGAAGAACACTTTTCATGCCTTCTTTTCGAAAATATTTAGACTTTGTTTTCTTAGTCATAATGATTGTTTCCATATTCAAAATCTTATCTATAAAAATGATAGGGCCATATGTTTTTCACCTAGAACTCGAGTAGTATCCGATGGATTTATTTATTTATTTTATTATACATTTTTCACAACGTTGCCGTCTAATCAAATAGCTACGTTTTCTGTTATTAAAGATTAATGTTTTAAAGAGTAGACATTTTTTTTCGGTTTTGCCAATTTTGAAAGCATAAAGTTTTCTTTGTTCGCTACAAAATAAAAAAATTGGACATTTATACGGAGTTACGGCTTATATTATTCTTGATTTCAAGTTTTTTTTTTCCTGTTAGAAGTATAATAGAACGAGCAATAGTCAGGATTTTCAGATACACATTTTTATTTTGACAAACCAACGTTTCAATCCCAACATGTGGATCTTGATCGGGGCTAAAAAGATGACAAATATATGAGCAAAATGTTAAGTATCTAAGCTGGAAGATGATAATTAAATGTTTATTATGTAATTATTAATTATAGACAGTAACAAAAGAATGGGAACTAAATCCATCTGATGGTATGTTTACATGACATGGATACTTAACAAATCTGATGATTATTTAAAAAAAGTAAAATTATACGTGAATGTTCGAATAAGTGCCTGGTTATTTTCTTTTCTTTTTTCCCTTCTATAGTAACCATATGGGAGGGTCGTGTGTTTCTAAATTTTACATATTTCTTGCCCTAGGACATTATACATACATAGAAGTTAACATTTTTTTTTTTTTTTTACAATAATAGGATACAATCTATAGTTTAAACTATTATTTAGACGACAAAAACGATGAAGAGAAGAAGAAAAAAGACCAAAACAACACTGGGTGTGGTGGGAGTTGAATTCTAGGTGTTGCAGTTATGCCGGGTCTTCTGTCTTCTATAGTCGTCAATTATGAAGGTTAATTAAGTTTGAAAATTTTAATGATTCCTATTCATATGTTTCAAATAATTTGTTTTCTGGAGTAGACCGTGTGACCCCCTTCATCAGAATAGTAGCTGGTTAGCATGATAAAATAAATTCTAATATTTACTTTGTTGACTAATACAGAGACTGAGGGAAAAAAATATAAAGTGAGAGATGGTGTTTGTTGGAATCGAAACTTTGACTCTTCAAAATAAAAATTATGTACTGAAAATACTGATAATCATCCTATCTCAAAGGAACAGTGTAACAGTTAACTATTACACACCTCTAAATTTGTTTAACTTATACATATATATAAAATATCAAGGGCCCTACGTTTGTTAACTTGAAACTCGAGAAGTAGCCGATGTTAAAACATTTACACAACGTTGCAGTTTAGCCAAATAGCAATCATATCGACTGTTTATGTTAATAAACTTGATAGAAAAATATTATAAAGAATAAACTACGTTTCTTCCTGTTCATTAGAAGATTGTAACTATACTGAAACCTTGCATATTCTAATATTCAAAATATTTAATTACTTTAATTAAAGTTGGCCATTACGTGGAAATCTCAATAGAATAAATTTATTCACTTCCCTAAAAATTAACATAACAGCAAGCCACGGCAAAGCGTGGTTGGGTTTAGCTGTATTGTAGTTTAAGAAATGGTTGTCAGGTTGGTATTAATTTATTATTTTAGGGCAGCTTTTAATCTTAAATTGAGTGATTATAAAACCCGGCCAATGTCCTTTCCTCATTTCTTCGAATTATATTTCGTCTAAACAGATATTAAATTTCCACTATACTTTAGATGAGAAACATTAACTTAATTCTTTACAAAAATTTTCATGAGTAAAAGTTCACTTGTTTTTTTGACAGCAATGTGCTACCAATGGTGGTATTCTAGAAAGACTGGTGTGCTGTTCCAGGGTTAAATAGGTTTGAGAAATATTAATAATGAATAAAAAATATGCTTCTTCTGTAAAATTTCAGTTTTTTTGTATTGTGGCAGTCTTCCAATTCAGTTCTTCCAAACGGGCGAGTATCAAGTTCCTAAGTTGAACCGGAGAAAGCCTACAGATCAGGCAAGGATTAGGGTTGCGTAAACCAGAAATGATACAGATAAAATATTTATATGCATGGCGAAAATTAAATATCAATATTAATATCAATAATATCAGAGTCAATATTAATCTCAGTCTATATCAAAAGCAATAAACGTAAATTAATAATAGAAAATTGCGTTCAGACATCAGGAAAGTTTTAAAACAGCCGAATGAGGTATATTAAACTTGCATTGCCTAGTATTGGGTATTTTATTAAGGATATGGTAATTTTAAAAGAGGAAAATTACTTTATGAATTATTGCCATCAATTAAATGATCGTCATTGAACATACTAACTCGTTTGTTTGCAGAGAAATCATATCTATCTATACGTGACCTTGGGTACCTTGTAAATTTTACAACACTGCCAACTTATTAAATAACATAACGTGAAAACATTCCTTCCAGATATCAATTAATAAATGTATATGATTTATAAAACACACATAAATATATATATATATATATATAACATATTCATAATTCATATTCATATAAACATATATATATATAAATATATATATATATATATATATATATATATATATATATATATATATATATATATACACTTACCAACCATCAATATTCTAACATTTTATGTAATTTTCCTTATAAATTATAAGTTAAATAAATTTTATTAAATTTGTAATAAAAAATGTGTGAGTTTCATGGCCTATATCTGGCTCATAACCTACCTTAAGGTAAAATAAAAAAAAAGGCTGGAGGGTGTGCAGAGACTTTTGTTAGTAAGTGTATATATATATATATATATAATTTAATACATGTAGTATTATATCTGGGCTTGGAGCGTAAAATGTATTAGGTCCAAAAAAAAAAATTACTTTTTTTATTTGCTTGCTCATAACTTGGCAGACTTTTACCACTTTGTGGACAAGATGAATAAATTGAAACATTCGGCTTATTACAACCCTTTTAAGTGCCAAATAAACTTTTAAAATGGCATTTTTTTTTAATTTAAGATTTTGAACTTTACGCTGCAAGCACAGGTATATTTCCTCCAATATAAGTAGATACTCATCTCGTTAAGAAGAGCTGGAGGACGAGAATAGTTCCTTGTGTAAAATTAAGGTCGAAAATACTCTGTACATTTTCTTTTCTAGTCTGAGGATTATGATTTTTGTTTTTGATTTGTCGGCACTATGTCATAATTCAGTCAAATGATTGAATTAAATAATTAGCACTATTTACTTTATGATCAAGGTGCAATCTCGGAAAGACGGGTTATTAACATCTTGATTACTTTTACAATAGTTTGCTCTGATAAATTTCAACATCCAATATTCAATAGATGCCAGGGTAAAATGCATATCGTTACTTCATGTCAGCGTTATACTAGTGTGAAAAATGAGCTTCAAAAAGTTAATTATAAAACTGTTGAATAGATTTTGATGATAATAGATTTTGATCAAATTAGGAGGTACCGAGGACATCTTATATTTAGTCGCCACATTCAAATTTGATACTTTCATTTATAAAACTATTTTGGATATATTTAGACATATACTAGCCTTGGATCAAAATATACAGTTTCAGATTGCAAATATTATCTTTGAAAAAAGTTTTAACAATTATAATATTTTTTATGTAAGATACATGATCCATATTAATATTTCTGCTACTAGCAAATTTATTGGTAAAATTTCTTTATAAATGAACTTTCGGATAATACGAAGCGCACCACATCACTTCTCTAACGTGAATATTCGTTGAAAATTTTAACTTTACTAAGTTTATTATTTTATTTTTAGGACTTTTTTTTATCTTTTACTTTTTATCTTTCATAGTCATTACGTATTTTAGTACAAAAATAAAAATAAATCTTCTAATAGTAGCTGTTAAATTACTTGAATAGAATCGTTAGAGTATTACGTTAAATACAATATAAGTAGTTTTAGTTTAATGCGACTCATCTTCAAAGTGGAGTGGGCAGCTTAGTTGCAAGGGATCGATGACGATGCACTGATAACATCGCTGATAAGGACTCGGCTATTCTCGGGCGAAGGGAGCCGAGTCCGGTGGCCCGGTCCCCGTGTCCCGGAGGCCGCTCAGTGTGTGCCGAGAGGATGCCGCCATCGGACAGTAGAGTCAGGTCTGAACACTGTCTTGTATCCGGCATCCGACAGGGGAAAACAATCTTTCCCTTCCAATACATACCGAGAGAGAGAGCTCTGGGCGGTTACTATGGCGTATCATTGGCCATAGTATCGCATGTCCATTGAAAGGGAAGGATATGGGTATGAATGTTTTGTAAAAGAGAGAGAGGAAAAGATAAAAAAATAAACGCTTTCGCAAAAACTGCATGAAGTTAGAGCTGTAGTGGTGGGGCAGCTTAACATTACAGCCTTCTGTAGAATAAGCTTGAAGAAATATTTTTTATCAGAGTGTTTAGCATTAACGCTTTTAATTTTTTATCAATTTTTTGTATATTATTGGTAGTTGCAGCTAAATTAGTTTTTGCTTTTATTTTTGAGTGCTATTTATAAAGATAAGGCACACATGTGATACTTTACAGGGCGTCCATCGTAACAGTACCCCTACAGCTGCACTCACATTCTTCAATCATAACAAACATAAAAATATAAATACAATTGAGAATTATGCTTTAAAGAGATTAGTTTATTACGAAAATTTTTATTTAATTCCTGATCATCCCATGGCTTATAATATACGAGTATATTTAGTTCTTCACAAAACTTTAGCTGATGATTCACTTTCCTAAAATATCCAAAATAACCTATTGTATTTAAAAAATATTTTTGGGGTCTTGTTTGTTTTACGAGTACATTTTTTCTTTAACCAGCTTTTCCTTAACATTGCCAGTAAGCAATATATTCTTTGTTGAGGTTTTTAGTCTTTTTTTGTGACGATGAACCGTTTCTTCTACGACGGAATTCGATAATGAGAAAAAGCGCGCCAGTAAAAAAAAGTTCAAATGAACATCAAATGTTTATTCAATTCGAGCCCTGTTTTGATGTAGCTATACTATAACTTAGGCTGGCTGTAGGAATACCGTTGGTGGATATAATTAATGGGTTTGAGGGCTATGTAAGCTTAATGTTGAATTTTTGCTTTTATTTTGTGTAAAAGATAATATTATTTTGACAACAGTTGAATATATTTTTGTAGGTCATGTTAGGTAATATTGCCCCTGGTAGTAGTAGAAAATAAAATACCACATACCAAATGGTAGTAATAAAATCTAGTCGTTAAAAATACCCATATTTATTATTTAAATGTTATCTAACAACTCATTATCGATTTGTTTTTTTATAAGACTTAATAATCATTAAAAAAAAAAAAAAAAATCATGTTCCAATAACGTTGTAATTCAATAATTAGAACTAGAGAAATAATAAGTGTAAATAACTGGTATTAATTTTATTGACATTCAGCCAACAGCAGTAATTTTACAGATAGTCATTTTGAGCAAGCAAATGCTTTTGCGTTAGTTATATATGAAACATACTTTGGAATTGTTTTGTTTTTTTATGGGAATTTAAAATTGATTTCTGTCTTGTGTAAATTGTCACAGTTTTCTTTTCGTGACAATTTACTCCAAGTTGACTTCGAGTAAAAAAACAATTTAGTGAAGATAAAATGTAAATACCTTGCTCTCGGTTATCAGCTTTAGTCCCGTTTAGTTGAGAGACGTAAAAGAAAAACAATGCTTGACGAATTACTAATACTTGTTTTTTGCTTCCGCAACTACCTGTTAACGATTTTAACAATTTATTTTAATAACCATCACATATTTTTTAAGAAGTGTCTCTCGATCGTAAATATCAAAATTTATTTATTTCAAATATGTATTTGTGCCGACCTGGAAAATTCTTTAGTTTTATTCATAACAATTTTTTTCTCAAAAAAATATTTTAGTTTTCTTATTTCATAATTTTTTATTTCCTCGTTGTTAAGATTCATTAGGTTTTTATAAATTCGGAGTTAAACGTTCTTCTTTGCCCCGAATAGCAGAATAAATATTAAAAGATTGGAAAAATGGAGTGGAGTTAGGTAATTATTAACTTCATTCCTTTTTATGCGATTTCAACGAAATTGTATGTTTCGTTCTATGGTGTTATTTTATAAAGCTGGCTGATTCCACATAAATTTTATCACGTATAGATTGTGGGTTTCGGCAAGAGGGGAAATTATAAACTTTTTGTTAGCAGTTTGCCGGATTTCAACGAATTTTGACGCACTGGTTGTTAACATACGTGAAACACAATGCATATAGTTTTTTTTTTTTTTTTATATTAACACTTTTTATATTAACACCATATAGATTAGTATAGTTCTAGACTTGTTGATGGAACGATCTAACTGTTGGAACAAACTGTCTTAGTATATGTTCGTGATTACGATGTTTGAGTACCCTTTGCGTTGGCCTCGAAGGTTCTAGGCTGTTCTCTTCTTACAACTATATACAAAGAGCGATAGACTGGAGAGTTAGTCTTGTTCTGAAGCTTCAAGTCATGTGGTTATTTCTGTGTTACAAAGTGATAATTTTTGTAACCTGTTTAAATATTTGTGTGGCATTGAAAATATTTATTTTCGTCCAATAGAAATTTGGTTAACCCACATAAGTGTTACAGTAATACTGTCATTAAATAAATATTTGCAATTAATTAATTAAAAGAGTGGCATGTTAACTACTATATTCCGTCCTACCCAAGACGAATTTTTCAAATATGTTACTTGTCTTTCAAGGATATATTTTATTTATATTAAATATTAAAACGCCATCGATATTTATTTTATTTATATAAAATAAAAATAACTGAAAATGGTTATACAGTCGGGTTCCGATTAACCGAGTCGATGGGGACCAAGGTTACCTCGGTTATTCGAAATAATCGGTTAATAGGAACCGTACCAATACGAACTGAAAATGTAGGTTATTTTTAAATAAAAACTACATATACACCTAAAAACCTAATAAATATTTAATAATAATAATGCATAATATCAATAATAATAACAGAAAGTATGAAACTATTTTTTTAGAAAGAAATCTTTTATTGTACTTTGTTTAAATGAACTCACATACATACACATACCCCCCCCCCCTCCTCTCCTCAGACTACAAAAAATCTGGTGCGAACCAAGCAACTTTGAATATAACTTTTAATATTGATTAATAGTTAAAATATAAAAATTCAATTTTAAAAATATTAAAATAATATTTTAATATTGAAATATAACTTTCATTTACCACGTAGAAGTAGAAACCGACATGTTTTGATCATTTTTAAACGCAGTTTAGATAGCTTTATCCACATTTAATTACTTTTTTTTTTCTTATTCTTCATAAGGTATAGAGTATTATAATTACTGCGATACTTGAAAGTCTTTGATAATTTTCGATTTATGATTATTCGTTTCTTTTTTAAAGGGGGGAAAATCCTAATTTTATCAATAGTCGAGTTTTTGTAAAACAATACATTGTGAATGGAAATCGATAGAAGGGGTTCTTACAGTTCGTAGGAAATTGGAACTTAGTTTTCGAATTTTAGTCTCTAATGCCTTTCCATTAGCATAGGAAGATTATTATCGATGATTGTTACAGTAAAAACTTATATTTCATTTAGAAATCTATTATGGAACTAAAGTTGTAAACTAAAATATAATGATGGTTTATGGTCTACAATATATTTAAAAAAAAAGCTTTAAATATTTGTAGCATTACGTGCTTTTCCACGCATACATTCACTAAAAAACTAATAAAATGTTTTAGTTATTATCTTTAACAATGTGACAAGGCAAAACATGGCATCTAATTTTATTAATCTATTTAGTTAATATGAAAACCTAATTTAGTTACCATGGAAACACCTGGTTTCCGTTAACAGGTACTTTTCAACAAACACTTAAAATACGTATAAAACTCTTTCGCATGCGCATTACGCCTTAATTGTTAACATTGTGCTATTAGTAAAGGTGTGATGCGCTTGCGAACGAGTTGTCAACTCGTTTTAAATGCTTGTTGGAACATAACTAATATTTGTTTATTATTTATGCCAATTCTTTCGGGCATATATACTTTTTACGACTCTTTAAACTAAATTGCCATTTGTATGTAATAATGACACACAATCAAAATCGCGGGATAAAATGAAGCATAATAAACTGTAAAAGGAATTATTGGCTGCAATGCAATATAGCCCCAAATCAAATATGACGCAGAGTTAACGTCCAGCTCAGAGCAGTAAAAACATAGCCCGCGTTTCGATTGGTCAGGATATCACAGTTATAAGAGTGGTCTTATCAAGAAGTTGTAAATAAAACTGTTAATATAGCAAATATTTATTGTGATCAATTGACGATGAAAATCATCATATACCTGTATAATATATTTTTTGTGTAAAAGCGGAGTTCGCATAAGAAGTAATATTAATTCGTCTTTAGTTTGTATAGAATAATATTTAATAAAGAAATAAGAACTTTGAAAAAGTAAAAAGAAATAAAATAATTTATTTAAATTCTTGAACTTTTTCACGTTCATTAACAACTCTCAGAAGAGCTTATTCCAATAGTTAAAACATATAACTTTAGTATTTGATGCAAAAATTACATTAATGCAAAGTTGCATTAAGGTCTCTTAACAAAGGCGGAAATATGGATAGGCTGTGGCAGCACTAAACTGACAAAATTCTAATATGTTTCCGAGGTGTTGTAAAAAAAATGATTAAGTGTAAAAAATGTTTAGTAATATGGCTTACCTTACTATATTAAATATAAAAAAAGTTTATTAATTTTATTATATGAAATTTTTCAAATCAATAATTATATGTTATAAATCTGAAAACTGTTGAAGGACGATTAGGTGAAATGACAAAGCATAAATCTTAGTTTCCGAAAAAATATTAAAATAATAGTCTAATCAATATATATTATAAAGCAAAGTGTACAATGTGCGTGCCGAAAAGGCTCAAAAACGACTCCACGTGGGATTAAGGTAGTTATGTCAGCGTGTTGCTGTATAATGCCTAATGGAGAAGAAGGTTTCTGTTTTTCTCTTAAGGGTGTAAAATTGAAGAGAAAAGGACTGGAATTTTAAGCCTCTCGCACCATTTAATTAGCCTCTCTGAGATTGAGATACGAGTTTATGAATGAAAAATTTAGTTCGAGCTCCGGGCTACCAGGAAGCGCTAGGGTTCGTTTCACTCGATGTTTATTGTTCATTCATTCCGTTAAAGTTGTAAAGGTTATGTATTTGTTCAGCTGTTCTTTTTAAATTACTAAAAAATCATGCGAAAATAATTAGTTTCACCTTTTCTTTCAAAATAAAATAATGATTTTACATATCAATTATAAAACCGACTGGATACCTTACAAAATAAATTTTCTCATAGGAAGGTTAATTGATTAACACATTATATTTAATCAATATATAATATATACCAACTTAACCCGCGAGCGGGCGCGCCCGATCCTGTGACATGAGCGGGCGAGTGTAGCACTCTGTGCTACAGTACGCCACTCGGTTTTCCCTCTCATTGTAAAGTCTCTGTATCCTCATTTTCATACAGTTTCTTGGTTTGTATTTTAGCACTGCATTATTATTCTACAAGATTATTTTTTTTTTAGACCTAAACAAGCCCAATATATTTTAGTTCCCCTCACTCTTTGCATAATTTCATTGGACGGGTATAATCAATAAAAATATCAATATTATTTATTATTATTTACATATATTTTTTAAATATACAATTCTTAAATAAAACTAATTAACATGTAATGACTGCATTATTTGCAATTATTCGCTGTCTACCGATGTTTTTATATGCTTTTTGCATGCGAATTTATGGCAGGTGTCACAAATAATAGTGGTTGAAGTGTTGCGTTTCCTTCCACATTCATGGCAAGTCCCTTTCTTCTTTTTTTCTGTATAATATATATACAGTATAAATAATATTTATGTCAAAAAATAAGTGGAAAAAGTCAAACAAAGATTTTGTACTTTCAGGAATATTTTTGGGTCCAGGTTTGCACTTTACAATGGTTTTGGCTTTCGTTTTAGAGGGTTTCGTTATTGAATATTTACGCCATTTTGGAATATTGTCTTTACCTGTGTAATGTTCCTCTTCTAAATTTACACTAATTTTACAGTCACTGCCCTCTTGTTCACTATTACTCTCATGATCACTGTTCTGAACTTCTTCATCACTAAATTCACTGTCGTGTTCTTCCAATTCCGGTTCACCTTTGTCGTCTTCTTGATCCGAAAGTTCTTGGAGCTCTTGAAGAATTCGTGGAATATCTTCATCCCTGATTATTTCTCTTGACCTTGAAATATAAATATTCGTAAAACACTAGTTAATAATTAGTATGGCACAATTATATAAGAAATTAGGTACTTACATTATGAAGAAATACAAAGCTGAACCTTGAAAAATTTTGTTACACAAGCGGGCGCGTGTTATACTCAGTGCTACAAAACGACTTACTCACTCAAAATCTCAAATAAGTCTACCTTCTGAGGTTCTTCTGCACAATGCCTCATTCATGACGTAGTGGGGGGTTTATGGGAGGATTAGCCCTGGGGTAATGCCCAAATATACCTGCGAGGGACCGAGGGATTCATTTTTGGTTGAGGTGTAGCACTTAATACAACAGTGCGCCCGCTGGCGGGTTAAGTAAATTTAATGCAATATGAGTGAACATTTTTGAGTAGTACAGTGAGCAAATAAAAACAGACATAAAACAAAAAAGGAGAGCTGAATTGACTGATTATAAATCGAAAATAAAATGTTTGAAGTGTTCTTATTGTATGTAATTATGAAAAATTGTTTCATTACTATGTATGATGAGCATTCCAGTTGAAAAAATGACTAACTCCAATTACAGCATTTTTTCAATAAGATTTTATCACCCCTCATAGTTCAGGATACAAAGAAATATGATGAACAAATTGTGCCCTCATGATATTTTGGTTTTCACTTTGTAATAGTAGGTGCAGTGTCCGGCCAAATAACGGGGGGAGGATATCTTATGGGAGATTGAACTGGAAGAAAGGTCTTAAAAAAAAAGTTTCTATGAATCTTCGGTAGTTTCTAAACTTCTGGATCTAATAGGACCATCACAGTAGTCGGCGCTTAAGTTGTAATCGAAATATAGTTTTTTAACTAATATATTTTTCAACCATAATCTAATAACTTATTATCTGCTGACTGCTTGGATAGGCTTATAGAATTCAGAATCACAGAAACCATCAAAAACGATGCATGTCTCGACAAAGTTGCAGCAAAATTAATTGTTCATTCACCATTTTCAACCCTCTTTAAAGTATATAGGGTTCATTATTTGGGCAGACTCTGCAGCTATCGAATCTTAACATTGATACCATGTTAAAAGTTTCAAGAAAGTGCTAATTTTGTTCTATATTTCCTTTAATTTTAAAGTTTTTCTGATATTAAAACTACCGGAGCGAAGCCGGGCAACCTAGCTAGTATTTATATAACGCAAAGTTTAAAATAGTTCTACTCTACCGGGTTATTATTTCAATAGCATATGTAGATCTAATTGAAATAAATTTCCACTGATTATCTAGGTAAATGAACTTTATATTTTATATGGAATAAATGTCCTTAGCCGGTATCAAAAGAGAGAGAGAGAAAAACACTTTATTCATCATAAAAGAGACGCTGCCTGACTAGAATGGGTTGCTGATACACAGCGTAAACTATGTCTATCTCAGACTATTTGTAAAATCTTATTAATTATGTAAGGCAAGATAATAATATGGTAATTTAATACGAACATTACCACCTCTTTCCGTCGAAATCCATTAAAATGTAATTTAATATTTTCAAAACAAATTACAATACTCCCACTTACATCTCGTTCTAGTCCCTAGGAACTTTAGCCTTCAATTCAATGATGCACCTTCTTTCCCTTTTTCTGTACATTCTTATTCGCCTTTTCTTACTTATTTAATTATATCTACCACATAGAAATGATAACAGTTCACTGATCATCGTTTGTTTTTACTTGTAAAGTTATAAGTTTAAAAAAGTGGACCACTTTTGCGTTAGCATTATCTTAGAGTGATGAGATGGAGTTAATACTTTGGATAGGTTCCACCCCTCAGACGGTTCTATAACGAACTTTTGAGTTATGGCTTTCAAGCGTGTGTTTATGAGGATAAATTATGGTAGGCATCTCCTTCTGTTGTTGCCTTCAGCGTGGCACCATCTGCGCAATCCACATCAAATAATCGACATCTTATGTTGCATAAGTTTAATGTCTTTCGGAGCCGGTCTTTCTTCATTTATTAATCAGGATACTTAATGAGGAATCCAAGTTTAGGACTAAGAATAAATCCGATGTTTGGTCTTGTTTGAAACGAACTTCAGCAGTGAAGTTACACCTGTCATGAAGTTTGCTTGGGTCTGTGATTTGGATTTTGTTGTCTTGTCAACATTGACGTGATTATTCAAAGGATTGTTAAATTATCAAAATATTATTAATTGAACCCCTTAAAGCACAAGTGGTGTAACTCCAATTTTTGTTGTTTCGAGATATTAAAGGGTTTGCTACAAGTTGTATATAAAAATCAGTACTGTACTTTTTGACTATTTTTTTCAATAAAACTCCGTAAAAAGGTCATCTTTAACTTAAATTGTCGTTTTTAAAACTTTTTATTTTTATTTTTTAATTTTTTTTTTCGAGCACTTAAAATTACTTTTACCATTTGAGCTGTAAATGTAAATGGTTTTAAGATGTTATTTTAAACAAAAACAAAATCATTATCAATAAAATTCTGTTTTATTAAAATTATAAGACAAATGATTCTTTTTTTTATTTAATGTCACTCTTCATCTTCTTCCTGAAGTGGGCCAATATCTTCAGCATTCTCGCTAGTGACAAGCCTCTGAAAATAATTGTGGTGTATTGGAGGGATGTATGGCAGCAGGTCCATCATGTCTTTCTTTTTTCTTTCCTAACAGGCCGAGCACTTGTGTATAGCTTTCCCTGATCAATATTACAAACGTTAACCGGTCGTCCTTTTTCCCCGTTTGCATGAAATTCAAAGTTGAAAAAGGCATCTCTTCAGTTATAGTTTCCTTAAAAAGGATTTTAAATTGCTCATTCTGTTGGTAGCGTATCCATTGCATTTTTAACCACGATACAGGATGGCCTTCACAGTCATTCTTTCTTTTGCTGATTTTTTTCAGGATATTTTCGACTGACAACAAATCATCGATCTTCATAACTGTTACGTGAAAGGTTTTTTTTTTTCTCGACATAGCAATAGTTCTGTACCAGTCGTCAGGTGTGTAAATTTGTAGCGAATTACTGATTTTTTCAATCGATGCAAAGTCACGGTCATTGTGGAGGAATGAATGTCCACTTTGCATGAATTTTTGGTCAATTATGTCTATGCTGTTGTCTGGACTTAGGACATGTTTCACTAATGTCATGGAAATTTTCCAATTCCGGTTTTGCCCAGTACATGTATCACTGTACATAAACACATGTTTGGCTGCTGGGGCTCTAGATTTTATGTGTTTAATCAAACAGGATGCAATTTCTTGTGAACCTTTTAAACCATTAACTTCGTCCCAACAGTATATGAATCCCATTTTGGTCGAAAGTTCGAAAAGGCAGAGACTTCTCCAAATCAAATGAGAATGCATAGTAGCTGTCATTGTTAGCTGATTTTTCAGCATCAGCTACCATGGAATCGCGAGCTAATGGAGGCCATTTTAACAAAAATAGTACTATAATAGCTTTCCTTTACGTAAGTTACTGCACAAATAGCGTATCTTCCAACTGCACCGGTTGTGCTGTTAGCTAATTTGGGGCAGCGTTGACTGCACAAGAAAGTTCTGCTGTTTATGCCGTTGCTATGGGAACTAGGACTACACCGTTAGTGCATTAAAAAGAACACATTTTTCCCTACGGAGTACCATGCTTAACTAAAAAAAAACGAAAATTGGAGTTACACCACTTGTGCTTTAAGGGGCTCAATTAAAGGATTATATCAAAGGAATATTAAATAACATTAAATTGCATTGATAATTTATCAATATATTCATAAAATTATACTGAAGTATTGTAATCAGCAATTTCAGATATCCTCACAAAAAGGGCGCAATTTACCGGTTTTTATTATTGAATTTGTATACAATAGAACAAACGACTGCTTTTTCATTCAATTGCTTACTTCAATGAACCAAAACTATTATTTCATTTTTGAATAAATCATAATGAGATATAAAAGATTTTTACCTTCCTGATTCATAAACTAACCATTTCTATCAAAACGTGACATCCGATTATAATTTGTTAATATTTTTTTTAAAATTATTTTTAAAATAAATGGTAAAAAAAAAAAAAAAAACCCTCCAGCGTTACTAAATACAAATGTTATGGTATACTTAGTAATGATATTTGGTATTACGATAAATCGAAAACTCTGCATCTTTCAGAACATTCAAATAACTCATTTGAAATGTAATGGTACTTCATGCAATGCAAACGCTAACAAATGAAAAAATCTTAGCAGGACCAAGTAGTGTTTCCACAAGAAACTCAGCAGGTAGGAAAAAACAACATAAATAAAGCGTAAACAACTAAATTATTTATTTACAAAAATAATAGGACCTTTATTAAAGTAATGTATATAAATAATAGTCGAATAGAAAAATCAGATGCGATCGCTGTAGTAGTAGTAGTAAGGAAACATCAAACGGCGTTATTGAATTTCACACATGCATTCATTTTTTGTTATTAAAGGTATTTACAAAAAAAAATAATATATTTTGATCTCAAAATGTTTACTACCATGATGTACCTAATATAATTGTAAAACGCTTACCATTTTGACCCAGAAACGTCAAAATAGAAATAAAGGTTTTCATAAAAGTTAGTTCAGTTCTTCGTCCGATTCTTCTTGTAGGGGAAACTCGAAATGTATATGTACTATCAAAGATAGTAACATTTTGAACATAATACCCCCTGATGAAAAATTACAAGGGAATCCGTGGGCGGTTGGCAACTATATCTGCAAGGGAGGGGACCTGCTTTGAATAATTTATCTCGAATTTACATTGCCCAAAAACCTCCACCACTTCTCATTCTTCTCACAAGTAAACCAAGTCTTGTACTTTCTATTTCCAACTTTTTCATTTTATATTATATCTATATCTGCGTTTTATGTGGAAACTCTTGAACTATTAATTTAATTCAGAATTGGTAATTTATATATATTATAAAACAAACTTTACACTGTACGTGATGCTAAAATTCAAAAATGATCTCCGAAGTTGTATGGTTTTGTAGCCCTATATCTCCTCTCCGTGAAGAAGTTACAAGATGAAATTCCAGTCCTTATATCATATATAACAAGGTATAAGATATCTTATAAATAAAGTTGAAATTCTGTTTGTTTGTTCTTTATAGAAATCCATACCGTTTGTCCTAAATTCTCCAAATTTCGCTTAGTGGTTCTTTGATACCAGGTGCGAACACCCGTCCATATTAAAATTGCATAACTTCAGCCAATCTCATGGTATATTCTTTATTGTTAAAAAAATCGTCATGATCTCGCTTTACAATGGGTTTTTTTTACGAAATCGACCGTTTGAGTCGAAAAACAGCCTAAAATATCATTTTATACATTTTGAAGAGGCCAACAAGGCCCGGTAAGACCGTCCCTTGGTAGGCGTCGAGTTCTGGGATTTTTAAACCATATGTTTTTTTTTTTTTAAATTACAATACGTTTATTTACATGTATGGTGAATTTATTTTTTATAAATGCCTCCTAAGAAGCGAGCTTCAATAGGAGTAGTGAGCTCAAAAGCTAAAAACAACGTCAAATACGAGCAGCTGAAACTCTCGACGAACATCAAATTAGGATTGAACAACAGAGGCTTAGACAGGCAGAATCGCGGGAAACTGAGTCTGCCCAGGAATACGAGGCCCGCTTTGCGCCACAAAGGCTTAGGCAAGCCGATTTGCGAGAAGCTGAAACTGCAGGCCAATATTTCTGTTTGTTTGTTTGTTTTTTATAGAAATCCATACCGTTTATCCTAAATTCTCCAAATTTCGCCAGTAGTTCTTTCATACCAGGTGCGTACGCCTGTCCATATTAAAATTGCATAACTTCAGCCGATCTTCAGCTGATAGTCTTTATTGTTATAGAAATCGTAATGAACTCACTTTACAATGGTTTTTTACGAAATCAACCGTTTCAATAGAAAAATGAAATTCCCCGATCAAACCGGGTTATACAGCTCAAAGATGAATTTCTGTTAGTTTGTTTTTTCTTAATAAAACTCCATACCGTTTGTCCTAAATTCCCCAAATTTCGCTCAGTGGATCTTTCTTACTAGGTGCGAACACCTGTCAATATTAAAATTTCATAACTTTAGCCAGTCTCTGGGTATATTCTTTATTGTTATAAAAATCGTTATGATTTCACTTTAAATTTGTTCACGTTTATTAGAAAAATGAAATTCCCCGGGTGAAACCGGGATATACAGCTAGTATGATATAAGGGCTAGAATTTTTTTCTCTAGCCTTTTTCCTCTAAATATATATTCAATTTAATGAAAATTATTCGTTTATTATTTTTAAATAATTTTTTGGAAGATTAAAGATTGACCTCGGCCGGTAATTTTTCTTCTGTTCTAAAAAATAATTACTTGAAAAGGATAAATTAATTATTTACAAACAACGCAACACGACTATATTTCAACATGTAATGTTTAACTGTTACGGTATGTCAATTAGATACTGTTCTCTGGACATTTGCCCAGCTCACCGTTATATAAGTACTGTGCACGGGGACTGCAAGTTTTTCGAAATGTACATGGGGCAAACTATTTCATTATTTTTTCTACATTCATTCTACATTAATTTATCATGGTTAATTTTGGTCATATTTCTCGTAGTACCTAATATATTTTAAAGTTTATTCTGTTATTCCAACAATCATACAACTAACTACCTGGGCGAAGCCGAGTATCCCAGCTAATAAATAACATATATATATATATATATATATATATATATATATATATATATATTCCTACGCACAGTACTTATATAACTGATGAGCACCTTATATAACTCGAGTGCTTTCCGTACAGACCGTGATCCGATCTCATCCCCTGATCCTCACACCTGACGACATCCCCTAAGACAATATATTTAGGGACTTTAAATCAGATTAAAAATCACAGGTTGTATAAAATATTTCTTTTGTTTTTAAATTTTCAAAAATTTATAATCTTTATCTAACCAACACTATCAATTAGATTTCAGCAAAGATGAATGATAATCATCTCTTACCTATATTATTCTTTTACCACACCTAATGGACAGTATTAAGTAATCATATGGTGCTACGTCTTTTCTCAAAGAACAGCAGTAGAGGCAACGCTGCGAACCATATTGTAAGTAATTCATTCTCCAGGTTTCATAGCAAATTAATTACTGGCCGACTTGACCCAGATATGTAAGAGAAATTAACTTAAATGCCCCCTGATAAAGTGTAACAACATACATAACACATAATAACAAGACGGCTACTTGTTGATTTGCTTGCACCAGCCACGAAGCTTAGCTATGTTGACACTCTGCCTTGTAGTTATTCCTAAGACAGTTGCCGATGAGCTTCGGGTCTGCTGATCTGTTCTGTCTAACTAAGAGATGGCTCTTTCCACTTTTCTCATAACTTATTTTTGCATATCTTGTGGATTATGGATTTCCCTTCTGTTGAATGTTATTTCATTCAGAAACAGATATAAATTAAGAGCTAATAACATTTTTCATAACCCCATATAACCATTCTTGTTCTTTGGATTTGAGTGTTTTGTGTATGTCTGTAGTTTACGTTTCAGTAACAGTCTCTCTCTCTCTCAAACACACACATAGATATCTAACACTGTGTATGCAGATATTTAAATCGATTTAAATTGCCCTTAGATATGCCATTATCGATAACCTGCCGGAACTTGGATTATTCGCTTTCCCGTCTTCTTCCTCCGAGATCCCTTCTAGATAAGACTATAGATATCAGGCCAACCCATTTCGAGTAGATCTCTTTAAGGGATATACATTCCGGAGGGATTTGTTCCTGACTGAATAAACAAAAAAAATAATACCCGTATCAGGTCTACTAAGTCCTATTTTCAATAATAGTATCTATAAATACTGAATTTTGTTATGTATATTAATAATAGTATATAACTCCGGCATTCATTCGAAAAATTGAAATCAATCCGTATTCATTCATTTTCCCCTTAATGTAAAAAATCCTTTGATGAATTATACACAGATATTAAATTTTTGATTCAGAATTTTATGTATAAATTTATGGTATCACGTTTAGGATCTATTTAAAATCGATCAAATATATTTAGACTTATAAGTAAGAATCATAGCATTGTTTTTTTATTGTTTCTATGGTTCTAATCGATTCTTATGCTTTTAAATACGTACTTAATTAATCATTTTGTTAGGTGTGGCATGATTTAGCAGGAAAATATTATTTTTCACCAGTTATAAACTTTAACCCGTTGACTATATCATTAATGAAATGGTTTTTGAGGTATGAATAGTTTACAAAAAGGATTACTAGCTGGACTTACTTAATCAATTAATTTTACGTAAGCAGTGGAATTTCCTGCAATTTGGGCGGTTCCTTATTAATACAATTTTTTTTTCAATGAATTGGAAATCAAAGCTAAACATTCGGCATTTGTGTTGGCTTCACAGCCAACAAAATAAATAACAAAATATAAAGACTAAAATAAATGTCATGAACAGGCATATTCAGAAACTACATAAGGTTCCACTCAACTAGTATTTCTGATTTAAAAGGGCAGGAGGTCTTCTTTTCAGGCGTTTTAGAGGATTCCTATGGATCGCGGAGGAAGCGAGGTTGTTAGACGAGTGAGTTCGGATGGTTCTGGAGTTTTTTTGAAAGGTCTGTTACCTGACTCAACTCAGACCAAATCTGACCAAATCAGCGACGTATGGAACATCGATAATTACGGATAATTTTATCCGTAACAAAATAAAGTTACGAACTATTTTAAAAGGTTAAATTTATCAGAAAAGGCTAATTAAGGATTTTAGGCAGTTAAAAACAATGTTTTATGAACATACATTTTTTTTCTTGATGTTTGGTTTATTTTCACTTACTAAACCGGCACTGCAGCAGTAATTTAGAATAGTGTAGTAAATTGTAATAGTCAGAGGAAGCGAGAAATAACGACAATAATTGATCTTATCCTGCTTCACTTTTTTGGAACCCTCGATGTAATGTGCAGCAAATCCAGCTCTGGCGGTTTGGGACTATGGCTCTAATATCCCATCCAATAAAGAAAGGAAATGGGACTACTCCCCAGTGGTTGTACCCACTACACTATTCCCGTGGGCGCTCTCGTACACCTGCAGCGGATTCAACAAGCTTTGATTACCCTTTTTACATTCCTATCAGGTAAAGATAGTTGATGATTTTTATATTCGTGAAGCGTCCTAATAGGTCTCTGAATAATGAAGATATAGGCTAATTAGACGATGCTACGGAGGCAGACCTTTGCATAACCAGGTATAATTAGGTACTTGACATCTTATATGTATGGGACTTCCATTTTACGTCCTACCCGAGGGATGCAGTAGTCAAGGATTTTTTACTCCACTTCAAAAATCCTAAGGCAACAGCGAAACGCGAACCCGCGAATTTTAGTACTTTAGGCTGCTATCTTAACCAGTACACCGCAGGTGACCCCATTTATGTTTATTTTTAAATTTAAGTTTAAGCATAAGAACTAATCAATGAGCTTGGGCTTTTTGTCTGGTATATTATTTAAAGACAATTACATAAATTATCCACTATATTTATATCTTATTGAATCATATTTTTTTAAAGATTTTGAATTTCATGAATGCTTTGGAATATTTATGCGAAATGCCAAAGCCTCATTCCGTTTTCTAGTAACAGAAACCCTTCATTCATTCATTCATTTCTAAGCGTTCCATCGTACGACATAACAGCTATTAAACATACACACTAAAGTAGTAAAATCCCTAACGAAAATAGTAATTTAAAAATAATAAGTATATGTTTAAATTAACAAGTATAATTATTTAAAAAAAAAAAGTGAGTTATATGATGACTTGTACAATTTCATAGTTTAAAGAATTAATTTTGAACAACAAATATTTTGAATAGTTAAGGAACTAAATAATAAATAAATCGTTTATAAAAGCTTATAACCTAATAATTGACATAAATCTGGATGACATAAGTACGTACTATATACTGAATACAAATATACATATACCCATTAATTAATATATACTCGTATACTGAATCATTCCCAAATATACAATAGTAGGTATATATTCACATATGCTTACCTTTCAGACGGGTAGAAAACTAAAAATATGCCAGATGGGTAAAACAGAATCAAAATACAAAAAAGCAATACAAACCAGTTCAAAGAATACTGCTAGATTCTACTCTAGTGGCATGTGATTATTTGCATCATAACATTTCCTGATCTTAAAAAACGAACGTTTGAAGGTAATGATGTAGGAAAATAACGAATGCGCAGGCTTTGATATTATACATGTGGGTTCAACATAAATATATTGTTAAGAATGAAACAAAAAAAATGTGATACAGTCTTGGTCAAAGAACTTTAAGAAGAAAGACTTTAAAATAAAAGCTTTATCCGATAGGCCCCCTGAGATTCGCTAAGCAGCCTTCCATTCATTATAGAAGCCGGAATAAATTCCCCCTTTCCTAAAATCCACCAAGTTCCTGAGAACATGAATATTCAGAATACATAATCCTTGCGTCTTAGTGGGCTCTGGGAGCTGAGTCTCTGTGGGTCAGGTCTTCCTCCAGTATCAAAATTTTCAGGCCAAGCAACGCCTTCCGAAATTCCAGAAGGAAGTTTTATCAAGCGAAAAAAAGTAAAAAATTTGCTTTAAGATATTCATTTAATTTCTGAGATAATAATGTTACAATAATATTAATCCATATAAATATTATCATTTATAAGGTCATAATATCCTTCCTCAATGTAATTATTTGGATGATAGTGTGACCTTCATATTGAAATAGTAATCCCACCAATTGTAGCAAATAAGAATCTAGCAAATGTTTTACATCATATTTTAATTATATTAAAGAGTAAACTCCATTAATTGAAGGGTTGGGCCGAATAACGGTCTATGTGATTTTTCGAAACTTTACATGAGACAGTAAAATCAATTTGCTAAATTGGGGATTACTTTTTCGTCTGGGGAACTAACATAGACCGTTATTCCATAAAATTGTCATGAGAGGGAAATTACTTTCCCCATTGTTTCCAATGAAGATTGCTCTTTCTTATGATATGTAAAATTGGATTGATAAAACAAATAACAAAATAATTACAATAGATTAGAAAGAAGTTTTATAAGGTTGATAATAAATATACATGTAAATGTAAGTTGAAAATAATTTATTTTCCATACATATAAGTGTATATATATAAATGCAAATAAAACTAAACCAAGAACATCATTAGAAAAAAACAAAATAAAAGTTACTACTTTTTGAACCTCAAGTGAAAAAAAATTAAGAATTTGAAAAAAAAAATAGTTAAAAAAAAATAAGAATTTGGTAAAAAAAGATTTAAAAAATTGAGTTATTGTAGGCAATGATTTGTAAAAATCTTCATACTGACTGTCAAGGTATGAGATCATCTTCAGCAAGTCTGCTATTTTACTTTTTGTGATAGGGATAAGTTGGTCGTTTTCAGGAGGGAAGTTTTCCAGTTGGATTTTTGGTTTCCAGTTCGTTGTATATATCTTGAATTTTTCCCAAGGTTTCAATATATTGTGTGAGGATCGTGCATAAACTGTCAAAGGGTCATCAAGATTGTAGTTCATCCACAAGTACTTTGTAACCCGCAAATGTGTAGCATTTTTGTTCGTCAATAAAGGCAACTGCAACATAGACCGTTGTTCCAAACGTAGAGCTCATGATTCCAGCTGTGGAAAGTGGCATAGCAACGATATCTGTTGAATTTTATCGGAACTAGCTTAAGGGGCATTTAGGAGATGCTACATAGAACGTTATTCAGTAAAATAGTCGAATTCGCAAAAATGTAACATAGACCGTTATTCGGCCGAACGCCTCAATTGTCTGAATAATGCTCTCTCAATTCACATCCTGTCAATTTTAGGTACTTACCAAGGATAGTGGTTAGATTGAATAAGGGAGGGTGTAAAGGTCCAAATAATACCACTGTAGGATCCACCCCTAGATCCAATTTATCACCCTCAACTCCATGTGAGTGTAGTGAGAGAAGTTCTTGAGGATAGCCAGAAGGGGTTAGATCACGAAGTTTTAGGAGTGTGGGCACAGAGATGGGAAAGCAGAAGGATATCTGGAAAATCGAGAGTTGTAAGAAGATAGGAATAGAATTGTACTCAGGGAGCCTAGCATAGTTTCAGTATGTGATAAATATTATATATATGCGGTACATGTACTATTGAGTGGCAAAGCAATCAGTAAAGAAGGATACCTTTATGTCTCCATTTCAGCATTCATTTGATTGTCTATTACTTTTCATGTAAAAATATTACTAAAAGGGGGCATTAATTAATTTATACTTAAAAATAAAATTATATCATTTCACTCAGGGGTCACCTATGGTATAGTGGTTAGCATGGCAACGTACAATACTAAAGGTCGCAGGTTCGCGCCCAGGATTTTTTAATGGGAGTAAAAAATCCTTAGCCATGCCGTCCCTCGGATAGGACGTAAAATGGAGGTCCCGAGCCTGTACGATGGCAGGTACTCGTTAAAGATCAATATCCTAATTATACCTGGACAGGCTAAATTTAGGACTCCCACTGTAGCATCGTCCGATAAGCCCTTGTGGCATAAAGTGACGTTAAACAAACAAACAAATCATTTCAATATTCAGTCATGCTTCTATTTACCTATTATGCTTCTATATACCTATTCTATTCACCTATATGACATTGTATGTTAAAGCTAAGGTAATTTGTGAAAACGACACTTTTGTGCACATTTTACGCACTTTTCGTTCATAGTACAAACAATATTTATTATTAGAATAATAATAAAAATCAGTCGATTTTAATACACCAACTTTGATGATTGCCATGATTGACGATGATTAAAAATTTCATCTTGTGGTGCGGAGCTTATCCAACAGGCGTATGAATATTTCTTGAAATGAATCCTCCTAACCATACATATCTTTCCTTGCCAATAAAAGAATTTCGTAAGGTAATATTTGATAACATCAACACTACTTTTTTTGAATAATTTTCTGCATCGAAAAATTGTATTGAACCAGTGGGTATGTAAAAAAAGGATGAAAATAAACACGGGAAGACTACACGCCTGACGCAGACAAATGACTTTTTTTAGGTCTTATGGAAATTGATGGTGTATTTTTGCTTTCTGGGGACGGTTTAATTTTTCACAGTTCATTTAAATATTAATATGTTGAACATTGTTCCTATTGCAGCCTATTTTTTAATACAATAGCTTGTAATTTTATGCTTTCTGGACATTAAAGATAATTAGTTCGCTACTGCTGAGAGACACGGGGCTCTCAAAATTATCCTATACCCTTCACAAATGTATTTACACTTTTTTGAACAAAATTAACACCGACAGACCATAGGAGTCATACTGCAAAACCAGCTATATTCAAGCTAAAATTGTAATGCGTTGTCTCTTATATAAACTTATGTTTTAATCAAAACATTGTCAAAAAAATACTGTCAAATTTTTAATCATTGTCTTGTTTTCTGAATTGCTAAGCTATTAATTTTTTCTGTCGCAGTAGACGCATACGTAAAAGATGTTTTTAGTAAAAGTTGACATTGAGATTCAGTGCTGTTAATTATTTTTTAAACTTGCGCCTATTTTTATTCAACTATTATTGATTGTCTCTCTGAAATCTCGTTTGTACATAGCAAAATGCCTAAATTTGCTGTGGTGAAAATATCTCCTACGCCTTCGCCTGGGATTTATTAAATTTTGTGCTGTGGCTTTCACAAACGCTTCGGTTCTAACCAATAAGGATAGGAATCAAATATCGTTGAAAGCAATATAGATCTACCACGCTGGCTGCTTTGGTATTTCGGACGACAGGGTATTCCTTGGTGTTAGACATTACCACAACGATTGGTGGAGGCTTTGGTTTCAAAACCTTTTATGTTATATGAAATAGCGTGTCACTGTTTTGTTCAAAAGCAGTGACGGCGAACATTTTAATGTGATAGTGCCGAATATTTACAAATAGTGTTTATTGAGTTGCTGATGGTTTTTGTGGTAAAACAATTATCATTGTAAAATTATTGAAATCGTTTCAACCATCCATATTTTTAATTATTTCCATGTCATTTCTCAAATCGACTATTTTTTTTTTTTTACATGTAGAACTGTATTTAAAATCGATCAATTGTAATCCAAAATCTTCTAAATTTAGCAACTCATATATCTCCTGTTATCAGCTGATGTGTATTGGTATAAAATTAATTTTTATGCTTTTGCAAGTTCTTTGAGTTGGTTAAATCTTAAAGAAATTTCGTTCATTAACGACAGAGTAAATAAAAACATTTTTTTTTTTGTTATTTTATCTTGATCAGGTTTATCATTGTATTCTAAATTTACAAGAACTTTTTTTCCTAATTTAGAAAATATCTTATCCAATAGAAATAATATCACAATTGAACATTTCTTCGATTTTTTCTATTTTGTCAATTTTAAAAGTAGTAAACATATTAGTAGAACTCGAGAAAAATAAATTATAGTAAAAAACGCAATTTGCGATCAGTCCGTGTCAGAGGGAGTCCGTAATCAGAGACTGATTGCGTTTTCACGTGATTCATATAGCATTTGAGTTAAGAATGTTCGTTGATAGAACATAAATTAAATAAACTTCATACGCAAAAGTGTGTTTGATGTTAAATTGTATGTGTTAGTCTTTATTCCAGTCGGCTGTGGAAGATTTATAATCATCTCTGACGTCACTTAACAGTTGGACCACGTCAATGTAAAAATTATGGAAAAATTAATAAGTGGATAAAAAGATTTTCGTACGAGATACCACGCATTCGCCTCTACTGTAATAATAGGTGATTTGCCCAATATCTTGTTCGCCACCAACCCCCAGGTTTTTATCTTTAAGGAATCCTGTTAATAACAGTATAATGCTTTAATTGCTTTGTTCATTGAACTTCACTCACCCCTCCCCACCTCTTTGAATGTAATTTATTTTCAACGCTGATACTAATCAGGAGTAAGTAATAAGCATTTCGTTCCTCATACCTTCAGTGTTTTAACAACTGGATGTCTCTACTTGCTCTTTGAGAGAGAGCGAGCGACAAGGTCGGATAAGTCGTGCAATAGTGACTATGCTAGTATATTGTAGAGTTTGATTGATGGACTCTGTGAAGCCATGCCTTGAGATAAATAACATTTACAATCAGATGACGTAGTGGCTGCTCTCCTACAACCGATCCTAAACGTGTTTTCTACGAACTATAGCATGTTGCTAGACTCGTTGAGGAGCCATATGTTCATATCTAAATCATGGACATTAAATAATATCAACCGTTAAATTGATTCATCTCGTTTGAATTTCCCTATAAACTAGCTATTCATTTTATTTTTTTGACTCAATATATCTTGTGGATTGAATAATTTCTTTCCGAGCAAGTAAAGGGGTCCTACCATGATTTCTTTCGGTGGTATCAAAATTAAAATCACCTCTGTAGTGTGGAAAAAATATAGTAAAGTTGCTTATAATAATAATAATACAGGCTTAACGAATCTGAAAGTTTGACACTACTTGCTCCTTGCACACCTACACCCACCGGCTGCGGTCGAAACCCAACTTCGACAGATCTGCCCTAACTCTATCCTCCCAACTCCGTCTGTTATGTTGAGACGTTGACGACCGATCTCCAACCTTCAGGCAAGGCGCACACTATTCCTTTCTACCACACGTATTGCAAAAACTGCTCTGCAACGCCTGTGTCTCAATGTGAGCCTAACCTTAGGTTAGTTAGGCGCACATTGGGAACAGGCGGCGCACAGCAGACCAGAACAGTTTTTGCAATACGTGTAGTAGGTAGGAAACTGTGCAGCCATGCTCTGCCTCGAAATGTGCTCGGGTACTGTCTAATTCAGGTTTCACAAAAACTACTCTGCTCATTTCTCAATGTTCTCTTCCGTTGTTAAAAAAATAACATGAGTCAATTTATAGAGTCTTTTTTAGATGATCGATTTATCACATCAGTCTATTCAATTATTATCATAATAAAATTTTTAATCGATACCTACCGTGACCAGGATCTCCTGTATTATTTCAGATTATCAATTCCGCAAATCGAACAAATTCGACTAGTAATTCAACAAAGCTGATTTTATTCGTTGTTGCTGATAGTGAATATTATAAGCATGTTGTATTTATGACTCGTTCTTATAGTTAACTAGCTAAACCCATCCGCGCTTTTTTCTGACTACATTTCTACTTTTAAGATAAAAAAACGTTTTTATGTATAAGATTAACGGGATAACGAGTCATCAAAAATTAAAAAAAGGCTCTGTAATTAATTAAAATTATGAAAAAAAAAATGTAAATTAATACTTACTGCTACATTAAAATATTTTCCAAAAACTGAAATGCAATCAACTAACGATTTGTTTAATGGTTTTATTTTAATAAATTCTCAAGATTTTATAATTTATCTAATATAACTAAAATTACTATTTTAAACACCTTTTTATGTACCGTACAGCCACATTAATAGATTAAATATAGAATCTTTTGATATAGTCGAATTTTCCAATACTATGGGTAAAAATCCATATTAAAGATAATGCCCATCTTTTAGAAAATAAATTAACTCGCTATATATAAATTATTAATTTCCTTATTTAGAAAGGTATTTATCAAAAATACCTGGCTGGAAATTTTGTATTTCTCAGAGGTCGTTTTAAAAATTTGTTTTCTTTCCTTTTTTGTTCTAAATTTTAATGCAGTTAGGGATTAAATTGGATTTCAAAAGGAAGATCTCCAATAGGTTTCCGGAATCAAAGTTTAAGAGGAAAGACATCTGAGAACCAGGACTAAGTAGGGGTTTGAAGAAAGGATTTTCTTAAGTACAGCATCCAGTCGAGTTCAACTTGAAAGTAGTCAAGTTGAGTGCATCTCCCATTCTACCTTTTCAAATCTTCACCGTACGGAATTACTTTTCTTAACAAAGGCGTTTTCGGAAATCATTTTTCGTTTCTTAACTACCTTCTGCAATATAATGACCAATAAAACGAAGGAATAGGTGTAGCGATTCGCTACTAGCCTATTTTCCCCACAATATTGGAAATTTAAGGTGGGCCGGGATGGCCGAGTGGACAAAGGCGCTTGCTATAGGTAATCAAAGTTAAGCAACGTCGAGCGTGTTTAGTACTTGAATGGGTGAAAATTCACCATTGAACGCCACGCAATTCCCCGTGTATCCCATCGAGTAACCGCCTGGAGGTTTGGAAGGTATGCTTCAGGAAAAGAAATATAGGTTCTCGCGGCCTGCTGATTCTGGGTTACCATAATCCTTGGACCTAGACCAGTTTGTCATTGTCCTTGAACCCGAGAGAGCTGACGCCATCGGTGGGAAGGACACTACCAAAGTGGCTCCAATTGGATTGGTTATGGATCAATGGATCAATGGGTGACCATGGCTTGCAGCAGCGTTAGCTTTGAGCTACCCTCTCCAAGCTGTCTGTGCTCCCGCAAGCTAACACAAATGTCTGCAAGAAGACCTCACTGCGCTGCTAAAGGTCTCATTAGGCTTAATGCGCCAACCGAAAAAAAAAAATTGGTAATTTAAAACCATTCCTCACTGCTTCCAAAGACTAATTGTTACAAAATATGGACTTAATAGTTCATAAAAAAAATCGACTTCAGCCATAGAGATGGCTTATTAAAGAATTTTCTAGATACCTATTATTGGGTGGTTTGATAAACGAGAACAGAAAGTTCTAAGATAACTGATAAAACTTAAAATTTAATGTGTAATGAGTTCTGTTGCGCAAATAATCCCCTTTACCACAAAGTAATAACACCCTCAGTTAATGTAAATAACAACCTTTTCACATAGCGGTACAACTTCAAGTTTGAAGCCAGTTCGAGAAGTGTAGTAGAGAAATTTCCATCACTTGATGCAATTAAAACTGACTCTATCCTATCAATTAATTACATCGGTTAAAAATGTAATTCAGACCAGATAGTATTATTTGGTTCAACATTTTTTCTGTTTATCATTTTATTTCTCCATTATAATTCAATTTTTGTATAATTTTTAAAAATTAATTTAATCCCGATTATACAATTAATTAATTTTAAGTTCGATTAATTTGCCTAGTTGTAAATTAGCTCAATCATATATTGAGTATATTTAATCTGAAATGGGCCCTTTTATAATGACAGGAGATAGTAAACGGGAAAATATTTAAGTTCGAGCAGCGGCATTTAAAATTAGTGTACCCAAGGAAGTTAGTGACTGGTGGCTTACTATCTTTAAAATATTAAATTGATTTATTCTTTCGAATTTCAATTATTATCGCATATCTCAGTTGTCTACAAACTAAAATGGAACAAAATTGCTTCCCATCATATGACGAAATGAAATAGATGCGCCACGTTTTCTCATCAGTCGTCACTGATTACCCCACATGTCATAAGAAGATTAATGGTCTTTAAGCCGTTATCCGGAAAGAGGCAATTCTGTCCAAGAAGCCGTCATCCGGATGGACCAGACCCGGTGGAATTCTAAAGCTGGGCACAAACAAGTAAAAATAGTACCGAAAATAATCGTTTTCGCGTAATGGTCTTTCCTAGTATGTTTGTTTTGGACTTCGCCTTAGCCAAGGAAAACAAATACCTGAAAGGAAAATGAGCTGTATTAAATATAAGTTAACAAACATATCTAGTTTGTTATCTTTTCATTTGTAGCCATGGTGTTTGAAATCACTACTTCCACGTTTCACGTTTGAAGCTCACTTTTTACTGAGTGAAAAATCATTACTTTGTTCAACCTCTCTCAGAGGGAAAGATTGCTAACTTTGAAACTACTGACTGAGTCATGGTAATGGTCAAATCCGATTCATCGACCAAAACTGTCAAAACACACAAACCCCCAAAATATGAATTTTCACCTAATAACTTTTTAAATATTAAGAGTATCGTAAAAGGAACGGTTATTTTAGGCAGCTTATACGCTATCAAAAGCGTAAAAGTAAAAAAAGTAGGTCCCTACTGGACCTACTTGCAGCAAAATTAATTTACACTAATCCCCCCCTTTTCAGTCCCCAACTGTTGGGTCGTTGCCCCCCCCCCCTTTAATTTGAGCATACTCTAAAGTTCTTAAATCTTACTACCAATCAGAATTTAAAATCAAAGTATGATGAAAGTTAAAATTTCGTTCCATATTTTGTTATTTTTCCTGTCATATGAGTAGTATGTAGGTATATTAGATAATATTTGGTCTGAATACAACCATAGTGAGCTAAGCGCAAAACGATTCCAATTCAATAAATTTTTATATTATAAATTGCCTATTTTTTATTTATTTTTTTTTTTAGTCATGCCTCTTTAAATTTGAATAATATAAAAGCCAAAGTGAAATGCATTTTACTTCAAATAGAATGCGTAGAAGTAAACATAACCCTATTTCACAAAATTCTACTTAAACTTCAGTTTTCTCAAAATACGGAGTTTGGCGCTTAGCAAACTGTTATTGGGGTGGGATATGTTGAAATAAGGTACCTATATATATACCTAGTATTTATATTTCGGTATACCTTATATCGATGTTTCTTATTTTTTTTTCCATTATTATTTTTCTTTAAGCATCTATCTCTGTTATAGATTAATATTTTTAAAAACCTTTTTAACGAAATTGAAGCTCTTTTAAATGACCTAGGTAAGTGAATTTTTGTAGAGATGAACACGTTACTTTCTCTTTTAAAAGTATCTTATTTCTTTTATTATGAATAAACCAACTACAAAACCATGCAAGAAAATAATAAATACAAAAAAACCTCTAAAGAGTCAGTGGATCAGAAAAAATAGCAAAGTAAAACTTTGAAGCTAATTATCTCGACTTAACTTGTCGTTGCATAACATGTTCATCCACTAATCTATTCAATTGGTAGGTATAAACTCTTTAATTGAAGTTTACTTTAATGTTAAGCATCTGTTTCTGATCACAACGGTATATTTTTTTAAATGATTTTTTAACCGGAACGGATTGAAGTTCTGTATGTGACTAATTTATAATTCACATTTAAATGGACTTATTAAACAATGTAATTGGAGTTTATTTTGGTTTGATCAAAGCTTCATTCAATGTTGACGGTTTCTTCCCCCAACAAAACAAGCAGAATCCTGCTACTCAAGTTCATTGTCCAATTGAAGAGTGATGTGTGTCAGTCGGGGAGGCTGATGTGCTTGCCAATAGCTGTCTGTTCTCTTTGCCCCGAATAAGCTGTACTTCTCTCCACGAGATATATTTGTTTGCCGGTAGCTCCCTGTCACAATAAGCCACACTAAGTGCTCTTGACTCCCAACAAACAAAACCAAAAATTTTATTAATTACCTACAGTTAAAAATTTCTTTTATATATAATTTATATTAAAAATAATATAAGTCTGTTTGTCCTTTATGCCTCACTAACCATTCATCCGATTGCCATGAAAGTTAAGGAAGTTATTGAGTACACTCCAGATTTCTCAAATAAATAATTACATTCAATAAGTTTTGAAAGGGAGAGTGAAAATGATCACCTATTTAATCGATTTCAGTGAAATTTTACGATTTGGTAGCTTATAAACCAAAAAGATAAATATAATGAATAGATAATTAGAACTATAAAGAGTTCAATTCCACATTCCTATTGTTATATTATATGGGTTGATCATTTAGAAATGTTAAACATTTTTAATCATTAGTATTGAATTTATAAATAATGTAACGTTAAATTGTCGAATATAAAAACATGGTTTAATATCCCAGACCGTTTTTTGGGACAACTAAGCGGTTGGAACGAAATGTTAGTTCTAGATTGTTCGCCCTCCATCTACGGCGTTCCACCAGCTTCCATGAAGACCTGGACCTTCCAGAACGTTCATTCTACGACTGTGTTTAAGGAGGTAGTGATTGGACGAGTCAGTCTTTATCTGAGTATTGACTGTGAAGTCATATGATTTGTGTTTTATAAAGTTACCATTTTTGTAACCTGCTCGAATATTTGATTTGTATTAATTCATTTGGGATTGATTATTGTATATTTTTGTTTAATAAGGATTTGTTGACCCATAGAAGTGTTATAATTGGTTTTATAAGAAAAGAAAAGATTGGCCTTGGCTGGGATTTTAACCCGGATTTCCTTATCACTAGGTAAAGTGGGAAAGAGGACAGTGAAGAGAAAGGATTGACTTGACTGGTATATGTCCCTGGTAGATCAAGAGGCTCTTTACTAATTTTATTAAAAATATTGTAAAGTAGAAATAAATTACATGTTATGAGAAATAATTGAATTAATTAATGTATTTATTTTATAATATTTCTAGATTTAATTTTTTTGTTGCCGCCGCCCTGCAGGGTTAATGGTGACATAAATATTGTAAATTTTCGAGTAATACATGATTTCTTTTAAAAATTCCACTGATTTTTTCACGTTTTTCTCATCGATCCTAAGAATTTCCTGGAATGTCCTCCTATCGCCATATTTTTTATATGTTTGTTGAGGGCTTCGCAGTCTATTAGGTATATTATTGTGGTTATTTCCATATTGCGTACTTCGAGAGTTGGATGTGCGAGACCATTTAAGAAATATGCGTGTAAGAACTCCCAGTGTCATATTCTTATCCGACAGAGGTTTCTTCACTAAGCATTCACTATTAAAGGTGGTCCGATTGATTGGGAACCACTTTATAGTATTTAGTTTTTAGCATCTTGACTATCCCTTTTGGCCTGTCACATTCATTTAATTTACGGCTTTATTATGTTAACGGAATCTTCAAAAGGAATAGTAATTAATATTGTTCAATCGTTGGCTCTATGAATTATTGCTGAATGAGCTGCTCTATCTGCTAGTTCATTTCCCGTGATTCCGCAATGTGAGGGTGACCCATAAGAAAATTATATCAGTGCCTTTCTCCTTTAATTTCGACGAAATATTTGTTATCTCTTTTGGGCTTGGTATTTTCAATGGTTAATAGTGCACTCATAGAGTCTGTCACCACTACCCAATTCCTCATGCCATTTGAATAGACTTGTTTGGGCACTTCTCATATTGTGAGGGATTTTGCAGTGTATAAAGGGCATGAATCTGGCAAGTTTAAATTATGAAAGAGTGAATCATAAAATAGCAGACTTCATTCCCGAATTATCATGCGTCATATAAAGGACCTTGTAACCCACATATTTCTCTAATCCTTCCAGAAACAATTATAGAGCTTCGGCAGAAATTATTGTTCATTTTTTACAAGTAGCTACAGGCTTGTCTATATGGAGTGTGTTATGTATCTAACGGGGAAAAATTGTATAAGAAAATTATATCAGTGCCTTTCTCCTTTATTTCGACGAAATATTTGTTATCTCTTTTGGGCTTGGTATTTTCAATGGTTAATAGTGCACTCATAGAGTCTGTCACCACTACCCAATTCCTAATGCCATTTGAATAGACTTGTTTGGGCACTTCTCATATTGTGAGGGATTTTACAGTGTATAAAGGGCATGAATCTGGCAAGTTAAATAATTTTAAATTATGAAAGAGTGAATCATAAAATAGCAGACTTCATTCCCGAATTAGCATGCGTCATATAAAGGACATTGTAACCCACATATTTCTCTAATCCTTCCAGAAACAATTATAGAGCTTCGGCAGAAATTATTGTTCCTTTTCTACAAGTAGCTAAAGGCTTGCCTATATGGGGTGTGTTGTGTATCTATTGGGGAAAAACTGTACCTCGTATTCATAGAATGTTTTCGATTCATTTTTGATGTTGAGTTTTCAATTTTATCTCGAAATTCTTTGACAAAATTGCCTTCCCTTCCTTCTCTGCTGAACAATAATTGGTTCAGTGCATGTTTTAACTCATATTTTATTGATTTGAACAGCATTCTTAATCAAGTTTACAATATTATTCGACGTTACTGTAAATTAGTTATGTTAATCAATACTAGATAATAGATCAATTAAATATATTTAACTGTTTCATGTACCTAAGCGATGGCTAAACTGATATATGATTTAGGCCTGAATACTAACTCTACTACTAATGAAACTTTCCAGTTAAATCGAGATCCCTTGTTCATAATTACAGTGCTGTATTGAACGTGATAGGTTTCATTTAAGTATGTATTGTGACGGCAGAAAACAAAACAGATGTTTATTTCTGTAACATTGTAAAAACTCTAAAACCTTATGGAACTATTCCAATTATTACCCCCTGTTCATATGTTTAGGAAAGTTTTGAAAAGTTCAAGAACATTCGACTGTAAACAAGGGAGTTATCAACTAGCATTTCAGTCGAGCCTCGAACAGCGAAGTATCTTTTCCCCTCTATTGTCTTCCCTTTCATCTCTGCTGTACAAAAATTTGTTAATTGCATGTTTTGGGTTAGTTTTGAGCTTTAATCCATACTTTATTGATACTAGCAGCCTTCTTAATAAGTTTATAATATAATCCGGCGTTACTTTAAGTTATATTAACCACTAATAGACAAATTAAATGTATCGTTTAAATGACATCGAAGCTTCCCAATTAAATCGAGATCCCTTACTCGTAATTATACTCATGTATTGAACTTGATACTTTTATTTAAGTATGTATTGTGACGGAAGAAAAAGATAAAAATACCTGTAACAATACAACCTATGAAGGGTCTTCGGTTCAGTCTATTTGTTTGTTTTAACGTCCCTTTCTGCCACTAAGGCTAATCGGACGATGCCACAGTGGGAGTAATAGATTTTTGTCTATCCAGGTATAATTAGGATAGGGATCTTTAACGAGTACCTGACGTCGTACATGCTCGGGACCTCCATTTTACGTCCTATCCGAGGGACGGCGTAGACAAGGATTTTTAACTCCCATTAAAAAATCCTAGGGCCACCACGGGACGCGAACCCGCGACCTTTAGTATAATAAGTTTCTACGCTAATCACTACACCACAGGTGACCCCACCCTCAGTAACTGTTGTTTTATTTTTCAATATTTTTTCTTGATATTGTTGTAATTGTACTTTAATAAAAATGATTGAAACCCGTATTAGCTGCGACACTTATTGTAATTTTTCAGAAAAGCTTCGTTATTTTTTTTGAGTTTATTAGTAGATTAAATACTTCTACATATCGGTTTTGGTTTCCTTGCTATTTTCATGGTAACTATTAACGTTTCTTTTGCTAATTGAAAACTCGAGCTAAAATTCGTTATTTATTAAAAAAAAATGGAATGAATATTGAAATACATATTTCAGTACATTAAATATTTCAAAAGTTCATCAAAATATTTTAATGTGAATGAAAATTAAGTTTATTATAAATGTTTGTTATTAAGTATTTCTACATACACATTTCCAACTTTTTTGGTATCCCGAATTAAAATTTTCAATTTAAATGAAATATCTTGATTCGAACTATATATAGAGGGTAACAAATGAGTTGATCGATAAAATCTATGATACTAGTTTCAGTGTATTAGTTTCTTGTATGTTGTAATTCTTAATCCACTTCAACACTTGATGTTGACGTTTACAAATATGTATTTAACATACCTGATAGACAAAGATGCATAAAGAAAGATATGAATATTAATGAATATATCGTTTACGTAATAAACAATTTCCAAGCAACTTCACTAAATTATTGTTACATAATGGTAGTTTTGTTCGTTTTCCTAGTGCGCTTTTTAATCCGATCAAGCAGGAATTATGATTGACTAAAAAAAGAACTCTGTTGCCAATTCTTCTATTTTCTGCTTTTTACATTATTATAATAATAATTATTATTAATATCGGAGTAAAAAAAAGAACTCAAGACAGATGTTTACGTCTATACCTATATGCAAAAACTGTCTGGAACTGTTACATAACTTGTTGCTTTCTTTCTGCAGTCGGCAGTCTTAAGTTTCTTATGGTTTACTCCATAACATAAAAAGGTACCTACCTACCTCTGTGTGTGACACCATAACAGTAATAAACATATTCATGAAAATTTAAGAGTCATCAGAGGTTTTGTAAGGTTAATTATATTAAAAATACTTTTTGTTTGTATCTGATAAATAATTTTATTATCTTCAGACTTCATATAAGAAAATCAGGTGTACTATGTAAATGGTTTTGCAATTACTTAGCTTCTAACCTGAAAATGGTCCGCTACGCTGCATTTATTTGCATGCTCTTGATCGTGCTTTTGATGTTATCATTTGACGAGAGGAACGGTACTTCTGCATGGAAGACGGATCTAAACGTCTCTCACGAAGCGTGGATGTGGAGTCGGAGATATGCCCTAGGTTGTTGTAAAACATAACCTTTGTTTTTAATCCGAAGATCACCTTTTATAAATTGTTATAGCAGAACATTATGTAACGTGAAAAAAAAAAAACACAAAACGTATGGTTTAGAATAGTTCTAGACATGTTGTTAGAACGAAGTAAAAGTTGGAAGAAACCTTCATAGTACATATTGTGACTACGATGTTTGCCATCTACGCTGGCCTCGAACCTTCCAGGCTGTTCATCTTACAACTAAATATAAGGAGCGATGGACTGGAGAGTTAGGCTTATTCTGAAGCACAACTCATATGGTTATTTCTGTGTTGAAAAGTTATGATTTTTGTAACTTGTTTATTTATTTATAAATGAATAATTGTTTATTATTAATTATTTGTGTGGCATTGTAAATTATTATTTTCATTTAATAAAGATTGTTTAACCCACATAAGTTTTACAACAATAACAACAAGTCTAGAACTACTCTAAGCAATATGTTTTGTTTCACGTTACAATTATTTTTAAATTCCATATCACAATCAAATAACAGCTATTATAAATATTATATATTCAGAAGGCTATATAAATTTGCCTTTGATGTTAAATTTAGCGGCGTGATGTTGAATGAAACTGGCAGGTGTGTGGCGGGTTCGTGGAACTTATCCTCACTTAATATTAGACTTTTTCTTTTTCTTTTTTAATCTATTTTGGCTGTTTATTGCCTAATATATTTAGGATTTCCTATTAATAGCCACTGGATTCTATTTCAATTAATATTGTTGAGACATTAAGAGGTTATAGATCTTAATATTTTAATAGCACAAATATTTTACGTACGGTATAATAATATTTTAAAACGGGATTATTTTTCAAATTGGCTCTTCTGTGCGAGAAAATCCTTGAAGATCAAAATATCGAAGTAGCACATATTACTTTTATCTGACCTAGGTCCTCCTTTTGTGAAATTCTAGGACGATTTATTGATAGGTTTCGTGGGATGCCTTTAAAAATCGCTTTTAGGTTTGAAGGGATTCCACTCCGTAATGGCCCTAAACCCAAAATTAAGGACCGCCCTCGATAAATTTATTACTATCTTCGGAATTCAGACCTAGAACATTTTTTATTATTATTTTTATAATCTGTTGACAATGAACTGAACCAATAATTTATGAGCAATGGAGTTATTTTTTTTCCTAGTACAAGTCGATTCATCGTCACTCATAAATTTATCGTAACTGTCCTGCATTGTTGTTTTTTCTATTTCATATTCCTATAATAATAAGAAATGGTAATCGTTTATTTGTTTTTATATTAAAAGGTCTACAACAAAGGAATAATAATAAATTAATGAATGTGTACACACTAAGTTTTTTATAGTTAAATTTTAATAAGTAAGACAGAATTATTTTTTCAAAAAGATTAAATCAAGTATTATCATAATTACTAATCGTAACGACTAAAAATGTTAGTTTTTATAAGGACAATACGTCCGACCCTGATATATAAGAATATAAAAATTAGATAGCCCAATCTTATAAAAATGGGACTTACTACTAATTTAAAAATATTAAATCATCATACTGTTTTTTATTAAAGAATTTACTATTAAGCATTTTAAGACTCCTATTATGCGTTAAGTTTTTGATTGATTGCGGCACCTATTACACTTTCGGACCACAAAAATCACTGAACGTTGTTATAAACACCACAGAAAACAGGGAAATGTTAACGTCGAAGCAACGAACATGAAGCGAACCTAAGAACATTAAACATAATAATAAGCAATAATTACAATGATGCGAAACCTAGACAATACAGCATTGTTGCCAACAGTAACATTAATGTTACTGCATTGTGGATGATTAACTTACCTTCGTATTAACTTATCCGGTTTAGTAATGTCTGCAGTTTGACATACTAGATATAAATAGGTGGCATTAGGTATTGTAAATTATTCCATAGCATTTTGGTTTTTCAAACAAACATAAGGTAGACAGAGAATGAATAATACGAAAAGTAATCGGTGCCGGTTCTCCTGGTGTATTTTCGTATTCAAGTCGTAGATTGGAAGATAAAGCCAAATTATGCATTTGAATGCCTTGAAGTTTATTTTTGGCAAGAACATAGAAAATAGCCCTTATCTAATGACAACAATGATTACAATGATTTCCGATTTATAATTGTTATTTTAAACGTTAAGAAACTTATGGAAAAAAGGTTAAAATTTAAAGTTTTTTTTTAGCAAATTAACAAACTTTTAAGGGTTCTAGTAACTCTCCGAAACCATTTCTCTGTTTAACGTTGTTCTGCTCCTTAGGTATACAATATGTTAGGCATTATTCAAGAATAATCGAAATTTTGGGTTAATCATTTTTTTATTGTATATTGTTTTAGTCTGAAATGATTTTTTTATAAAAGGATGTTTATTAAATATATAAATAAAATAATGTTATCGTTAAAAATGTTATCGGATTAGTCAATCATTATTTAACTTATTAAAACCGATTATAATGTTCAAATTAAGAAGATATTTTAGATTACTTTAGCTTTAAGTAATATCCTAGAGTAATCTCATTCATAAAATTGTTTATTGTGTCAATTATAGTTGTTATACATTTTATCTAAAAATCTAAAAATTAATTAGCAAACACCACTCATAATCTTACTAAACATGATTTGCATGTTAAGTTCCAGGTTAAATAGATAATAACTATATTTTTTTTTTAATTTTGAAACATGAATTTGCAACAACATATTGCTTTTAAATAAGATTTTTTCCAAACAACGCTAGGTATATGCAGTAGATTTGGCTAATTTCTTACTACATACATTTGTACATTTGTCTGATATCTTAAAAAAGTTTTTAAGAACACTATAACATAAGCGAAACGTCAACAATCTGCTGAATTGACACAATAAAAGTTTTTATGAACAAGACAACTCTAATCTATTCTTAAACTTAACTTATTAAAACCATAAATTCGTTTTATTCATAAATATCTGCATAAACGGGCATCTTGCTTTATGTATTGTATCTTAGATCCAGAACAGTTCGTTACAATAGTTATTCAATTGTAGCAGTCTTCACTTGAATTTAATTTTTTTTTTTTTTATTTGTTAAACTTCATTTTTTATTGCGGAATACAATACAATAGAGTTGATGATGATGATGAATACTTGAATCACAAGATATAAATTCATTGGAAATTATTACAGCTCCTTGTGTGTTAGTAAGTGAACCTTGTTTTTGATTAACAGTACGGTATACGCCCTATTCCCATTAGATTCAACATCAACTTGTCTCAAAGCTGCAATTGCGACTGATTTGCGAATATGCACCTCACAACCTCCCAGATCTTATGAAATGCATTCATGAATGCACCCCTCACAAGATTTACCCTGTACTAAGTATAGCCTGTCAGACTGCCGAAGAGGGACGTTTCTGTGATGCCGGAGGGTTCGGCAACAGGTAAATATAGACGCGAAGGAGGGAGCCCGGCCTTGGAGCGGGAGTCAGTCCTCAGTGGGCAACGCATGAAGCGAGCCGAGTTCTTCCTGGTAATGAGTTTAGCGAATTAATTGTTGTTGTTGATTAATGTTGTTTAAGTCAATTATTGTAGTTGATTATGATCGCTTGTTTGTGAGTGAAGTGTGCTTCAGTGGTGAGTGCGGGACGCCACAGCCCGAGAATGGAATAACCATGTCAGCGGTAAATCATCGCAATCAGCATTTTAATATCCCATCTTCTCTAGTATCGGTAAGGTGCAAATGGTCGATTTATCAAGGCAATAATTTACTTAGGAAAAACATCATAAAAAAAATAAAACAAATAGTATCAATAAATTACACATAATACTCTTCAAATCTCACACCGAACTATTTTACATTATTCGTGAAGAAATACTTTTGTAACGCCATACCACATTAGTATTATCCAAAATTAATTTAATATTAAGAACTTGATAACTCTGAACTTAAGATTTTAAAGAATACTCAAATCCACGCTAAAAAAATCCATTAATTATATAATGTTTAGGCTATATCGTATTGATATGTCTGGAATATTAATCCAAAATTCGTCAATTTCTTCTTTTTATAAGTTTCTTACAGGATTGTTAGTTGTGTTTAGTTATACCTGAACACAACATTAGGGTACTTAATTATACTATTTCGATAGGAATGATTTCTGTGTTATCTGCCATATAGGAAATTAAAAAAAAATTCAATATAATTAATTTTGAAATCTTCTTTACATTGTATTATAATTTTAAATATTTAATTAAATGTTTATTTATAAACAAATTAGCTGAAAATTATTGCACCTATATTTATTTATTCATAAACCATTACGGAAGCATTCTGAAGTTAAAATAATATACTAACTAAATTAATATAATGTACCATACTTATTAAAATATTTTTTTAATTATGAACACACCTAACTATAAACAAATCAAGAATAAATTTAAAAATATTAGATATTGCTATTAAGCCTAAAAGAGATTTTTTTTTTGTAAGACTCAATGATCATATCATATGTCTTGACTAATTTCGCACTTGTTTGTTTGTTTAACGTCACTTTATACCACTAAGGCTAATCGGACGATGCTACAGTGGTAGTCCTAAATTTTTCCTATCCAGGTATAATTAGGATAGAGATCTTTAACGAGTACCTGACATCGTACAGGCTCGGGACCTCCATTTCACGTCCTATCCGAGGGACGGCATGGCTAAGGATTTTTTACTCATTGAAAAATCGTAGGGCCACCGCTGGGTGCTAACCTGCGACCTTTAGTATTGTAGGTTGCCATGCTAACCACTATACCACAGGTGACCCCGTAATTTCGCACTTATTCAATTACATCCTAAAAGAAAGAAGAATAAGAGGATGCCCTGAGAAAATATGAAAACTTATGTAGAAGAACTAAAAGAGAAACTAAAAGAAAATCAAGAAATTAACGACTAATATATTAAATGAAATGTATTGGAGCCACCTGTAGTCTAGTGGTTAGCATAGCAACCGGGAATACTTAAGGTCGCAGGTTCGCGTCCCGCGGTGGCCCTAGGATTTTTTAAAGGACGTTAAAAGTCCTTGGCTATGCCGTCCTCGGATCGCACGTAAAATAGATGTCACGAGCCGAGTGGTATTCGTTAAAGATCCGAATCCTAATTATACCTGGATAGGCAACATTTAGGGCTCCGACTGAAGGATAGTCCGGTCTTAGTAGCTTAAAGAGACGTTAAACAAACAATATAATGTATTATAAATATTTCTGTATTTTAAATTTGACCTGCCAGACAGCTTAAAATATCATGCTATTTATAAAAATATGTAACGAGTCGTTTTGTAATTTTTCATATATTGCCCCCTTCCTGCAGATTAATGATCCAAATAATATCATCTACTGACATTTTGAACCGTAGGATCTCGCGCGAAATTTGAATCTGCAAACTCGTGTTTTAATGTCAGCAGGGTATAATAATTAATCAGAAATTTTAACTTAAACTGTTAGAAAAATGATTTATATAATCGCTATACCTCGCATCATATAATTTTCCCCGTGCCTTTATCTAATAAGCATTGTTATTCAATGTTCTGTCACTACTGGATTTTTTCTTGGCTAGGTCAGTTTCAAATAATTAATGCACCTTCGGACTTGAAATTATAACTAATTAAGTAGGTACTTTTGGATTTTTATAAATAAATGACAAAAACTATGGGTTTTATAAATGATCGGTATATTGAAAAATGGATAGTGTACTTATTAGGTAAATCTATTAAGTAATACTTAATAGGTAAGTTTTAAAGTAATTTTAAGTGTTAAATTATCATACTTATTTCGTTTTATATCACAAATTATCCACAATTTCAAAATTTAGTAGATTTATTTAATATTTTTAAGTTTAAAATGGTGCCATGTTAACACACGATAGACATGACATATGCTGATAGTCTCCTTTGCTGAAAGTTGCGATTATAAAAATTTGATTTTTGATTTAAAAATAAAAATAAAACAAATACTCATAAAGTTTAATTAAGAAGTAATAACACTAAAAATTTATAAGAATTTTTTTTAGAAATATTTTCGAATTTAACTCAACTTCAATTCAATATATTAGTTAAAAAACCATTGAAATGTCTTTTAGCAACTCTCTATTTATTATGTGCATTAAATGAGGCTTCCAAGACGTTTCTTAAACATCAGATGGCATAAAAAAGAAAAAGAAAAATTTATCCATTCAAAAGAGGATTATTTATAAAATAAAAAAAACATCAAATTCAATATTTCATTTATTTGTTAATAATTAAAACGATATGGAGACATTAATCGCAATTATTTTCTGATGATGAAACTTCAAATTTTTTCTCGTCAATTAGCATGCATATTTTTGACAACAAATTTTTAAATTGAATTGTTTTCTAGACGAGTAATTCCAAAACAAATGAATTGTAAGCTAAATGCATTAAACTGACAGAAAATTGATGAATATAGAATTAATAATTCTAAATTCATTACATTCCATTGATATTACCTAGCATCATTGTTTTCCTTTTTTTCATCAGTAATGTCGGTATAAGTAAGCATAAAGACATTATATGAATAAGGTATAAATATTATGAACCATTAAGTTATATATTAAGATTAATGATATCTCTGACCCATCCCCCCCCCCCCGGGTTTGACTTCCGGCGAGACCAATGATTTCTTATCAAAAATAAAATATTTAAAATTAATATAAAATTTAAAGAGGTGATTACCCACAAGAAATTATTAAATTAATTTCTTTTTAATGTTACTTTATTTTTATTATTTTGGCTTTTAGCGCCCATTGGCGCAATGTCTAATATTTTTCGACAAGGAATCACCATAAAGTTTCATTAATATCCGTGAGAGATTGACCATGTTCTGCCCTCATTAATGTTAACAAGTATGTAATTTAAAATTTAACAAATAGCATAGTGGGTTAAGTAATTATGTAAATGTTCTTATACTGATGGTAGTTTAGATTCGACTGGCGATCGTGAGAGTTGGCAGGCTCAGTATGTTTTTAGTTGTTATTTCGTTGTCATACGTTAAGTCGATTGCTTCCGTTGATTGTGACTGCGGACACCGTTGTCATAGCAACTCAACGTAACAATCCGTGTGATGATAAAGTTTCCATGGTCGCAGTTATGGAAAATTAGATTTAATGCCCCCTTGAGAGATTCAGAATTTTAAAGATTATAATTATTTTACAATTTAACATAAGATATTTAAAAGGCGTCGGACTGAATGTGGAAGTTCCTTATTTGTTACTAAATAATTGCGTATCTTTAAGCTAAACAGGATGAGAGTTCAAACTGCAACATGATTTTTGTAAAACAAAAAAATATTTTTCTTAAAAAATAAATTATGCTATTTAGAAAAGAAGACATTAATTATTTATATGATTACTAGGCAACCTTTGTGAATATCAATTAGTAAAGTACACTGAGTGATATTCACCATTACCATATTACAAGAATTAGCGTAATATATGTTAACATAATATATATGGGCATGGAATTCGAGTATAGGTATCGTAATAAAATGGAATATAAACGACGGTTTGAAAATTTTATAATTTTTATATCTCTAACATTGTTAATAATGTACCCATTTTCATAAACATATATTTTATCATTATTTAAATTTTGTAGGGAATCGAAGGTAGTTTAAATAATTTCATAACTGACAGAAAATTGATGATTTTAAGTTTTATATTCTTTATTAATTTCGGTGGAATATTTATTTTTTTCGGGATTGGAGGCAAAAAATATCTTCGATATAAGATAATTAAATTTCATGAAATATACAAGAAGATATGGACCGAACCAAAAAATATTTTGAGAAATATTCTTCAACTATTAAAAGATAATAATCAAATAAAAATTCTACAAGAACTTAGAACCTAATATATTTCCAGATTATTATAACTGGTCATTTATAGTAAAAAATATGATTCTTATATCTCCACAAAATTAGTTTTAATATCAATTTTCTTAAAAACTGAAATAAATTAAGTAATGAATAAATCAACTGTCTCAACCAGGAAATAATCGAGCTCTTAAAGTTTAAAATTAAATAAAGTTTTCAGAAGCCTATTCATTATTGGCTGTTGTTATGGACCCTTTTTATCGATTCACATTTACGATATATCGTTTTAAAACTACGTTTGGTATGAAATTGTATTGTCATTTCTATAATGTAATAGTAAAAAAATATTAATATAAGCAGATAAAATGAACTTCTGGCAGATAAGGAGTCCATCGGTAAATGGAGCCTACTTAATTCTTGGTATACCATGGTGTAAAATAATGACACCCAATAGAATTTTTAAAAGATAATAAACATCTGTTTATTATGTGTTCCCTTTCATGGCAGTCAGGCTATTTTCAAAAGATAATTATATTTTTAGTCAAAGAAATCAGTTTGGTAAGTGAAAGTTTTGTGATGCAAGCACCGCATCAGATTTTTTCTAATATTTGAGGAAAACCACCTGAGGGAAAATACAACTAATTATGTGATGAAAACGGAGGTATAGATAATACGTTATTGCAACCACGCAAATCAAGTACACAATCCGTTTTTGTTGTTTTTTTTTTTGTTTTTTTTTGGTTTTTTGCTTTGTTATCAGTAAGCCAAAATAATATTTGAATAAATATTTCAGACGCTTATCTTCCCGGGCGTCAGTGTAAGATTTAAAGCTTCTCCCACCCCAAGGGGCATGCCAGCTGTTGTTCACAACATGAGATTGTTTATACTCTGAAGAAGACATCTGCATCTCGGCTGACTCGACTTTCCCAGGAAATCTTATCGCTACCCTACTTCTGGACTGGTAGTATTTGTTTCTTTGCACTGTCATGGCCTGATCGAGTCATGAAAATATTTCATGTAATCTTTTTAGTTAGACAAGTTCATTGCGAATATTATTTAAACAAAAATATATTGTAATCAATTTTAAATTTGGCAAGTTATATCAGTTTCACACTTCGACTTAAAATAAGTTGTGATGTAAATTTATAATGGTTGTTACTCCGTATCGACTTTAACGGGGGTCACATAAGTAAGTGGACTGCCTGAAAAATGAATTGACTGTTTTCAAAGTTCATATTTCCTCTTTTTTCAATTGTTCAATATTAACCAGCAATAAATACCTGTACCAAAATTTATTTCTGCCTTTGACGCAATTTTCAGCAATATTCACGATTGTGACCGCCAGGAAAATTTAAACAATGTTGATTTAGACGACTTAAGTCGGGGACATTAAATATAACTGTAGACTTGAGGAAGTGTTCTAAATTTTTTTTAATATAACATTATTAAAAAAAAAAAAACTGACAGATGACGAATGACGGATGGGTTTATTTTAGAGGAAATATTATATTTAGTGGAAATTCAATAGAGAGGGGGATTGAGGCTTTATATTTGTCAATTATGGTACAACCATCTGAAAATTGAATTGATTTTTAAAATTAGCATTTCTTCCATTTCAATTGCTCAATATTATTCAGGAATTAGCACTAATACCAAAATATATTTCTGCCTTTGACGCAATGCATGGCAATCTTTACGAGAGTCCAAGCCGCCAGAAAAATGTAAGAAATTGAGCACTAAGTAAGAGCTCTAAAAATTCAAATTACCAATATTACAAAAACTTAAAAAAAGCAATAAAAAACAAAACAAAAACTGCTGAATGATAAATGACGTTTGGATTTATGTGAGAAAAATATTATTTAAGGAGGAGGATTGTGGCTTTATATTTGATAATTATCAATTCCTCTTAGCTGGCAAGATGAATTAAAAAAAGTGTATATCGAAAATTGTTGCTACAAATTTAGGAAAGGAATAGTTGACTTAAAATAAAATAAAATCATAGAAAAACAATCCATATGAAAAATATCTGAATTAATTTTTAAGCGTTTTGAAAAGTTATCACCATCCGTGAAATGTGTTACAAGTTGAAGTACTTGAGGTAAAGCATATCGCACCTTCAATGCAAGAGTGGGACTTATTCAATAAAGACGTTTTGAGACAAATACGAAAACTACCTTTTTCATCTCCCTCTAAAGGGTTGGTCGTTTGGTTTGACTCTTATGGTATGTTACAATAAAAATTGTGATCACCCAAAAAACGAACCTAAATAAAGTAATTCTTATTTTCAATTTCCCCAAATGAAATCCTCATCTGTTATTGACTAACTAGATGATGACCGTAGTGCCATCAAGCCAACGGGAAGCACGGACCAGTGAAGAGATTGCTGACCGGTTGCCAAGGAAACCAATTATCTTCCCATTGTTGAGCGTCTTCTTGTAAAGCCTATTATAGCCCAACTGTGGAGCCTCGCCGCAGTTGTACGCTCTTTGTCATTTCTGGAAATTTAATTCCGTCGCCTCCACTTGAGGGAGCTCTTAAAGAGTGGTGCAGACTGCCAACTTCCTTAAGTAAGCCTTGATTACTAACGTAAGTGTTAATTAATTATATCTTGGAATGACTCTTAACCCATTTCTTACCAAATTATTTTTTTTTCGAAATTAATAATTTTGCCTTTAGTTTCTTGTTAAAAACGCCTTACTAAGATGTATTCTAAAAAGAAAAAAATAACAACTATGTATTTGACCTCAATAGATTCAGATTATTAAAAAAATATTTAAATTCCAACCAATTTTATGGGAAACAGGGAGAAAATGGAAAATCTGGCGTCCTATATATAGGACAGTGGTAAGAAATGGGTCAAGATAAAATATGGTTTAATTTAATAGATATGATCAATTAATGAACCTTGATAGCTTTGATTGGAAAATACTAACAAAACTACATTGTAATGTTCTATTTTGACAAAGGTGGAACCCAGGAATTGAAACAGTTTTAATTTGAAAATAGTTTTTGTTTTTGCAGATGACTTCAAGTTTAACTGTTTAACAAATATTCTTGTCAATGAATAAATGTTTTTGCGGTTTTGGTTTAGAAATTTTTACCTTTTCAGCGGGAAAATGAATTACCCTCATCTTCAAACACCTGAAACTCGTCAAAATGTTAGTTATGAAATTCGGTGTGACGACTTAAACGATTATAGCTTTAGTAACTCAATTTTAAAGCTTTATTAACTAAATTTCAAATCTTTAGTAACATAATTTTATGCTGTTATATTTTAAGTAGAATCAAATTTTTGTATTTTTAGTTTAAAATTTTGTATTTCATCGGCTTTAGGATGAAAGATGCATTTTACACTTCTGGGCAATGGATATATGTATTCATTTTATATGCACAAAAGTCGGTATGAAATGAGACACGTTTTTCCTCGGGCTCCAGGACATAACCAAACATTGACTTCACCGTACATATGTAGTGTACATTATTTATTATTTAGGAATGAACCAAACCTACAAGGAAAAAGAAGAGTCAGCATTCATTGAATATGCATTCCATTTTCCCTTAAATTAAGATTACGATTTAAATCGTCTGGATCACTTTTCCTTTTTCAGATATCGCCATTTGAATATACAATTATGATTTTTAAAATGTACTTCTTGATTCCTTTAAATCATTTAAAATTTTGAATACAAAAATCATCTATAAAATAACTCGATTTGTAACTTGAAACTATACCTTATTCAGATCTACTCAATCTATGATTTTTATCAATATTTATCCCAAGGTATTACTACATTCCCCCTCTTGAGCAATTACTAATTCACAGGAAGTTTTTCATAACCTCAGGGTTTGATTAAGATTTTTAGGACATGGCATCTCTGAAGTTTAGTACAGAATCGTCCCTGTTAGGAAAACTAATAATTATATCTAATCTCGTCAATGTTGCGCTTCGTTTTGGGTTGCGTATCAGCTTCAACGCTGGGTCTGTTATTTTGTCTCCCTATATTGTGATATAGTTAGTAAACAGATACGGTACGATAAGAAACTTATTGTTTTAATCGACCTAATTAAATAATTAGAGGCATTATTTCATTTCTTTCAACTTCCTTGATAGAAAACGCAATACTAGTCTTATCCTAAAATTACCTTCTACATACAAATGATGAGTAGGAACATAAAAACCTCTATTCCTCCATAAAAGATTTATTCAACACCAAAACTTCGTCTTAAATCGTAGTCATAGTTCCGGAAATTTTGACGTTAAAAAACAAACAAACTTTTGAGATTTCATATATATTTATTGATCCATTACTAATGTCTCTGTTTTGGAGGTACATGATACGACAACTGAGTACCATCAGAGGTTTGAGGTTTCAAGTGTTTAGATAAGTCCCTATTTTCGTAAACATCTGCTATGAACATGTCTGTTCACTAGTAATCATCTCTTTGGAGTTTTAAATGCATTTGCTTCGTGGATCAAAGGTACCGTTTTGATCGTTTCTACTTCTCTTTTTTGCTACAATATTAATAATCTCAACTTATTAATACCATAATAATAATAATAATCAAGGTACAACACGTTATCTTCTCCTGAAGTTGCCTTATTAGGCAACTTTATCGATAGAAAAATATTAGAATAATATTATCCATCGTAGTCGGATATTGAATCAGCAATAAATGGGATGCATGAATTTTATTTATTACTACCTATATATAAATAACACATGACATCTGTTTATTTTTGTAGAGTATTATATTTAATAAATGTATATACATTTACATAGTTTTTACAAGCAGTTATGCCTAAAGGTCAGGCCACACATGTCCGCACCGCATCCGCACCGCAGCACGGAGCTAATTCATTTACGAAGAATAGATAGTAACCGTTCACACACGGGGATGCGGATGTGGTGCGGACATATGTGGCCTGACCTTTAGGCATAACTAAAGGTAATATGTAAGTTAAATTAAAAATATTTTGAACATAACCTATATTAGTGCTGCGGTGCGGACGTTTAGACGTCATCAATATGTCATCAGGGGAACAGTATTATCGATTATTCGATCGCAGGGGATATTGAATCAGCTGTTAATGGGATAAATGAATTATATTTATTACTCTAACTAACAATAACAATGCCATATGTCATCTAATTAGTTTGGTATTACCAGATTATTCTTTGTTAACCCCATTTGTGATTATATAATTTTTTAATTATAATAACAAAATATAGAGTATAATAGCATTTATTTCCAATCAGTGACAGTTACTGTCAAGTAAACTGGGTAAGGACTGTATTAAAACCAAAGAGGGGATATTGAGGGGAGTTGGTGTAAGATAAGGAGAGAGCCGGCGAGGATTATCGACCAGGGGAAGGATATTCTTCCCGAAGGGTGTGATTAAAGCCCTGTTTGCAGAGCCCTGTTTGGTCTGCGACAGTGTCAGCTCTTTGTGATCCCGGCCTTTGTTATGTAGCTATCCGGCCCTCTCCTCCTCTCCCATGTAACTTTTGCTCTAAGGATCAATGTCTAAGGAAATGACCAAACGGTTACTAGTTCAAAAATCTGGTGCGTGCGCGCAACACACAACTTTCACTTACCAACTTAGATTAGAAATTAATGTGTTTTTTTAATTGCCACTTCTCAAAGTTATACATTTTTCCACATTCATTTCTTATTTTTGTTTTCATTTTCTCAAAAAAAAAAAAAACACTAATTTCCTTTATTATTAAATAAAAGTTTTTACTTGTGATAATTCGGCAATGCAAGCATAATACTCCAGGTCGTCTGATTTTATAATTCTCTATGTACTTGTTGAATATTTCATTTAGTTCCCATGAAGCAAATAATTCTCATTAAATGAACAAAACATCTTAATTATAACGCATTGGTTTGTTATTAAAAGCGTATGGTGCATGCGTGCGCTCAAGGTGTTTTACGAGTTGACGGAATATTTTTCTTTTTTTCTCCTGCATTTGTTTACTTGATTTTTTTCATATATCATATTTAGCCATTTCCTATTTTTAGGCCTGATGGGAGACGGTTAATTTCTCAATGTAAACTAAATCAAAGATACTTTATAGGAAAACAAAAAAGGCCCCTTCCCCATTTAAGCCCCCTCCAAAAATTTGAATACTGATAAAACTTACCTGATATTATTGAACACCTAATTTTCATTTAACATGACAAATTTGATCAAAATCATTAAAGCCGTTTTCGAGATAATCGAAAAAAAGGTAAAAATTGGAAAAACAGTTATGAAATAAAGTGCCCCCTCCGTTTGACCAATTTTGATGAAATGTTGGCTGTCACATCTTTGTTATATACATATGTCAAATACCCAGTTTGATCAAAATCTTTAAAGCCGTTTTTGAGTAAATAAAAAAAAAAACACATGAAAATGATACAAAATTTATTAAGTAAAGTCCCCCCTCCGGTTGATCAATTTTGATGAAATTTTTACAGTCATATCTTGGGCATATACATGCATCAAATACCCAGTTTGATCAAAATCGTTAAAGCCGATTTAGAGTAAATAAAAAAACACGTGAAAATGATACAAAATTTATTAAGTAAAGTCCCCCCTCCGGTTAATCAATTTTGATGAAATTTTTACAGTCATATCTCGAGCATATTAATACATCAAATACTCAGTTTAATCGAAATAGTTAGAGCCGTTTTTAAGAAAATCGAAAAAAACCTAAACAGTTATTACCCCCTCTCTTTAAGTAATTTTGATGAAATTTATGCTGTCACATTGCGGGCATATACCTACACTAAATACCCAATTTCAGGATCGCACGGTTTATAGTTTTTGAGCTAGTCTGTTCACACACACACACACACACACACACACACACACACAGACCATTTCGCGGGACTTGGTCATTTCGACTCAGGGGACCCCAAAACGTGTATTTCCGTTGAAAACCGGAAGTCGAAATTTTTCACGATCACAATACTTCCACTTACTATATATTTCATATATAGGTAAGTGAAAGTAAAAATAAGGATTCAACTTTTATATTTTCACATATTTTAGGAAGTTAACAAAAAAAAAAAAATAATTAATGCGATACTTATTAAGTAGAAATGTTTTGCATGAAGAAATTCTTATAGAAAATAATTATAACTCGTAATGTGTTAGAATTTATTCATATGGTAAGTACTGTATTAAGGAATACCTAGAACTATCAGTTATACTAGTACTATAACTAATATTAAATAATTACTATTGAATCTTCATTTCAAAAAGGGATGAATTCTTATTTAACATGATAACCCTATCTCCTCGTAACTAGTTATATTAGCTTTTCAGTAGACAGAATGGTTAACTCTAAGTCGAATGATTTTTCTCTTTGGAAAATTCGTCCCTTTTTGTTTGTTTGTTTACCGTCCCTTTATGCTAATAAGTCTAATCGGACAATGCTACAGTGGGATTCTCAATTTTGGCTATCCAGATATAATTTGGACAGGGATCTTTAACGAGTACCTGATAAGGTACAGGCTCAGGACCTTTATTTTAAGTCCAATCCGAGGGACGGCATAACCAAGGATCTTTTACTCCCAAAAAAGAAATCCTAGGGCCACCGCGGGAGGTGAACGCGCGACCTTTAGTATTGTAGGTTGCCATGCTAACCACTACACAACAGGTGACCCCAAAGTCCCTTTTTATTGTTTATACATAACAATAATAATAATAATAATAAAGGCTTAACGAACCCGAAGGTTCGATGCCCACATCACCACTCGCTCCCTGCACACCTCCGGCAGTCTTCCAGACCCAACTTCGATAGATCCGCCCTAACGCAATCCTCCCACCTCCGTCTCGGCCTGCCCCTCGGACGTTTCCCATTCGGCACCGCGCTTATTAATCTTCTCGGAATTCGTTCACAGCCAAGTTTCGCAATTTTACACGCCCATTTTATTCGTCTAGCTGCAATCACGTCAATTACATTTACTGGGTAAATTGACAAACTATTGAATCTTCATTTCAACTCAGTTCGGCGTTGTGTAAGCGTCTAAATCTCCGGTTAGTTCATCCCTCTTCGGTCCAAATATTCTACGCAGTACTTTATTTTCAAAAACCCTAAGCTGTTGCTCATCTCTCAATGTCAGCGGCAACGTTTCGCATCCGTAAAGGACCGTTGGAAGAATAATAGTTTTGTAAATCCTAATCTTAGTTTTGTAATTCCTAATCTTGTGTTTTTCATCCCTAATTTCAGTTTTAATCGGGCCCGATCGTTTACGAATGCTGTTTTTGCCTTCGTACATGGCGTTAAAGTTATTCTCGATTTTGTTACTTTCGATTGCTATTATTTTATTTTTGAGATATTCTCGCTTTTCAAATTAGAGCAGTATAGTAGTTTCTTTTCTTAATGCTCGAAAGTTAGCAAGATTGATTTCGTTAGGAATATTTAACGCTTCTAATTTAGCAACTTTCCTTTTGTCAAACATGTTAATACATTCTTCATCGAACCAAGGTTTATTTATTATTTTTTATACATATTATATTAAAATGTAGTTTTTAACATTTCTGTCATACTTTTACGAAATAAAAATATGCGTATTTTCCATTGAGATATATTATCAAAATTCTTTTCTGTAAAATGTAGAAATTGGAATTAGTCAATCTTTCAACTAAAATTCTGTTATGAACTTACATAATTAAATATGATGTATTATTATTTGGCCTAAGATTTGGGCGGCCTCTGCTGTCTCCAAATATTACCTTATGAAGATGCAAAAATAATCGATACTGCAAGTTACTTTATCTTTATGAAGATGCAAAAATACTCTTTGCTAAACTGGTCAGCTCCTCAAGAGAATTTTTTTCCTATGGAGCCACCTTCATGTAAAATAACTAAATTAAACAAATGTTTTTAAATCAGGGTTAATGGCTTAAAACAAAAAAATAAAAACATTATATAATCCAAACAAATAGTTTTTGTCCTACCTATAAAGTTTACAAATGTAGATGACCCCTTTTTGGAAATTAATAATTAAATTGGTTTCCGCCCCCTCAAAGAGCCATGTAAATTTCTCCTTCGCGAAAATAGTGAGTTATTGCCGTATGAATTGAATATGATTTCATAATTAATAGTTTTACTCAATTTAATTTCCATATTCATTGTCGTTAGTGGGCCCTTAATTCTATTAAAAAGTATGGAAGATACTCAATATACTACTTTTTTGAAGTAGAAAATATTCTCTAATCTACCTACATCGTTCAAATGGTAGACGTTTATGTATATTTGATGAATATTTCCCAATATTTAATGAACTTTTTTTTTTTTTGGAACAACACTTCCTCAATCATTATTGCTGAAAAATAAATAATTCAAAATTATAACATTAATATTTATTAATATTAACTGCATTAATATATTCACGCCGGCTTGTACCACCGGTGGGTCACACTAGACTGCCGCATCAGACACTTTAGTCAATCACAAAACTTTCCACGACGATGTAGAAGGAGTTAGAATATTATTGTTTATTTTGTTTTTGTTGGATAGTCAATAGTGCATAATACCCTTGAATAACTCCCATCCGATATAGCGATAATCATTAAGGTAAGCTGCCAATGGGCGAGGAGCATGAATTACAGCCCCGAAGTGAAGGTGTTAATGGTATTGTAAATGTTGACTAATTTTTATTTATTTAATGTTCTTAGAAATTGCCAGAGACGGGGACTCACCTCTGTCTTGAATAGTATACAATTAAATAATAAAGGATCTCATTTCTCTCGGGAAAAGATGTGAAATCTACGGGAAGTTGGAATCTGTTAAGAGGTTCTAGAGAATGGGATAAGGATACGAGCCATGAAACGATCCCCAGGCACTTCTGACGAACTGCCAAAACAGTTATTCAACAAGAAGGTATGGAGTTGGCACCTGCTCGGTCGTTCGTCCACCTGTCCTGTCCGCCCGTTATTAGCTGATTCACCATCACTCTGTTCTGCTTCTCATAAATGGCGCTTTTATAAATATAACATATTGTTTTTCCCTGTTTCTATAAAAAGAACTTACTCTGTTTATTTTCTTCAGCACTATTACAAATATTATTACATTTGAAATAATTTAAGTTAGAGTACGCAAAAATTGAAAATAACGGAAGGAACAGGCTTGTAAAGAATACCAAGGAAAAAATTTTAAGTATCGAAATACAAGAAAAATGTAAAAATGAGTAATAGCAGAGAATTGTTTTGGAATATCTATATTTAGTTCAGTATGGCACAAGAAGAAAAAAGGAAAAACCTACATATACATCGTCACCACAATTCAAACATTTTTTGGTGCTTGTTGGTCAAGTACTAGTTGGAATTGTTTACAAATACATGGAGTATGCTTATATAGAACTAATCTATAGAAAGAAGTACAAATTAAATTGCATTTGCTATCCCGAATTTACGTTATTTATTACATTTACATTAAACCAAACATTATAATTTAAAAAAAAAATAGAATATCGACAGCCACACAATAAAAAAGCGAGTCTATCAACCATCGTTTTTATAAGATATTTGTCTTGAAAATGCAATAGAAGTTATCAGATATTTTCAATTTTAGTATAAATATTCGCATTTTTTTTTTAATCTGTTAAATACTTTTTTGATTTCCTCTCCTGTTTCTTGAAATAACTTCGATTTCATGGCTTGGAAGGTTAGAAGGTTTTATATTTGAAGATCCTGCCAACCAGATTAGCACCTTGGCACAAACCGGATGAGATCCGAAAGCAGAAGGATGACCACACAGAAAGTTATGGACCTTACATACATTAATAGTTAATAACTAAACGAAGGGTGTTCAGTAACTGGACCGCTATTGAATATTTATTATCTACGGAGTAATTCGGTTCCGGTCTTTGAAGGGAGTAGCACACCGCGCATATCAAACACTCCGGGCTTAGCCTGGCTTGGGCAACTTCAATGGAGGGGGTGTCGCTCCCGGTTACATTGGTTAATAACTAATGGTTATTAGCATTGGAATGGCTTTAGGGGAACAACAAGGTGTATCCAGTCCTCCATTGTTATTCCGAGTGTTTGATTGCTTCCATGTTACCATTCAATTAGCTTATTGCTTATGCCTAGCTATCAGCCTGATGTCTGCGACATTTCAGCAAAACACTTAGGCAGTCTGTAACACTTAAGTTCGCGGGTTCGAGTCCCGCGGTGGCCCTATAATTTTTTAAAGGGAGTAAGAAATCCTTGCTTATGCCGATTAAGAAAACTCCACGGGGTAGGCCGAGTCGGAGGTGGAAGTATTGCGTGAAGTCAGATCTGTAGTAGTTGGGTCTAGATGGACGTGTGCAGGAAGCGAGTTGTAGTGTCGGCACCGGACTTTCGGGTTCCGTTAAGCTTTTATTATCGTTATTATTTTTCATTAATATTCTTAGACTCTTTTGGATGGAGTTTCAACTTAACCTTTTTCGGGGACTGAGATTTTTCATTTATAAAATTAACAAAAACATTATTTTAAAGGCTTTTTTTAAGATTTGGAATCCCCAATCCTTTTACTGACTTGTTAAAATTTATTATCCAAAGATGCTTTTATGGTCAAGAAACTTTACCTGGTTTATATAATTAAATTCACAATGACCATTTCTTACTCGACTGATGAAAGTTTCTTCTTTCTGTAAATTTCTATTTGAGGTGGTCCATTTGTCGGAGTTCTTCTTTATCTCCATTATGTTCTACTCTTGACGATCCCATGCGGCCTGTCATATTTTATATCTTTCGTTTTTTTATCAAATTGATATATTTCTGGATGAGTATTGTACAAATTACTATTACTAACACGTTAGTTCCTGGTATTATAGCCGTCTAAGCCACTCGATCAACAAGTTCATTCCTAATATTTCGCGATGTGAAGAATGTAGCCAAATATGATTTGTAACATGGAAAAAGAAAATATGATTGTTATTGCTTTACCTATTCAGGCTTTTGGTATTAGCCAACATTATACATATTTGTGCCAACCCTTCAGGAGTACATATAATGATTTCTCCTAACCCCCTAGCTAACATTTGTGATTCTGCACCCCTTATTGATTGAGGAGTATCATAAAATTCGACATCTATCTTTCAAAAGATAGATTCGATGTTCATGTACTTCAACGTAAAAGGAATGTTTTTTCTACTCTTTGCTGTACGAGTTTCTAATCAGATTTCTTTTGACTCTTCCAGCCTCAACCCCAAAACCTAAGTTGTGCCTGAGGGACGGAAAGATGATAGAGAGGCCAGAACAGTGAACCTAAAAACAGAGTGAATTAGTATTCGCGGGAGATAGGACAGTAATGCAGGGCGCTGCTCTTTAGTATCTCTCTTACTTCTGGTCCATCTATTCCTCCTCTTGAATAATTCTCTGAGAATTGTCCTTTTCTTTATGCTAATCCTTTATCACTTATTTTTCCTCAGGGTTTTTGCCCTACTAAATTTAGCAATCTTGTTTTCGTAAGGAGATGTGTATTTCGTTAAGTTCAGCTAAAAAAAAAAAAAAAAAAATCTTAATTTACTAGAAGATCATTAGTAAAATTAATGTTTAAAACGTCTTGTAAGAAAGCAAGTTAAGCAAGATAAAATAATTTTTCTTCTTGTTGTAGAACTTGTTGAACTATTTAGTCACACTTATCATTAAGTTGGACTCTTTTAAGATAGATACAGTTAACAAAATGTAATAATAAAATAACTGACGCCCGCACAAGACATAGCATAATCATTTATAAAGTATTCTTATGTTTTGGGGCGAGGTTGAAGAAATTCAAGGAGGAGAAGATATATACTTACATCAGCTAATAATTGAATAATAATAATAAATAATAATAATAAAGGCTTAACGAACCCGAAGGCTCGATGCCGACACCATCAATCGCTCCCTGCACACCTCCATCCATCGACCGTCTTCCAGACCCAACCTCGACAGATCCGCCCTAACGCAATCCTCCCACCTCCGTCTCGGCCTGCCCCTCGGACGTTTCCCATTCGGCACCGCGCTTATCAATCTTTTCGGAATACGTTCACAGCCAAGTTTTGCAATTTTACACGCCCATTTTATTCGTCTTGCTGCAATCACGTCAATTATATTTTCTGGGTAAAGTTCACTCAGTTCGGCGTTGTGTAAGCGTCTAAATTCTCCGGTTATTTCATCCCTCTTCGGTCCAAATATTTTACGCAGTACTTTATTTTCAAAAACTCTAAGCCGTTGCTCATCCCTCAATGTCAGCGGCCAAGTTTCGCATCCGTAAACGACCGCTGGAAGAATAATAGTTTTGTAAATCCTCTAATAATTGAATATACTTATATATTCCTGGGTAACCACATTTTGTAATTATTTTTTAAATTTAATTCTCTTAAATTGTTTGTCTTAAAAAAAATACAAAAATATTTGAGAGATCGGGGGAAGGGGAATAGTGAAGAGCCTTTGGCGCGATATCGGTGGCGTAGTGGCTGTGTACCGTGCCTGTTTTTCTTCGAAAATAAAATATTTACATAAATAGAATTACATAAATACATAAAATATATACATAAATCTATATACTAAGTATTTTAAACATCCTTTATATAAATTTGGAAGTTATTATAATATTATCATTAATGAATAAATACTTTGCATATAACTCAATATTTTACTGGCCATAAATAAATTCCACCACTAACCTCTATATTAATTGACAGTTAAATAATTTAAAACATATTTTTGTAAAAATGGGGTAATTTAAAAATGACTTTTAAAAATATACTCTTTAAATAAATTGAAATCTGTAATCAAAAATGATATTCCTACAACGGATCAATCGAATTGTTTTGCCAGAGGTATAAATCATTAAGGAATTCGACAATTAAATTTCCATGCCAAACTATCTATCTCTTCAAAAACTAGTTGAGCATCATTTATGTTTCAGTTTATTGCGTTTAGCCAAATACCCGTGTTATCTTTTATTATAACATTAAAACAGAGATCATAAAAACGATTGGCTTTGCGTTAAAAACCTAACGGCCTCATCTTTTCGTGTTCTGATGTTCGCGTGAGAGCTATCTGACAGGTAGGAAGTCCATATTTCGATTCTGAAATTCTTCCAGGATAGTTCTAAGAAAAGATTCAACGATATCCTTCAACGTCGATGTAACATGTAACGTATTACTATAAAACTCATATCCTGCGTCACAAATAAATTAATCACGATAATTATATCAATTAACTAATTGAAAATACCCACTTCTTGGTGGGATAAGGGTCTTTTCAAAACGAAAGTTATTGATTTGAATTTACGAATGGTTTAAATTAAAAAAAAATTGCTAAATAATTATTTAATAAAATTTTATTATGAAGTGAACCTTTGTAGTATATTATTTACCAGATATTAATCAGTAATCACATGATTTCAGCGGAGGAAATATTTGATGATAGAAGTTATATAAGGTTTCTTAAATTTTAAAAGCCCTTAAGAAGTTTCTGTTTCGTAATGAAAAATCTATGTCACTGATGGTATTATTACTGTAAATATATTAATACTAAAGATCAGGAGGCAAGATATGTCTAACGAATTTCTTCATCGCAAGGTTGTTAAATATTTGTAAAATAAAAATATTTTGTATGTAATCAAGTGAATTAGGTAAAGGACGCATGTTCTGTTATAACAGACAGAATAAAAATTCCTTAATCCTTAACTAATTAACAAAACATAAATGTTTTAACCTCTCCTTGACAGAATGAGTGTTAAAAAATCAAAAGACTTCGTTGATCGAGTGTCGAATTCTATGTAATTATGAAGTTAGTTAAGTTGGAATATGTTAAAAGCTAAAATTTTTTGTTAGAGGGAAAAATAAAATATTGAATTGTCAATTGTACTGTGATCATTCCATCAATTTTCGCTACACCCTCTCCAACGGCAATTGCACCTTTTTTTAAAAAAGATGTCTATTTCTAGTCAAATAAGTAAAAATTGTGCCATGCGCGCTCCACATTTTTTTTTATTGCTATCACATAACGATTTTAGTATTTATTTATTTAATCTTACTTGCTTCTCCTCATCTATGCCTACTCTAAATTTTTTTCTTTCTAAAATGTGTCTGTAAAGTTTGAAAAATAAAAAGTAAAAACTTATTAGTTTTCCAACATTTTCATTCTTCCAAATCTTGCTATATTTCATCTAAGGCTGGATTCATGTTTTATTTGCTCGAGATCTATTTTAATGGCTGTGTCAACTATCTATCTCTTTTAAAAAATCTCAAAATAATTGAAATTCGGTCAAATACGATATTTTGAAGGGCCAATGCACAAACCGTGTAACATCAAAATTATCGTATTGGCCTTCAAGGATGTTTTGATAGCATTATTATGAATCCATAAATTAATGTCTGCTTCTAAGAATCTAAGAAAATAAAAATAAAAACTTAGTTTTTACTACACTATCCTCCCAATCACAGTGAAGTATGAAAAACACTAATGTAATGCTTAATTATGCAATATTATCATAATAATTATTACCTATATACTTTTATGTTTTACAATTATGTTCAAGAACCATTGAGCTTGATATCTTTTTTTTTTTGTTTATTTTTTAAGTTCTGAAAGTAACTCGCGGCCCATAATAGGAGTAATTACAAGCCAAGATAATTTTTAATTTAAATCTTTTAGGCTTGTCTTTTTTTTAAAAATTATTTTGTTGGAATCCAGTTTATGAGATCAGCGGAACGTTCAAAATACTCGGAAATTTCGCAAATAAAACTGGTATTCAGTCGAGCAAGGCTGACTCTTCACCAGAAAGATATTTTGTTACATCCTTTAATAGAAAATAAGTGGATTGTTTACCAGCCCAGATTTAATGCCCACAGCATAATTATTCAAGTATCAAGGACTCATCTTTCAAATTGAGCCAAAGAAGAATAATTTCGCATAGATCTCTTTTTTCTTGGAGAATCACAAGTGTAGACTTAATTGGTTCATATAAAATAAATTTAATATGTTTACCACCTTCTTGACTAAATTATACAAAAAGCTCTCCATGAAAATATTTTTATTCAATATTATTTAATAACATCTATGGACCACATATTCATTTGAGTAACGAACCTTAATTATACTTCTGATAAAAAGGTTCGTTAGTTACTTATTGTTTCTTTGCAGTTTTTAAAATTATATTTACCATCAGCAGTTCTTTAAACTTTGATGGAATACGGAGTAGCAACTCAAAAATATTTGTATATATAGATATTTGTAACTGTAGAATCGCTGACATAAGTGCGTTTAAAAGAGTATGCGATTCCTTATACTCTTATTGTATTCGAAGCTAACAAAATACTAATGATGATATAGGAAACTCCTCAACTATAATTATACGCAATTACTATAATGAACTGAATAGGGATGGTCTCAGGAAGAGATCCCTGGGATCTCTCCCCCTACCCCCGCCGAAAAAATTTGCTCGTCAATCAAATTTAATATAAGAGTATAAATTTAATAAAGCTCATATAATTTTTGTGATAATTATAATTGTGCTAGTTATAATATAAATATATAACTATAAATGTGCTAGTTTTACGCTTTATGTATGTTATTTCATCTACCGACAAATCAATACAAATATTTTCAATTGTTCATTCACATAATAACATCTCCAAAAAAAAAAAAAAAATAGCAGATGTCAGAAAATAGTGCCCAAAGATTAAGAAAATAATTCTCAATGAAGATATTTAAAGAAAATGTTCGTTGGAGTAAGCCCAAATTTTAATTATGTTAGGATGAAATATTTTTGAAACGCAGTTGTAAATAAATATGAAATAGTAGTTCCATGTATGTCAGAAGAAACTGAATAAAATTTATTGGTATCTAAAAGATATTATTTATAGTAGTTATTACTTTTAAAATTATCCACGAGATTATTTTTATCGGAAATTCACCCAATAGTGTAAGAAATACCTGATATCTTTGATTTTAAATGTACCAATTATATTTGCCTATGAATTTCTTATTGTGTCCTAGTTATTTTAATGTAAGCAATTACATACTCCTAGCAGGTATCGAAAACAATATCAGATTATATCCTAATGAATTTATTTTGTTTTGTAAATACTTGTCACTTTGTGTAATAGATAATTTTTCTATTGTGTTGTACTGTATTAAAAACAATGGATAGTACACCTAATGTATTGCACCCCTTATTTTTTAGCTTATCCTAATATCATAAAACACATGGAAGTAAATTTCTTCCTTTAAAAATAGCATTTATTGATATTCACAACCTTACTAAAAAAATAATATATCGAGTAAATGAGAAATAATAATAATAATAATAATAATAAAGGCTTAACGAACCCGAAGGTTCGATGCCGACACCACCAATCGCTCCCTGCACACCTCCATCCATCGACCGTCTTCCAGACCTAACTTCGATAGATCCGCCCTAACGCAATCCTCCCACCTCCGTCTCGGCCTGCCCCTCGGACGTTTCCCATTCGGCACCGCGCTTATTAATCTTTTCGGAATACGTTCATAGCCAAGTTTTGCAATTTTACACGCCCATTTTATTCGTCTTACTGCAATCACGTCAATTATATTTACTGGGTAAAGTTCACTCAGTTCGGCGTTGTGTAAGCGTCTAAATTCTCTGGTTATTTCATCCCTCTTCGGTCCAAATATTTTACGCAGTACTTTATTTTCAAAAACTCTAAGCCGTTGCTCATCCCTCAATGTCAGCAGCCAAGTTTCGCATCCGTAAACGACCGTTGGAAGAATAATAGTTTTGTAAATCCTTATTTTTGGATGGAGGTATGTAGGGACCGATTTTTTGATGGATGGAGGTATGTAGGGACCGATTGGTGGTGTCGGCGTCGGGCCTTCGGGTCCGTTAAGCCTTATTGTAAAAGTAAAGTTTGTAAATCCTAATTTTTAAGTTTTGGGACAGAAGGCGGGAGCTAAGCAATTTCGCGACTGAAAAGTAGCAAGCATTGCCGGCTTTTAATCTAGCCTTAATTTCCTCATCGATTTCGTTTTTTCTAGTTACCATCGCCCCTAAATATCTAAATTTATCTACCTGTTCAAACGTATACCCCCCTACATTGATATCAGCGAAATCCTCATCACTTCTACGACTAACCATATATTTTATCTTATCCGTATTCATTTCCAGTCCAAGTTCTTGTCCGGCTTTCATCAACGTTTTTGTGTTAATTTCTATGGTTTCCACGTCCTCCCCAAGCAATACCAAATCATCGGCATATCCGAGCACGGGTATATTCCCTCCCAAATTCAAACCCTTTCCGGTACGTGTCACCTCCCTAATGGCATATTCCAGCGCTAAATTAAATAAAACAGGTGAGAGAGAATCTCCTTGTTTCAAACCAGAGCGGACCTCGAACTTCTCAGAAAAATAATTACCGATTCTAACTTTATTGAACGTTAAATGAGAAAAAATAAAAAAATTAATGACGTGCTAGGCTTGTAGAGAAACCGCCCATTGGTAGCACGTATTATAATAATTCTAAATCAGAGTGTCCCGAGGCCGTTTTCTTGCTTAAACGCCTCGGTTGCTTGTCAGAAATAGTGAAGGAAGGAAGGATGATTTGGAAGTTTATTTAAGAATAAGTAGTTCTAGACTTTATGGATAATTTTATTCGTTACAAAATAAGGATCATTAGGGATTTTGCGTAAAATTCAAATACAACTAAATTTTAAAGTAATGCGGGATGAAATAGCAGGATGTGTGAATGAATTATTTGTCTCCAAATAAATGTGATGTTTTTTAATTGATGTAATTTTTTGTTTTTTTAAATTGTCTTTATAAATATTTATCTATACGATTTGATTGAAATATTTATATACTTGAATCAAATCCACTATAATGGGATAAAAATTATTTTATTATTTGCCTTAATTTTCAATTAAACATATTTTGGCCGATCGATGATTTTTCAGCTTTCGTTTAAGTAGATGAATAAAAAAGAAAATTTAATCAATAATTGTTGCAATATATAGCAACAAAATCATGTCAAATAATAGATAACTTCTTATGCTTTGTGTTGGTATTTCATTAGAAGAGGTCGGACTAAGACGTGGCTTTATATCATTTTGCGCTGACCCCACACATTCTGTCTTTCCCCCATTTATCTCCCCCACCACCCTGACGTTACATTAGGCTTTTTGGTTTACTGTTATTATATTTAATGGTAACAACCACACTATATGTTATTTCTGGCCCAATATTTTCTAATCTGACTTTATTGCTAGTTCAAAGAAAATTTGTTACCACAATAATTCTGAAGATAGGGCGTTGTTTACCCGAGGAAAAGGGAACATTATCTTCCACACTCCAAAGACTACTAGACGCAAAATAAAAGAATTATATTTTAGATGAAAATGTGAGTCCCACATGAATGTATTTCCGATGCCGGCAAGTTTTCCTCTTCTTCGACGAAGTATTCTTTTCCTCTGGAAGGCACGTGCGGTGTAGGAATCGCGGCCAAAGATAAATCATCCAAGAACCATTGCCAAGAATGTGACACATTTATTCAACTTTGGAATGTCTCTTGAGGTTTCCTAAATTCGTTCCATAGTAAAAGTCGTGATGTTTTATTGGGCGTATATAATCATTGTCATAATATTTAATTTATCATCAGTTAGAAATATCTTCTTAAATTATTTCAAGTTTGTTAGAATGTTGCGAGACCTGACGTCTAAAGAATGGTATGGGCAACGAAGTCTATTCCTTCCATTAAAGATAACCAACCTGCTACGATGAAATACTTTTTGGAAAGTTTCACAGAACTCGTCAGTTCGGCAATGTATATATAGTACTGTGTCACCAATGTTGGTTTTAATAATTTCATTAACGTATAATTATAATAAAAAAATGCCAAACACAATGAGAACTCGAATTAGTAACAACGTTACTAACAGTAACTACATATTACGTAACTAAAAAGTTATATTTTGCTTCATTCTTCAGGTCAAGACTTAGCCCCTAGTCACTCGTTTCTTATATTTAGTTCGAGATGGAACAATCCAGAAAGATCTAGATCATTCCTCACAAATCACGAACATGGGATTACGCACTAATACTTGAATGTAACGGTTCCAATTAAATTCTAGAATTCCTTTACCACGAAACAGATTTAATAATATGATTTTGTTTCTCTTTACACACTTTAGCGCGATTATAAACGTTTAAATGTAAGAATAAAATTGAAAATTCTCATTTTGTATTTGATAATAATTATATCTTCTCCCTTGGGAAATTCAATTTACATAACAACGTGTTGGAGAAATGTAAATATTAAAATAAGGTTTAAATAACGTGTACGCCCGTCATTATTAATAACATTTTGTTTATGGATACTATAATGGAATAAAGTATAACACGTGTTTTAGTTCTGTAACTTTGTGGAACGTCAGAAACTTTTAGCTATATTAAAACGTGGTCTCAAAGTGTCTAGAATGTTCCAGTGCCGAATATTTAAAATGGGAGCAATCGGCTATCGAGTCAGTCTTAACATCCACCAGTGAAGTAAAGTAGTCACAATTGTTTTAGTTTTAGTAGTTGTTAAACAACTATAACGTCACTTCCAAATTATTTTTAGTTCTTTATTTTCTTTCTTTATCTACAAGAAATATTCAGTGTGTGGTCATGTAAATAAATAAAATACCTAAATTATGTAGATAAGAATATAAAAAGGAAAAATAATATTTTATCCGTATTATAATTTTGTATATGTTATATAATAACTTCATTAGATTTGTGGTACGTATTTTGATGTTAGTTGGTAAGAAATATTTTTATTAAATGCTCATGTTAGTTGGATATTCGAGTAAACTGTGTCTGTTAAATAAAACAAAGATTATTTGATTCAACTTCATATTTATATAACGACAGTGGGTATATTTCGCTTTATTAGACATTTTTCATAATCATGCAAGATCATATGAGTTATTAATTATTTATCATAACTTAATTTATTATATAATTTATGTCATTTGGTACGCTATTTAACTGAATAGGATATGTAAATGAATATTAAGCCCCGATATTGGGATATTATAAGTTTTGTTTATTTATGTCAATTCTTTCATAGAGCTTAAAAATAAGATGTTTAGAATTTGTGTACACTATTTGTTTTGTTGTTTGGTGCCTCCTCGATTTTGACAAAACATATACAATAGACTATTTTAAATGATATGTAAAATGATTTTTATTATTATTATTTACTAAAAAAAAAAAAAAAAAAAAATCCATCTATTTCCCAATTTTTATAAAAATAAATGTATTATTACATATATTTAATTTTATAATACATTATTTAATAATTTTTTGTGTAAAAAAAAAGTTCCATACCTGATGTACTTATGTCAAGGTCATGTATTTATGAAATTTTATTGATTTCGTGTCATTATAAATTCATACCTTAATTACAAAGGTAATGAATATCAAATTAATTGTAATGATATAACTTGTTGTGTAAGAGGAAGTAAATTTATGAAAGGATATATTCTTTGACAAAATAATAAAAATCACAGCGTACAAAAATAAATAGTTAAACTAAAATTTAAGATTTCTTTAAAAAGGAAATTTTACTTCTTGTATTGTAATTTTAATTTTATGTCTTGAAATAAATAAATCAAACGTTACCGTTTCGGTGTTTCTTTTCCCCAGTCCGAAAATTTGCAAATTATAATTTTTTTAAATCAAATATACGAAGTCGAAGATTTTTATAATAATTATATTGTTTGATACGGTTTATATGTATATACGGTTTATATACATATACGGTTTATATGTATTATATAGTTAAATACGGATGCGAAACCTGGCCGCTGACATTGAGGGATGAGCAACGGCTTAGAGTTTTTGAAAATAAAATACTGCGTAGAATATTTGGACCGAAGAGGGATGAAATAACCGGAGAATTTAGACGCTTACACAACGCCGAACTGAGTGAACTTTACCCAGTAAATATAATTGACGTGATTGCAGCAAGACGAATAAAATGGGCGTGTAAAATTGCAAAACTTGGCTGTGAACGTATTCCGAAAAGATTAATAAGCGCGGTGCCGAGTGGGAAACGTCCGAGGGGCAGGCCGAGACGGAGGTGGGAGGATTGCGTTCGGGCGGATCTATCGAAGTTAGGTCTGGAAGACGGTCGATGGATGGAGGTGTGCAGGGAGCGAGTGGTGGTGTCGGCATCGAACCTTCGGGTTCGTTAAGCCTTTATTATTATTATATTGTTTGATAATGTCTGCGAATATATATTTTAGCTTTCATGTTTTGGCATTTCCATTTATTATAAATTTTCTTTAAATGTTTATTACTTATCAAACTATTAATTAATGTATTTTTTTTAACATATTACGTTTCTAACATTCAGGGGTGCCAGGTCGCTCCCCCCACTCCTCAGCATGCAATCATAAACCCAATTGTGCTCAGGGAAGTAATTACCCAAACACGGTTTAACTTCCTCAAACATTGCGGATTAAAAATTATTTGTTTATATCGAAAGTCGCGATTTTGTAACCTATTCAGGAGGGGTGAAAATCCATTAAACGTCAATGCATTAGTTTTTTGTTTAATAAATATATTTTCTTTTAATATGGGCTCCATAAAAAAAACAATTGTTCTTGTGAATTTTACCCTTTTTCGAAATCAACAGGGGTAGTTTCGAAAAATCAAGACCACTATTACACCTTTACATGGGCGTCACCGCCGAGGGGGGCAGGGGGACGCGTTCCCCCAATGTTTTGGAAGTGGGCAACTACATACAGTTTAACTGTGACATAAACTGGCAAGTTTTATAGGTACTATTGAAATACATCGTTGGAGAATGAATTGAATGTTCCAACAGTTGTTTTTAGGATTTCTTATTTCATTTTTCAGCTTCTTGAATTTTCATCTATCTATGAGAATAATCGATAATGAGAATTGATTCGCCCCCCCCTCCAATAATGTGGTGCCTGGTGACACCCAAGCACCTTTAAGAGTATTTTTGCATTTTTACAAATTAGTAAGAATTGAAATTTATTCATTTGAATCGGACTAATCCAATGCCCATTAAATAGTTAAAAATTTATTACTGATCATGTTAAGTAAGGTCCGAATACGAAGTATGAGAAATATTTAATAAAATCAACACAAAACTTATAAGTAAATAAAACAATATAATTATTGAAACGGACAGATGTACGTGTAATGTAACTTTGAATATGCTTATATCATACCTTTATATACTTATTTATATAAATAAATACGGATATGTATGAACACTCAGAAGGTTAGGCAACGAGAAGAGCCAAGGACAAGCCTGCTATGACTGCTAGGTATTTCTTTTCGATATAATGGTCTGTGGCACTGATTGTGATTGGAGGGAGATTCGGGGAACACGAATCCGTCAAAAACTGAAATTGTGAAAAAATGGAGATGACTCCCTTTTTTTTATAAAAAAATCTTTTTAACGTCAGCCTTTTTTTTTTTTTTTTTTTTTTTTTTTTAATCAGGCTACTTTTGAGAATTTTATTATATTTCAGTTATTAAGCAATTTTTATTCTATTTCAAGCAAATTAAAAAAAAAAAATAACTTTAAAATCTTCGTGGTTAAAAATATAAATTGTTTTTTGCCTCATATCGGATGTATTTACGTCATGCATAGATAGATGGACATAGTACATAGAAAAATGTATGCATAGATAGACAAGTACATAGATAAATGTATATGAAATTCAATGAATATAATCTACATTTGAAAGATATTTAGCGGTCTCTACGTGATTTTCCGACAACATTTTACGCGAGCTATAACCATTACAGATAGGCTAGCCCCACTCTTGCTGTTATGCTTTCAGTGTTGTGCCGGCGCACTGGCGTGTGAGTCCTCGCTCGGCAAGTGAGTGTCCATTATTTCGAAAATCGGTTGTTTATTGCGATAATACTTGTGTTCATTCTATGTGGAGTGTTTATTTATTTTGACTGTGATTCGATCAACTTTTTAAATTTTTGTGCTACGAGTGTTACATAGTACACATTTACTGACTTACTCAATCGCACGAAATGTATAAATTTAAATACAATATTTTCTTACCTTCGATTTTTTTATTCTATGAATAAAAATATTTCATGGTCCTACAGAACTATTAATTTTTTATGACTTTTTATTTCTAATCCATTTTTTAAAAATTGAGGCATTCACATTCAAAATGGGATAAGTCCATTTTATTTATTTATTTTTTTAACCTCATTATATATATTAAATAAATATTTTTTTCTAAACTTACCTGACTCGCCAAAACAAATCTACAATGAAGTCTGAATGACATTTCAGATATTTATTATAGCAATAACAAACTTTTAACAGACATTTTAATTTTTTTTCCAAGTAAGTATTACAACTAGGAATTATCCCATTTTGAAAGTATACGCTTAAATTTTTATGATTGTCTTTTAGTTCTCAGAAAAAAAAAAAAACATGAATTAACTTCATTGTTAAAAATTTTATATTATAACACGTGAAGTTAAATATAGGTAGTAGGTACTAAATTTAATAATAAATATTAACTAAGTAATAATTTAACTTATAAAAATATTTATTCATTTTTTAAAACCAGAGTCTTATAAAAAGAATGCGGTCGAGTTTTTAACTTGTTTAAAAAAATAAAACATATTTTTACTTTTATAAACCCGTGACGTATAAATTCCGATACAAATAGTACATATAATAGATTCCTTATTCCCATTTCAAAATAAATAAACAATCTTCAACTGTTATCAACATTGTTTTAAAACAAATCAAAACTTGTAGGTAAATATTAGGAGATCTGTTCAGTGTTGTTTCCTACAATTAAGAGGTATTTAAGCCATTGTTGCATACACAACCTTTGCAATTATGATCATACCAATGTTTTATTTTATTAATAAAATAACCGAAACGTGCTAAATTAAGTATTTAAATTTATATTTGTATGTTATAATAATTTCATATAATTTACTAACCAAGATAGATAAAATATATTATTTGGTTTAAAAATACAAACATAAATTAAAAAAGATAATTTGATCATTGATTATATTGATAACTTATTGAAGACATATGATACATAAACGATTAAGAAAATTATCAGATAATACCTACTTTTTTTTTTTAATTTTAAGAAAATTATTAATGGTCTGATTATACTAAATTAATAAAAATAAATTAAAAGTGGTCTTGTATTGGAAAGGAAAGAAAAATATTCAAACATATTTGAGTGTTTACAATTCATTATACATCAATAAGCAGTATAGAATTGCCTTGAAATCTAGATTTAAAAACAACAGAATCGTTTATAAACATGTTGTTTTAGAAAAAATATACATTTAGACACATACAGATATCAAACTTAAAAATATTTGTATCTCTAACCTTGCCGTAGAAATACTGGGTACAATATATTTACCAAATAAATGATAATTAAACTTCAAATAAATCCTTTTTTTAGAAACTTTTTAAATTAAAATTTATCTAATTAGGCTTTTGAATGTCTTTTTTTAGATTTGTAATTTTATTATTATTTAAAAATAAATTAATTATTAATTATTTTTAACATCACAAAATTTACAATTAGTATATTTACAATTAAAAAACTTGTCTGATTATTTCTGTGCGTATTTTCTATAAAATCCTTATTGTATAACAATAATTCTATTAATAGTATTTCACATTAAAAAAAAAAAAATATGATATCAGTAAATATAAATTGATTTGAATGAAGGTTCATGTTGTGACAATTTTGGAGAACTTTATAACGCATTATATATCCATATAAAACAGTTTGTTTCTCTTGTTTTGAATAACCAAATTAATATCATAAAAAAAAGTGCTTGTCGACATTACTTGTTTGTTGCATGTTAATTTACTTAACATGTTCATCCACCAAGCCCTTCAATAATCCTTTGGAATTTCAAGTTCTAACGAAATTTTCTTTTGTATCATTCCTAGTGGATTTCCCGAAATTAATTCGTATTCTTGGGATTTTCTATAGAGGGTGTGACAAAATGTATGGGCTTCAATGTCCTACTTTATCTTGGACTATCTACAGTTTGGCCTGTGTCCTTGAGAAATAGCACTGCAATCCGCCTCAAACGAAAAAAAATCTTTATTAGGGATTTAGAAAAATCATAAGTAGCCATAAATATATGGGCTTTCATAATTAATCAGAAACTTATTTTTCGTAACAGAACATTTTTATTTGAAATATGGCTTCAGATTAACATTGAAAAAGAAAACTAAAACCTAATTTAAAAAAAAAGTCTATATATATTCATAATATATCTTAATAGCAAGTAAACTTAAAATAATAATTGGGATATGTTTCGGGATCAAGCTCGTCCGGTAAAAACGACTGCCCTTCACGGTCTATAAACAACGCTATAGATAAGGATTAATGCAGTAAAACCTTTTACGTTGGAAAATAGTTTTAAAACAACATTAATATAATCCCTGTGAAATTAAAAATGATTTATTGCAGCAATTTAATAATAAATTTAACTCCACTGTACATTCCTAAATTGTCTGTGGTCGGTTGTTCTTTATAGCGCAAAAATCAATAATGATAAACGTGATGTCTTTCAACTTTATATTACTCGCTATTATCTGATACATAAAAGTAAAAAAAAAAATGTTAATTTTTAATTCAATATTTTCATTTGATCTCTTTTCTATAATTGAATGGATCCGCCAAAAAACGTTCTAAGCGACAAAATTGCCGAAGTGGCACTTTTTGGTGAATGTATTAAAATGTAAAATAGTACGTCATAGTATGATCTAGTACTCCATCATATCATTTTACATGTATACATAACAAATCACATGAGAAAATAAATTCACCTATAGAACTAACAATAACTTTAGACTATGATTTTATTTCACTGATTACTCAACATTTCATATTTGTCACTTAGAACGTTTTTCGGCGGATCCATTCAATTATGTCATTATCATTATTTAAAATTTTTTTATGTGTTTAGCTAGTTATAAGTTTAAAAAATACATTTTTCAATTTTAAGCTTAATTAAGAATGGTAAAGAAATGAGTCATTTCGGTGTTTCTCTTTTGAAAAATACAATATAATACAATACTGACAACTTTTGCATGTTCAAGCTGTTGTTAACGGCTTATGAAGTTTTTCAGAGCTCAGTTGCTCCTTAAAACGAAATCAGTTTGAGAATTAAAATGGTCTATAAATTAATTCGGATTAAATGAGTTTCATCCGTAATTATTAATATGCCATAATTGACCATAATTATAATTTAAAATAATTATACACTGTTCAACTGCAAAACATGAGAAACAGATTCAGCAAGTCATTGAGTTTTAAAATTCTATTCATTTTTCTTAAGTAAGCATTACGGAAAGAATTAAATCACTATTCATATATTTTCCAAACAACAAGGACAGGAAAATAGGGTGTCAGAGATTTTTTTTTTGTTTTTTTTTTCCTACTTATTACTAATTTACTATAGTGGAATGATTATGATTGATAATTTTATTAATTTATATTAAACACATTTATGATTAAATTAATTACCTGCACGACCCTTTCATTGAAAATTTAAAGGGAAATTTAAATTATAATTATCATTGGTTAAAGATTCATGTCCACCTGAGATTTTCATTGTGTATTTAATCTTTGAATCAACATATATCCTAGGAAATCATAATTAATTGGTTTCCATTTGCAGCAAGTGCAAATTTGATAATCAATGAATTCATACAATTTATAATACTCAGGCTGAATTTACCTGAATATGAAATTCACATTATACCTGCTATCCTTTACCAGTTTTGATTTATAGTCCAAACAGGTCATAAAACATATTGGTAAGTTAGCTTTGGTTAAAGCATTTTTAAACACAATCCTCCCATTCATATCTCGGCCCAGCTCCATAAGGGATCATATTTGACGCACATATTTATTTACCTCTCTGAATAAATGAGAAAAATAAGATATAGAAATCCTTGCTTTCGCCCGAAATCGTAAGGCTCGTTGTTTGCTTGTGGATGCGAGGCATGTCCAACTGCTCATTCGGAAGAACAATGGGTTAATGAATTGGAAAAGAAAAAAAGACGTTGCGTAAAACTTGTTTCGTTGAAGAACGGACACGACTTCAAAATCTAAAAGAAAAATTCTCAGGAGGTACCCAAAAGTTTTTTAAACAATGTAAAATGAAAGTTAAGAATTTTATTTTTTCGTATCGTCAGAGTGAAAATGATAAATACATATTCAACTTATAATTCTTAAAATATAAAAATAATGTAGATTGATTGTTTAGGTATGACGTCCAGCATACATATTGCTATAAGAAGTTAGGCATTGCATATATATATATATATTTTTTCTTTATCATTACGTAAATTAAAAACCTTTGTCGGGTCTTTTTTATCGTGTAAATTGAATGAAAAGTTGGGCAGCTTAGGTTTGTAACATTCAAGAACCAGCAAATAATTCATCCTATTGGATATAAATTTTTTAAATAATACGTAAATTATTACTATCGATTTTTAAATGTCTATTACAATTTTATCTATTATACAGGGTGTCCAGAAAGAGTATTCGGGTTTTTGTTTCTGTGAAATGATAAGAGGTTTTTTGGCCAAGAACTTCAAGAGTTTAAAGGATACAACTCTAGAACATGGTTTCAGCAAGATGGGGCCACTTACCATACTTCAGACTTATCAATTGCTACGGTAAACGAATTATTCCAAAACAAAGTGATTTCTCGTAGAGGCACCAGTTAGCTGGCCTCCCAGGAGTCCCGATCTGAGTCCTCTTGACTTCTTTCTGTGGGTGTACCTGAAAAGTAGGGTATTCGAAAAGAAACCGACAAATCTAACGCAATTGAAGAAAAATATCAGAACAGAAATGACGGCAATCTCAGGAGCAATGTGTCAAAGCGTTTTTAGTAATCTGCGTTTGAGATTAGAGGAGGCCAGCAGCGTTATGGTTGTCACCTAGACAATATTGTTTTTTCTAAATAAATTTCCAGTTCATTATGTTTCAATAAAACGTAAACATCCTACTTGATATTCTATATTTGAGATTTTATTCAACTTTCAAACCCCGAATACTCTTTTTGGACACCCTGTATTTTATGAAATTTTTAGCCTTAAAATGTAAATTTTTTATTCCTAATTACCATTATTTTCCATTTATAGCCTGTCAGTTAACAGATTAAGCGCGATTGTTTCTATTATGCTTGCCGTTAATTTATTTTCATATTATTTTTTCTTTATTCTTACAGTATAGTTATATCTTATAAAAGTTTGCTGTATAAATGTTAATGGTTGATATAAATATCATTGCATGAATTGAAAACAAAAATTCGAACCTCGACTAAATTTCTCTCACTCCTTTCAACAACGTCATATCTTAAAAAATGTGGTTGAGGACTGATAGTAAGCCTCCGACTATGGGCGTACTCAAGGGTTGGCGAGGGATAAGCTGCCCCCTAGAAACTATGAGAAACAACTTTAAATACAAATTTAGATAATTCAGAAGTCAGATAATAACTGACTTTTTTTCTTTGAAGAAGAGCGAAATATAAAAATTTTAAATTTTAGACAGAATCATTTGGTTTATGATGTTTTTGTAAAAATATCATAGATGTTGTATGGATTGAGTTCAAAATTTGAGAATTTGCTAGGATATTTCTCTAGGATTCTAGGAGTCTACTCATATTTGAACGTTGATAGGAGTGAGTGGTTTGTGAGAATGAAAATATGAAGAGACAGAAAAAAAAATATTGGACCAATTATAATTTATTTCGACCGATGTTTTGTTCGGGTATAATTTGCGGAAATATACTACATTAATTTCTGTTCCTTTTCTTATTTCATAAAATATAAGAAGCGAGTTTTGTTCTTACGCTTTTAAATTTAAAATTGAATATTAGTATTATAATTTTATTAACGAAAATGTTCATATTATATGTTCTTGGTTAGGGTATTGGAAACCTCGGAAACATTTTAAGCTCCTCACGTCAGCGAGCGCTCAGCGAGAAAGCGTGCCTAATCCATTTGCTAAAGGCCTTTACCGTTTGTTGGACTGCCATATCGTCTAAAATCACTTTTAAAACATTTTTGGCTACGTATTAATGTTTAGAAAAATAGCAAAATAAAAATATCAACTTATAGAAAAATAGCAAATTCTCATTTCTTTTAAAATTTATTTAGCTTTAGGCACTCATATAGCATAAAATGGCAAAACACAGAATACTGGAAATTTAGGATAAATACCCGAAAAAATGCAAAGAAAATCCGCAGTTGCACACACACTTCCGATATCAGATCTTTAATTACTCAATTCAAGTAATACTGGTTTTCGAATAAATGGTTGTCGTTACCATTATTTTTAAAAACAAAAACTTTAATAAATAAATTATTTCGAAACGCAGTATTAAGTATATTTGAAACGAACGTGTGTGGAAGTGATATAAGTTGGAAGAGAATGCATGTTTATTATGTTCTTAAAAGAAAACAAAACTGATTTCAAGGTAATTGTGCTATAAGGCTCTAAACACCGGCCTTGAATGAAAATTAGGTTCTAATTCTATCCTTTATTTTTTCTAGATATTTAAGGAACTAATAAATGCCTCATAAATGTGGCTTAGTATTATTATTTTTAACTATATCTATTATTAATACATGCATACGTTTTATGCACTTATCAACTTAGAAATTCAATATGTATGTTGCGTATACAGAAAGTCACATATGTCAATTTTTATACACATTTACTATTCATCTTAATAAATACCGAAGATAACCATTTTTAAAATACAATAACTCTAATGATATAAAGATTTTATTAAAAGAATGGTTTCTACTCCATTAAGTAGAAAATCTCATATCTCGAATTGCATAAAAAGCAAAAAACAAAATCTGTATCATACTTTTATCACCATGTCTATGAGAAATATACCATTTTGAACTACTAAACAACCATTTTAAACCTGTTAAAAATAAACATAAATTTTGCCAAGCTCCTATCTGTCAAAGTAGTTATTTTTATGCTTTATACTTCAAAAATCGAAGACTTAGCAGAAAGTAAGCTCTACGAATACTTTCACGTTTTTATTTGTATTTACACCCAGTAGTTAGCTAATGTTGTGTGTAAAGAGCTTGTTTTATACTTAATTTTATGGTCTGCAACTTTTAACAAAAACTTTTTTTCATTTAAACTAGATATTTTGAGTTATAGGCGTTGGAACATGGTTTCCACCAAAATTGATGTTTCAAACCCGGCCAAACTACTAAACCGATCAAAACTTTAAATATATCATCCCATTTACAATTATAGTAAAGCGGCTAGTAAAGAGCTCACAATTCTTCCTAATCTGTATTTGCCGATTTACTTGCGAGAAACTGAAATCAAATCCAAAAATTTCACGGATTTTAGGCCACTAAAGGACCTCGTTTTAGAAAGAATTTGATATTCTACACCTATTATAGGTAACATTTTTTATTTGGAGTAGCCCTCTTCAAAAGGCAGGTTTTGGAACATGAGCGTAAATCATTTTTCCGCTAAAATGGCAAATTGGTGGATAATTAATAATCGGTTTGTGCGAAAAGATTAACCGTTAAAGAAAACCGATTTTAACTTTGAGGAACTCAGTCGACGCGAAATTTAATAACCTTTTAAAGTTTTTATGACTCCTTTTTGACCACAATTTTAAAGAGAACACAATTTTCTCTGCAATAAATTGTTTTTAAGTTAGGAGCGTAAAATTAAAAAAGTTCGACCTTTAATGATTTTATCATTTTATTTATTTACTTTTTTATTTTTTTAACCTTTTTTTTTCACTATGGCGGGCAAAAATAAACAACATATCTGCCTTTTTAAACATGCATATAATAGAAAGGACGATAGTAAAAGGCCGATAATTTTATTACAAACAAGTCGTATCTGTGAGATACGCGCCCACAATCGTCTGCCTAGAAGGCACGCCAATCGGAAGGCTAATTAATACGATAGTAGTAAGTAATAGGAAACACCAAACTTAATATTCTAATAGAATTTTTCAGGAATATTACATGTTTTTTTTTAATTATGTTTAATTGAAATTCCGGTCATTGTTGACCTCCGACTAGCAATAATTGTTTTTACTTTTTTTTTTTAATGTAAATAGGTTCTAACTCATTGTGTACAACCTGTTGATTGCGATGCCATTATTAGTTGGCGGAGAAAACAAGTGTCATTGTTGTAATGAGGAACAAACTAATTGCTCCACTCATCTCCAACAACCGGCGCTCCCTGCTAACATAGATGTCTCCTCTAATAGAATTTTTATTTTAAAGTGTACTATGTCTCTATACCCACTATTACTTTAGAACTCATCCAAACCAGGATACATAATACATTCAGTGAAATAGGATAGGAATAAAACCATTAAAACAATAAAATATTTTTTTTTTAAGCAATTACTGCTTATTTGTTTTAACTTTCACTTCCCTATATATGATATATATAGTAAGGGAAAGTATTGCGATCGTGAAAATCCGGTTTTCAACGGAAATACACGTTTTGGGGTCCCCTGAGTCCAAATGACCAAGTCCCGCGAAATGGTCTGTGTGTGTGGTGTGTGTGAGTGTGTGTGTGTGTGTGTGTGTGTGTGTGTGTGTGTGTGTGTGTGTGTGTGTGTGTGTGTGTGTGTGTGTGTGTGTGTGTGTATGTGTGTGTGTGTGTGTGTGTGTGTGTGTGTGTGTGTGTGTGTAAACAGACTAGCTCAAAAACTATAAACCGTACGAACCTGAAATCAGAACTGAAAACGGCTCTAACGATTTTGATTAAACTTGAAATTTGATGTATGTACATACCCGCGATGCGACAGCCGAAATTTCATCAAAATTGGTGAAACGGATGGGCTACTTTATTTAATAAACTTTGTCTTATGTTCACGAGTTTTTAATGAATTGAATTTCTTGATTTTTTCATATTTCATGAAAGTAAAAATATACAGGAGAAAAAAAGCAAAATATTCCGTCAACTCATAAAACACGTTGAGCCCGGGCATGCGGAGTATACCTTTAATGACAAACCATTGTTTATAATTAAAGCCGTCCTCTTTATTTAATGGAAATGATTAGTTTCATGGTAACTAAATGAAATTTTCAATAATTACATAAAGGATTATAAAATCAGACGACTTGAATATTAGGTACGCTTGCATTGCCTAATTATCGCAAGTTAGAACTTTTATTTATTTAATAATAAAAAAAAATAGTGTACTTTAGAGAGCATATAAAAAAAAAAAATAAGAAACGAATGTGGCAAATTATGTGACTTTGAGAAATGGCAATTAAAAAAACACGTCAATTTCTGATCTAAGTAAATTGGTAAGCGAAAGTTGTGTGTTGCGCACATCGCACCAGATTTTTAAATTCTCCCAAACATGCCTCTTCCAAGACAGTGATTCTAAACTCGCCATGCCCGAGCTCGTTACTGTTGAAAATTGGAAAAATAACACACAAAGAGAATTAAATCACAACGAAATCTCTAAGAATATCTCAAAAGCAATAAACACCATAAAAAAATAAAAATTGCTTGACCCTTAAAAGGTCATTCCAAAACTTTTTTTTTTGTTTAAGAGGGACCTTATATTTTATAATGTGTCTGATCAGTCTATATCGCTGCTGGGCGTGACGTTACCCCATTGGCTTCGGTGACGTGATGGAGGACGGCCTTACCCTAAGCTCGCTACTGGTAGCCCTCGAGGGGATGAAGGGGCACTTGGAACAAAAAGCGACCAGCTGTACGGAAGGAGAGCTATCGATCCCCTGGCTCCGCTAAAATATTCATATCCCTCGACACCTCCAGTTCCTTCTTCCCTTTAGCCTTCCATTTCCTAGTCCCCATTCCTATGTTATAAGGCTTCAATGAGTAGATGTACTGTTCGATCATTAATTTTAAATAACAGGAATATTCTTGGATAGGTTATGTTTTGTTATTTATGGACGCACAACGTCTATGGTCATTAGCGTCATTCTTCTTATAGTTCTTATAGTCTTTGTTGGACATATTACTATTTTTTCAATATTTGCGGTGTTATCTTCCATAATCGTCTTGTACTTCCCTTCATTTTTTTTTTTTTTATGGTGTTTATTACTTTTGAGTTAATCTTAGAGATTTCGTTGTGATTTAATTCTCTTTGAGTGTTATTTTTCCAATTTTCAACAGTAACGAGCTTGAGCATGGCGAGTTTAGAATCACTGTCTTGGAAGTGGCATGTTTAGGAGAATTTAAAAATCTGGTGCGATGTGCGCAACACACAACTTTCGCTTACCAATTTACTTAGATTAGAAATTGACGTGTTTTTTTAATTTCCATTTCTCAAAGTCACATAATTTGCCACATTCGTTTCTTATTTTTGTTTTTATTTGCTCTCTAAAGTACACTAATTTTTTTTATTATTAAATAAATAAAAGTTCTTACTTGCGATGATTCGGCAATGCAAGCATACCTAATACTCCAAGTCGTCTGGTTTTATAATCCTCTATGTGATTATTGAAAATTTCATTTAGTTACCATGAAACAAATCATTTCCATTAAATAAAGGGAACGGCTTTAATTATAAACAACGCTCTGTTACTAAAAGCATACTCCGCATGCCCGGGCTCAACGTGTTTTATGAGTTGACGGAATATTTTGCTTTTTTTCTCCTGTGTATGTTTACCAAGAAGACAAAGATGTCAGTTTACAAATCAACATTCCTCCCCATACTTTCATACTCCTCAGAATCCTGGACCCTCACATCAAAGCACAGGAGCCAAATGAGGTACCTGCGCAAAGTGGAAAATAAAACAAGGAGGGACAAGATCAGAAACTGTACCATCCGAGCAAATCTCGATGTCAAACCAGCCGAGGCAATCCTGGAGGAACACAAACTAAGAAATAGTTTGGACACCTCCTCAGGATGCATGAAGATAGGATTGCTAGGAGGACCTACGAGACTCGGGTGGAGGGAAGAAGGGCCAGAGGAAGACCCAGGATAACGTGGGAACAGGGGGTCAGAGGGGCATTCCAGAAGCGGGGACTGGACTGGAACAGGAGAAGAGAGATGGTGCAGGAGAGGTCTACCTGGTCCAGACTCTGCAGGGGGCAACCTCAACACTGCCAGAAAGCGGTACAAGAGGATCTGAATATAATGATGATATGTTTACCTGATTATTATTTTATTTTATTTTATTTTTTTTTTTTGAAAATACAGAATAAATAGGATTAATCAACTAAAAACAGTATGCAACTCCGGAAAAACAAATGTATCGCTAACATATAAGCCATTTAGTTCAGTGTTAGATTTATGTTTAATTATTTTTCTAATCAAGAGTGGCATTGATATCTATTATATATACTTTACAATGTTAGACAAACGCTGATGGAGGTAAAATAACTTAATTTAGATTTAATTAATCTCATGGAATTTTGAATGACTTAATAAAGGATCATTAAAAGAAAGATACATTCCTAAAATTAAAAATTATTTATTGAATTTTCCACTTCGAAAGTCAATGAGAGATTACCATTTAAATTAAAACTATTAATGATAACTTCATAACATCTTCATCCCTCTGAATGATTTACAAAGCCGAGGCTTTCTTCGTAACTTCTTTAAAAAGAAGCGCCAATTATTCAAAGGCTTCCGTTCTCAAAGAAACTAAATCTCATTGACAGGCTACGAGAAGTTCTAACGAATGTGTAAAAATGAATATTATACTGATGTAAGAATGTGTCAAAGTCATTTACAATAGGTTCTAATAGGTTCAGAAAAAGATGCACATTAGTAAATTTTAAAAATGCTATGGATCTTTTTATGGTGCTGTTTTAAATCGTTAAATTGTCGCGAGATGAATGAAATTTAAACAAAGAGCTTTTATCTTTTATGTTGAATCCTATATTGTATAAATATCAATGTAAAACAACTAAAAACACGAATGTTATCGTGGAAGATTTATCTCTGGCCTAAGTTATTTTCAAATTAGCTATACATCTGTTTGCCTGGAAGCAGGTATTGCATATTGAAGAGCTGAGCTACTTTTCTGACAACTTACGTCATTAACGAACCTTGGAATGTTGATTCATTCATTGCTTTGAAGATTGTTATTTTGATTTTTAGAATTTCTTCCAGCTAGTGAGGCAATCGGCTAGACTCTGCGCTGGCTAAATACTTATATGTACATCTGTTTCCAAGATAATGTACATGTAAATGTTTTGATGCTGTATTGAGTGGTTTATTTAGGGTATATTAAACGAAGGGCTTTTGCTTCGAAAAGCTTATAATTTTTTATCATCTCATTTTTCATTATTTCTAACATCCCTCGGATTAGTGCAAATTTGTTTATTGTTTGTACCGTGCGATATTTGAACAATTAAAATTTATGAGTAACACTTCTTACACTTAAAAAAAAATCCTAATATTGTTGATAATTCTTTTAGATAATGTTCCCTCCCGCTGTAGACCCGGAAATACGGTTGATAGGGAGACTCCACAGCTCGCATACTGTTTCTAAGCCCAACTTCCCTCAGCAGACAGTACACATTACACTGAACAAGTTGAGAGTGCACGGTAGCTTTCTGCTTGTGGCGTCCCGCGAGTGACTGAGTTGCATGCCCCTGTCGGTGCTCCAGATTACCCACTTTATAGCTCGCTAACAGATGACTGGCCCCCAGGTCGGACTCCCAGGGGAGATGAGCCGGCTAGAGGTTCCTGAGCTCCGCATCGGCAGGGAGACCCGCCGTCGGCACTCCTGGATCGCTGGGTGAGTACTCTACATATTTAAAATAACTACACAATAGCAATAACATTGTTACTAACCAAAACATAAATTGTTGTCAAGTCTTATTTTACATAACCCTAATTTAACACTAATTAATATACACAGAGAGTATTAACAGGTCATTGTAAGGTGCACGTTAGTTTGAATCAAGAAGGCTATACCTTAACGAATACGTAAAAAGTCAATTAGCATCATGTATATGGCTGATTCTTCCAATATCTACGAAATTCAAGATTAAATGTTTTCAGTATTTAAATATAATTCATTTCCAAATATCTGTCACCCGTACCGAAATTCCATTAGAGGATTCTTTGAAATCATAAAAGTTAGCGAATGAGTGAATCGTTGAAAATATTTAAAATATCAGAAGACAAACTTTTTTAAAATCCTCTAAAATAAAACAAAATCACATTGAAGGGACAACTCAAGTTGCTATGTGTGATAAAAAGAACAATCAATAGAGCTGTTTTAATGTTATTGACTTTTTGTCGGTCGAATTTATTTATTTATTTTTGTTACACCTTTATGTCCTGATTAGAACGGTTAACGGATACATTTTTTTTATATACATACTTCCCTAATTAATCATGAAAGTTAGTTTTCTGATGTGAGATACTTAAATATTGCATGTCTTATATGACTTGAAGCGGATCAAGTGTTTTTTTGTTTGTTTTTTTTAGAAAAATAATCATAAACTGTTCACCCTTCGAAAACGAATTAACAAATAAGCTATAGATTAGGGAGGATGCTATGTAAAAGATTACTTGGAGTTAAAAGACAATTTGAACAACCAAACGAACCTCAATGATAAGCGTTGTAGTGGTGCTATGAAAAGTGGTGGCACTTTAAAAAAAAAAAAAAAAATCGAGGGACAAACTTGAAAACCTATGGACACCAGAGTTGAAGACTGCTGTTTCTTCGGTAGACCACTAAAATTGCTGGCGATAGCTAAAAGCTTTACTTAAAAAACTTTGGAAAATTATTTGTTAAAATGTGAATAGCCTTCTGATGCACTTATTAGTACTATTCATACCCTAAATATGAAATTCTTGTCAAGGGACCTGCGAGGGACTAAATTATAAGCATTTTGAATTTAAATTTCATTGGGAAAAAGAGGAAATATATCAAATAAAAATGGCCGGAAATCAAGGTGAGTGTTTTCGTTTTTTCAATTAAAAAAATCATATTCAAAATGTCAACTGGATCCCGCAATCTCCACGGGACTAGATTTCGTACATAATGGAAGCATTGCCCATAAAACGTCATCCTTGATCATGGATTATCACAGAAAAAGGGAGCTCAATTAGAAAAAGGAAACCAGGAAAAGTCGTTATAGCTTTTGGCAATGAATGAATCCATGTCCTCAGAAGAAGAGGCTGGGGAAAAAATGAATGTAGCAAACCGGAAAAATCGACTAATTAAGCCCCCACGTGAACAAAGTGTTTAATAATCCTACCTCAGTCGGTTCTTTAGTGGTTCATATTACGAAGTTTAAAATATTGCGGGAAAATTCACAAGACTTATTATGGGTGATAACTAAACTACAAGTACAAAACTAAAACCATCTACTTCCAATAGCTATACTAAAAGATCTATCCCAGCTTGGGAATTACAGAGATTTTATTTAATAGCTGTGTTGCAATAGACTATAGCTGCATATTATTAACATAAACTAATTTAATTCAGGATCATAATAATCTCTACTAAATCACACTCTTTTCTTATAATTTTTGTGGCACGTCCCTAACTATGGTTCTCCTTGAATTTTCCATCAGTGTTAAAGTAGAGTAAAAAAAAAAAAAAAAACTTTTTGTACTTTAACTTAATGTTATAGAGTTCTTAAATAGGAAACTTAATATTTAATTAGTAATTTTTTTTTAATGGCATGGCTCAATTTCTCATTGTATTTGTAACCAGATTTCTAATTTGAATGCTTTGTTTTAAAATAATGTTCATGTTTTGTTATAGTGTAAATTAAACTGGATACTGGATACCCTTCTATATAAATTTATTTTTCTCCTCATTAAGTAAACATAAATTTTTGAGAAATCGGGAGAAATAAATGTTTTTCATAGTTTGGGAATCGCCATTTAGCACATTGCGAGAAAGGCATCTTTTCGTCTTGTGGAATCTTCCTTTTTCCTATGTTTACGCAAATTCGTGGAGAACCCAATAATATCAAGCAGTTGAACTAGCTCAATCGTTACGCATACGAAACCTGCGCAAAAGTCAAATCAAACAATAACAAAAGACTTGTTTCCCATATGGATATGCAACCAACTACTGAGTTTTGAATGCTTTAAGGTAATAATCCCTCCGTGGACCTGGCTTTGCATTTAACAGAACTACTTAAATAGGATTAGTTAACCCTCCAGCGGGCGCTATGCCGTCCGTTGGACGGCAGGTAGGTGTATTAGGAAATGGGAATTTTTCAATGACATTATGAGTTCAAATTATTCGACCTGCTATTCATCCCCTACAATCAAAGTGTAAAAGTGGGTCTCAGTCGTTAAAGGTACGGTGAATAGCGAGCATTGAAGTGCAAAATGTCTGCTGCCGTCCGTAGTGCATCTAGCACCCACTGGTGTAATAGAAATTTTCAAAAAAATGTAAGTAGGAATTGGAGTTCGCCAAGAGGTTCGTGTAAATCACGAAAATCATACACTACAAAAACATGTGAAAAGTGTTCAGCGTTTGTATGCGGCAAACATTCCAAAATAATATGTGAAGATTGCTTGAATGCCATTGAAGGTGTTAGCGAAGGCAGTTCGTAATAAATTTTGTGATATAATATATTATGTAAAATATATAATCTGTAGTAATATGTAGTGTAAATATGTTATATTTATAACATAATATGTTATATTTGCTCACAGTAGTAATATAGCATTTTGATACTAGAAAATGTCTTATGCAAAAGTCTTAGCGCCCAGCGGAAGGTTAACACAATGTTTGGAGACTCCTTGACAACGATAACCCTTTAGGTCGTCAGCTGGCGCAACATGCCAGCAAGTCGAATCAAGCTTCAATTTGTAGGACTAGGCTTGATTTGATGAGCTGAAGTATTTATGTGAGCTCACTTTTAGAGCACAGGAGGAAAATTGCAGATTGGGTAAACAATTCTGACGTCAGTGTATTCTTCCACATTTTTCTACTATATGTCATGGCCGGATACACAAAATTTAGATACTTAATGACGTTTTCCGATATTGTATTGCAATATTTTTTTACGGTCGGTCTCAAATGTCCAGTTAGATGGATGGATGTCTTGCAGCTTGAAGGCTTCATTTTAAGTCTTCTCTAAAAAGGTTGGAAAAGTGACGCTAAGTTCCTTCCAAGTAAGGCTACCTGGGGTAGGCTATGATTGGCAGGGGTGAGTAAAGGGATTAGCCCTTAGTGGTTGCGGTGACCCCGGTTAGCTCAAATTGGATTTATTAGGCCTAGGGCAGCGGTCAGCTAACTGTCCCTTATTATGTTCGTTATATTCAGCCCTCAGCATTCAACCCGCTTACTTGCAGCTCATGGTGTTTAGATCATCAGCTGTGTAGTCTCGGTGATTCATGTCTCAAAACATACAGCGTAGTATTTTAATCACGCATATTTTACAGTATTTCGAATACTTGAAAAAATGGGAATTGAAGCATTGATTATTCTTTCTTAACATAAAACATGAATCCACCTTCTATTCTACAAATCATTTTGAATGGCAATGGGTTTCAATATCCTGACGTATTCTAACATTGGTAGAAGGACTAGGTAATTTAGCTGCATACAATGGTCAAGTCGGAACTTTTCTAGGAGCGTTGCTAAGAAATATTATTTTTAAACAATCCAGTATATGATAAATGTAACCTGAAAATACCTCTGCTATAAGAATAATGAAATGCAAGTCACAACTTGATGATCACCACTTTTTACTTTCACTTACCTATATATGAAATATATAGTAAGTGGAAGTATTGCGATCGTGAAAAATTTCGACTTCCGGTTTTCAACGGAAATACACGTTTTGGGGTCCCCTGATTCCAATTAACCAAGTCCCGCGAAATGGTCTGTGTGTGTGTGTGTGTGTCTGTGTGTGTGTGTGTGTGTGTGTGTGTGTGTGTGTGTGTGTGTGTGTGTGTGTGTGTGTGTGTGTGTGTGTGTGTGTGTGTGTGTGTGTGTGTGTGTGTGTGTGTGTGTGTGTGTGTGTGTGTGTGTGTGTGTGTGTGTGTGTGTGTGTGTGTGTGTGTGTGTGTGTGTGTGTGTGTGTGTGTGTGTGTGTGTGTGTGTGTGTGTGTGTGTGTGTGTGAACAGACTAGCTCAAAAACTATAAACCGTGCGAACCTGAGATTAGGTATTAAGTGTATGTATATGCCCGCGATGTGACAGCAAAAATTTCATCAAAATTCCTCAAAGGGAGGGGGTACTTTATTTAATAACTTTATAAGTTTTTTTCGATTTTCTCAAAAACGGCTCTAACGATTTTGATTAAACTGAGTATTTGATCTATTTATATGCCCGAGATATGACTGCAAAAATTTCATCGAAATTGATCAACCGGAGGGGGGACTTTACTTAATAAATTTTGTATCATTTTCACGTGTTTTTTTTATTTACTCAAAAACGATTTTAACGATTTTGATCAAACTGGGTATTTGATGTATGTATATGCCAACGATGTGATAGCCAGAATTTCATCAAAATTGATCAACCGGAGGGGGAACTTTACTTAATAAATTTTGTATCATTTTCACGTGTTTTTTTTATTTACTCAAAAACGGTTTTCACGATTTTGATCAAACTGGGTATTTGATGTAAGTATTTGCCAAATATGTGATAGCCAACATTTCATCCAAATTGATCAACCAAAGGGGGGACTTTACTTAATAATTTTTTCTAATTTTTATATTATCTCAAAAACGGCTTTAACGATTTTCTTCATATTCCTCATGTTGAAAATTGAGTGTTATTTAATATCAGGTAAGCGTTATCATTATTAAAATGTTCTGAGGGGTTTATAGAGCAAATTAAAACAAAAATAAGAAATGAATGTGGAAAATGTGTAACTTTGAGAGGTAGCATTAACAGAACGCATTAATTTCTTATCTAAGTAAGTTGGTAAGTGAAAGTTGTGTGTTGCACGCACGCACCAGATTTTTTTTAAAGTTATCTCTAATACAGATGAAGAAAGAATGATGAGTCAACAGGAGAATTTAGACGGCTACACAATGCGGAATTGCGTGAGCTTTACCCGGCAAATGTAATCGAGTCTATAACTGCGCGTCGGCTAAAGTGGGCATGCAAAATGACGAGTCTTAGTAGTGAAAGAATTCCTAAAAGATTGATAAACGCTTTGCCGACTGGAAAACGGCCGAGGGGTAGGCCTAGGCGAAGGTGGGAAGATTCGATGAAAGCAGATCTTGTGAATTTGGGATTGGACGGTGGTAGGTGGATGGAGGTATGTAGGGACCGATTGGTGGTGTCGGCGTCGGGCCTTCGGGTCCGTTAAGCCTTATTGTATTGTATTGTATTGTATCTAATACTTTTTAATGCAGTGCAAAAAAAGTTTGGCCATCGAGTCTCCACTATCAAAACTAAACATTATAAAAACCGTTACTAAGATTGACAGTTTGTTTGTTGATGCTTAGTGGCCTTAAACAGCACTGGTCATCCAAATAAACTTTTTTTTTCTCTATTTTTTTTTAATGCTTATATTATCCATACTTCTATTCTATTCATCTACGGTGTTGTTAAATTGCCGATAGTAAGCTGTTGGATTTTGAAAATTTGACTACTGATTCTATTTTCCTGTTCTATGTTGTTTGTGTTGTTAATATTAACATTTCGATGGTGGTTCCTTTGTGATGAAGTTGGATTGCATAAATCATGAATGACCGATCCTCAGTCGGGACACCACGATCTCTATCCTATGGCTTTATTTCTCTCTTAATAACCCTCAGCTGGGTTGGTGGGCTCTCATCGCACACCTTTCATTTCCTTTTAGAGGGGCTTGCTAAGATCTGACGGATTTAAAATCGCTTCAAGGAGAACGCTTAGGCACTCAATTCCTATGTTGTTTCAATATTTTCCTGTTGATTTTTTCGTGCAATCCTTATCCTTATCTGTCGGAATCTGCGAATGTTTCTTCTAACAACCATTTTGCGTCTTCCAAAGTCAAAGGACGGTTTTCCTGATTCATTGTTTGGCTAAATAAAATAAACTAGAATTAATTGAAATACATTCTTCAAACATAACAGTTTTCACGTGATTAGACTATTATTGAAAATTAAAAAAAGAGAACATTGGAATGAGGATGCGATTACAGCTGTGATAGGGCATCAATAAATGATTACGAGCCGATATGGCGAGTCACCTTCTCATTAACTAGAAGAGCTCATTAACATCCGTGTAATGCGGAGTCATTAGTGCGCTCTGCAATCTCATTGTTTGGGCTTAGTCCGCTGGGGTCCCGGTCTGCAAGGGCTGCTTCGATCCATTTCATCAATCCTTCATATCTACTACATCCATTACATTGGTATCCAGAACTCCAAAGGTATCCAAAAATACGATATTATCGACAGGCTTAGGTATGTCGCATATACGACTGCAAATAGTGCATACTATGCCGAGCATAAGTGACTCTATCCTATGCAGTTTAAATTAACATTCACATGAATCGTAGCGCACTCTCTCAGAACCAAAAGCATTCCTCCATAAACAAGCCATGTAACTCAAAAATCATTTTTAGATTGACTGATGCTTCTTAAAAATTTCCGTTTACATATGAATTCTTCAAATTCACTATATAAGTATATTAAATATTTAGAACTTCTAAGAAGACCATCCCAGAACACTATAATACTCAACTTTCTTTACTCATACACTGTCTCCAATCCTTTTTTCTTTTTTGCCTATTCTTTTCAGCATATTATTTCCAATTTACCTTGTAACTTTTGACTACCTTAAGTCAATCGATGTCTAGTGCATTTATTAGACAGTTTCTTAATATTCAAATTATCTTTTCAGCAGATAAAGTTGATTTAAGTAATAGTTGTATTATGAATGCGACGTTATCTATTTAGTTTCTGTTTCCCCGAAAAATCGGATTCCCGTAATTCACATAAACTAAGATGCAAATGAGTAGATTGACACAGAGAGGAAGGTTGATATTTTTTCTATTTGTTTTATAATACATAAAACAGAGTGGATTATTATTTTTATTTTTTTTTTGGGGGGGGGGTTTTAATTATTAATTCGCACCTGTCAGCAAAATGCTTAAAATTAGCGAATGATATGGCGGTAATATGAAATAATGCATGTAAGGCATGAGGAGGGAAAGCACCCAGCAGCACCCCCTTCCAGGCTTGAGTCAGTTACCTTCTAAGAGAGCATATCTCTCATCCATCGCCTTTTTAATCTTGTCGTATCCATGTGTATGTCGGTCATATTCCTGATTAATCTATTTGGATGTAAGTTCAGATTAATAAAAAACCGTTTGTGAAGTGTTGTTATGTGCTTGTCGACTGTTGGTCGATGGAGGTATGCAAAGTTTGTTTGTCACGTCCCAGAGTGATTTTGTAATAAGTCGTAACAATTTTGATTCAAAAGTTTGAAGTTTTTGTTGTTTAAATTAATAATTTTCAATATTTTTTTTTTCATTTTGCTACACATCGTCATCGAAAATTATTAAATTTACATAAAAAACACTAAGTTTCTCCATTGTTTTCTTTCGCTCAAGTAATATTCTTAATGGGGTCACACATAAAGAAAAATCTGAAGATCTGAAGTCTCCAAAAAAGATCGCCTAAAAGTTTTAATACCCTAATTTTTTTTAAACCTGCGCCTATTCTAGTAATTTTCCAAGACTTAATATAGAGCTTATTAATAGTTATTCCACGACTTGTCTACATTTTATACACCGTGGAAACGGTGTGGGGGCGGGCACCTGATGTTTCATTGTGATTTGAATTATAATGGAAAAACTGGTGATTCTAGGCATAGTTTTCAACAGAGAGACCATTTTTTTTCCTGTTCACCTATGCTTCACAAATCAAACATAAAAAAAGAAAGGGGGTATAAATAAGAAGGTCTAAATAGCCAAACTCAAAGAGGGTTAAGATTTATAACATGGTTGAACCATGTAAGAAATCTCAACCCTACCCCTACTGGTTGAAATAGATTAGTTTGATCGCTTAAGTAAATTATCCCCCCCCCCAGGTAACCATAGACAAGCAGGTGAAAAGTTCTTTGAAAATGGCTCAAGAGGAAGGAGGTGCTGCTAAGTCAATACGACCAACACGTTAGAATTAATGAATACCTAAATAGAGAGAATATCTTTTGAAAAGGGAACTTTGCAGCTCTTTTCGTATGAACTGTTTACATTATGGCTGATGAAAAAGGGCCAGCCTCGGCTAGATAAATATTTAACCTAGGAGTTGGAAAAGGAGGTAGCGAAAACTCTAAGTGCTCTGTAGAGATCTCCAGGATTTTTCCCGTTTCCATTATCAGATTAACATAGTATTCTTATTTATATCATTATATTTATATATTATTAAAACATAAATATTTAAGTAATATTTATATTTTTATAGTATTATCCATTTTGCTCCTCTGGTATCATAAGAACATGCAGAATTCCATTTTTTAGTTCTATAATTTCATTATGTTAATGCATAAAGTAATTCATTTATATCAATTTATATGAAAGTAGCCGGATGCAGAGTTACAATTTTAAAATTAGTGTTTCTGACAATTAAATTTTTTAATTATTATTTTTAAATAATCTCTTATAAAACAGAAGTAATGTTTATTAGTGAATTATATAAATTATCAATGCTTGATCAGTAAACAATTTTTTTTTATGATCATAGTCTTTAAGCCCTTTATCACTCTGCAGCGTGGAGGTACGTCTTATTGAGTCTGGACCAGGTGCTCCGTCTTTAGTCCTTTTTTCTTCTCCTGATCCAATCCGGCTTCTTCATGTTTCTACAACTTTCCTCCCGGTACTTCATAGATCCAGTAAACCGAAATTTCGAAGCTATTCCTTATGGTGGGTGGGGTTCCAGACCTTATCTCGTTGAATCTTTCCTTCCACTTTTGCGCAGCTTTAATTTTAATTCAAAATTGATTTTTTTTTTTTTTTTTTTTTTATGAAATAAAAATGAGTGTCCAACATTTTTTAGTGTTTGCATTGGGTGGTTTGAGAACAGTAACTATGTCGTAAAACATAAATGCATTTCCGCATGCATTAATTATAAAATAAATACAAGTTGGTCGATAATTACGCTTGTATAGATCAAATTAATTTAATCGTAAAATATTTATTGTTAAATTATTGTCTTTATGATTTTTGCGGAGTTTTCAACTTCTGCATGGTATGCTGTTAATAATAAGTTGCTTCATTATTAGCAATATATATATAATTATCAATACTTGTAGAAAAATTTTTTCATAATAATCCAAGGTTTTTCGGTTCAAAATGAGAAAAAAATCTTTATTAAATAAATATTAAATTTTAAAAGAATTTGTATTATTCGGTTTCTTCCATTTTCGAAAAATGGAATTACTGCCAGACAAAGTTCACTTATTAGTGTAATATTATTAATGATGTTATAGTTGGAAATCTATAAAAATAAATTAATAAAAAACTGTAAATTGGATTTTTGATTGGTTTTGAAATTTTACTCCTCAATATCTGTAGTAAAAGAACTAGGTAGCTTTCTTATGCAACTAAGTAACTATAGTAAATATCCTAACATAAATCTTTTTTTTTTTTTTTTTTTTTTTTAATCTTCAACTAAGTATATATTATTTTGATTTCAAGGTTGTTGTTACTTAAAAAAAAAAGATTAAGTCCAAATGGGAGACAAAACAATAGTTTTTATTTGGTCTCCATCCCACTGTGGCATTAGAGGGAATGAGAAGGTAGATGCTGCATCCAGGCTGGCTCGGTAGTCATAATAATCAGGTGAAATTCATAAATCTTATCCCCCAGAGGAATGGGTGAGGCATGGAAATTCCAAGAGAAGGAACACCTCCAAACTGCTGCAAGTAAAAACAATAGGCAACTAGGAACAGAACATTTAGGGGAGATGAAATAATCGTGTGCCGGCTAAAAATTGGTCACTGCGAATTCTCCCACGCATACCTTCTTCATAACCTCGTACTTCCAACCTGCGTTTAATAATGTGGTGCCCTAATGACAGTTTCGCATTTATTAGTGGACTGCAAATATTATCAATAATATCAATAATAAATAAGTAATAAAATTTATTGACAATGAAAAAAAAAAAATAAAGGTTTCTTGCACTGCTGTCCTCGAATCAAGATAAACTTTTTATTTTTGTCTAAGGTTTACAATTTTTTTTTCTAGGACAGTGGGAGTTATTCTAAAATGGGTCATAAAAATATGAATCTAATAAATCAGACGTGATTTTTTTTTTTTTTTTATGTAAAGGTGTTAAAATTAATCAGTTGGCACTAATCCATTAGACGCAGCCTAAATTTATTTTTAGCTCTCTGGTTTCAATGCAGAAAATAATCTTCTTGAATGAACTTTATTTATGAGCTCAAAGGTCGGGATAGCGGACAGCTATATAATATGTCACCTGACGGCTTCTTGAATAATTTAAATAAGTGTCACATTTTACTATAATCATACGAGACATGCTTGAGTTAAGATAAATTTGAACTACTCATAAGCTCTTATAATTGCTACCAACATAAATTATTTCACATTTTTTCGTAGATCAATAAACAATTTTTGATATTTTGATATATGGTCTGGTAGAAATTTTAGAAATCGGTGATGGTTTGAATAGGAAGATATAGATAACACTCCCAATTGCTTTAAAAACATATTTTAAATTATTCTAATTTAAAGGTTTATTGGATTCTTCTTCCATGGAGCTAAACTTTGTCGTAGCCTTGTTAATATAAAAGGAAACAAATCGTGATAGGCTCATGGTGTGATAACATTACCCGGAAGAGTGACGAGACTATCGCTGGATAGCGGGCTCATGTTTCCTTCTTCAATGTCAACATTAAAAATAGACGATTTCAATACTGATAATCATAAAAATGTAAAGGTAATAAAGATAAATGTAAAGGTAAAATATCAATATTACATGTAGGTAGATATTAAGTATATCATATAGGGATATATTAGATGTAGTAGATAGTATAAGATATTAGTATATATAAAAAAAAAATATATATATATATATATATATATATATATAAAGATATTTATTGATCTTTGATTACCTATGAAATCTTATGATTATCTTTTAAAATCGTCGATTTTTATTGTTGACATTGAATTAGAAAATATCAACCAACTGACGCACCTTAAGATATCAAAATTCTTCTTGAGGATTTTTTTAATTCTACTACAATTCATATAAGAAATTTCTATAATATATCTGATGGGCGAATCAAAGCCTAAACTTAAAAATATGGTAATATGAGAAAAATATTTTAAAATTTTCTTCCTCCGTGTATAAAGAACACAATAGGAGGAATTCTTAATATCCAGTGTGAACTTATTTTGAAACAATAAAACATATATTTATTTTTGTCAAATGATTCATTTATGCATTTTAATTTATTTATTTTATTTTATGTTTTGTTAATTTTAATTAAGGTATTAAAAAACATCCTGATACTATCCATTCCCTCAGAAAAGGTATTACATTAGTTAACTTTCAGTACTAGACAGCATTTACCAAGCATTCTTCTAAATCAGTTCGTCTCATTTAGAGCTATTAACTTTTAATAGTGTTAATATATTGGAAATCTTTTGTCATAAATATTTTTATAGATTAATGATCAATGACAGACGATAAGAAATTATATTGACAAGGTTACGAATTGGACATATATTACTCACAGATCATCGTTTGTTGACTGAAAAACCAAGACCAACCTGCACACAGTGTAATGTATCTTTGACAGTCAGCTGCTAAGTACATGTCTTCCCTATCATTTAGCGACCCTACTTAATGACGAAATCACGTATATTTCTGAGTTCTTCCAGTACTTAAAACAAATAAAACTATATAAACTGATTTAAACACATTCCAATGTATACAACTTTTACCTACTCATTGATTTTTTTTTTTTTTTTTTTTTTTTTTTTTTAATCTAACCCTTCCTCGTCGTTTAGGCTATACGGGGTTTCCCGGGCCAGGGGAGAGGGTGGGGGATTCACGCCGAGTATTATTAAATTTCCCCTGGCTCCGGGTTTTTGAACTTGCTATCTTCTGGTTCTCAAATCATCTGTCCGGTTGTCAGTGGCAACGCGTATTTTCTAACGCGTTTAGCCACTCGGCCACCCCTCCACCCTACTCATTGATTTGCTTATTTATCTAACTTTCTATTTTTTCATTTTTTTTTTGTGTTAGTATCTTTATAGAATAGAATAGAATAGAATAGAATAGAATAGAATTTTATTTGTTTTTGGGAAATTCCCATACAAATAGAGTTGAGCAATAATACAGAATTCATAAATATGATAAAGAACAAAATAAAGAATATACACATATAAATGTGAACATGCAGGTATGCATGTGTACGTTTGCATACAAATACAATAAAAACAACAAATAAAATAAATAAATAACAACTACAATATAAAAATAAATAAATAACAAATACAATAAAAACAAAAACAAATAAAAATTATTTCCTAAAATTAATAGAACATAATTTTAAAGTTAGCAAAATTAATATACATGTATGTCATACAAAAGATAATGTACATACGTACCTTTATTCATACAATATTTATTATTCTTCCTAACTCAATGTAAATAATAGTGAATTCCTAGATATAATATTAAAGTAAACAAAACAAACGTACTTAAACGAATTAAAATTAAAAACAAAAACAAAGTTCAACCATTATTATTTACATTTTGCAATTAAAATAAGGCTATTCTTGTATGTATGTAAAAAGTTTTCTTAATTTTAGACAATTTTCAACATACCTAAATAAATCATTAAATTTATTTTTATTTTCTATTAGTAATAGTTGTTCTACTTTGCACTTATCATCGATAATATTAGTAGTATATTTACTTAAATATTTGTCTCTGTAAATATTGTAAATAGGACATTTTAATAGGAAGTGGTTTAGATTTTCGGGCTCCCGCATATTACAAAAATGGCACTCAGCACTATTATCTCGGTAGTTATTTTGAAAACCATATAAAGTTACTTCTAACCTGTCAGGTTGACATAACCTCAGTTGGCTAACCATTCTATGCTTCCTTATTGGGGCTCTCATTTTTAGATAATATTCACCCATTTCGAAGTTGCTAATGTTCCTAAAAGTTTTATTATAATTTGAATTCAGAACAGCTTGAACATCCATAGAGAGTTGATTATTTTTGAATTTTTCAATGGTGTTTTTGAATTCTATTTCAAATACCTCTTTGCTTTTAATTTTAAGTAAATCAGCGGAATCTATTGATTTTAGTTTGATTAGCAGTTGTAAATACCAATTATATTTTGAATTTATTGACACATTTAAACTGAGGTTTTTCAAAATGTTTAAACATAATTTTGGTAATCGATTATCTTCCATTAATTCTACTTTTCGATACCAACGAATCATTCTTTTAAGGACCTCTGTCTCTACAGTTACTAGACCCGTTTCCAGGCGTACGTAATGGTTTGGGGTGTTTCGTGGCCAATGATAAATTGTCTTAAAATAATTCAAAGCAACTCGCTCTAATTTTTGGCAGTATAATGGAGCCCAGACTTCTGCCGAGTATAACAAAACGGAGTTAACCATGGCCTTTAACAATTTAAATTTAGTTGCAAGACAGTCTGATTTGGATTTTGTTAAAATTTCCCGAACTCTATGTGAAGCCAATTGCGATTTTTTTACAAAGTTATCTGCCGCTTTAGAAAATAGGCCCGAGGATGAGAATATTACTCCTAAATAACTGTATTGTTTAATGATCTCTATTCTTGATTTATCATAGAAAAGAGGTTTAACTTTACCGAAATTACTGCCCCTTTTGAAAATAACGCATTTTGTCTTTTCGACATTAACTATTAAAGAGTTCAATTGGCAATATTTATACAAAGAAATTAATTTATTATTTGTTCCAGCCCAACCGTTATCAAGTAAAATCAAATCGTCCGCGTACATCAGACCAATCACTTCTGTTTTGTGATCAATATTTATACCTTTGCACCCATCAATTATAAAGTGAGACATTAAATCAGAAATGTATAATGAAAATATCAAGGGACTTAAGGAATCTCCCTGTAATACCCCTTGGGTGATTTTTACTGACTCCGTTCTATGTTCATCTTTTAAAACTAAAGCAGCTGCCTTATATAGCTCCGACAAAATATTTATTATTTTAGTACTCAAGCCAAGATAGTGGAGTTTCGGCCATAATTTTTTATAATCTAACGAATCAAAGGCTCGCTTAAAGTCTACAAATGTAGTGAAAACAGTATTGCCCTTGTAACCAAGCGAAATATTTATTATTGAATTTAAAGTGAAAATACTGTCTATGCAACCTCTGCCCGCCCTGAAACCATTTTGCTCTTCCGGTATTAAATGACGTTTTTCAGCCCATTGAGTAATTCTATCAGCTAAGATTGTTGTAAACAACTTAACTACACAGTTTATTAGAGCTATTCCTCTATAATTAGCAGGGTTTTTAACAGTATCTTTATATATTCCTCTTCTTTTTTTCTTTTTTCTCTCCCTACCTTTTCAAGTCATACCGAACTGTTACTCTACTATACTGAACAATAATTAATATTACATTAAAAATTCACATCATAAGTCGGCAAACATCACCCTATTAGTGGATTGCCTGAAACCATTAAAAGAAATAAATGATCAATGATTAATATTTATATATTTTTAATGGAATTACAGATATTGCTTACAGAAGGAGTATTACAGGGTGAAGTCTTAGCCCCCTATTGTTCTCTTTGTTTATTGGGAATCTGTAATTTTTCTTAAAAGAAAACGGAGCCCACGGTATAAAAATCAGTTCAAATACTGAAATAATGTGCCTTTTATATGATGATGATATGATTTTGATTGGTGACTCAATAACTGATGTTCAATCTAAAATAAATATATTGCAAAAATATTGTCGGATAAATCAGCTATCTGTTAATTTAGCAAAAACTAAATTATTAAAAATGTTTAAGGGTAGACCGAAAAAGTCCAAACGTTTATACTTCGGAAATGAAATAATAGAAGAAATTTCTGAGTATAATTATCTCGGAATTATTTTTAATTCATCAGGACTTTTTACCAAAGCAGTAAAAAAAAAAAAAAAAAAAATCTGAAAGTTTTTCTTGCATAGGTTCAGTTCTAAACACTTGCTCTAAAGCAAAAACGACCTCCTGGGATTCAAGACGGAAACTTAATGAAGCAATCGTTTTGAGTTGCTTACTGTACGCTGCCCCAGTATGCCCAATAAGGCATATTGACGAAATAGAAACCGTACAAGCGAGTTTTTATAAACGGCTGCTTCAAATAAAAAAAAACCAGTCCCGAATTTCATGGTAAGGCTAGAAGCATCTACCCCGATTGGCAATTTCGGTATATAGCAGTTACTTAGTTGGCTAATTAAACTTATGAATATAGAATAGACAAGATACCCCAAACAATGCTTTTTAAAATTATTAAATATGGATACTAATAACAAATTACCAATAAAATATAAATGGGTGACACGAATTAGGAATTTCTTCGAAAGCTGTGGCCACTTTGATCCACTTTTATTTAGTGATACTGTTTTTATTAAAAGTAAATTCAATGAAATACTAAAAAACTATAAATCTTTTACCCGAAATAAGGACTTATTATTACTGAATTCATCAAGATATAATATATTTTACAAACAATTGTTCATTAAATCAGAACACCCTCAAAATTATTTGACTCTTAATACCTCCATAGCTTTTATTAGGAACATGGCTCAATAGAGGTTGAATAATTATAAATATACAATATCAATTACAATAGGTAATATTAAATATATATTAAACCCTGAGGAAATCTGTCCTGTTTGCAACCTGAAAATGTTGGAAGATTTTTATCACTTTGTTGTGATATGCCCAATGTATTTACCCGTATTTAAATAAACTTTAATTATTTTGAATAAATACGTAAACTTCAATTTGTTATTAGATTAGAATTTAAGTATTAGTTTGTTATATATGTACTGTATGGCTAACTCTATTTGTACGGGGAATATCCCAAAAACAAATAAAGAAATTATTAATGTAATTAAACACACCTTGTAAAATGATCCTGGCACTATCTTTTACATTCAGGAATGCTTCAACGGACTGAGGTATCGGTGTGAGAGTGACATGATGAATTATTAATTAGGGATTTGGAAAGGATCATTAAAAAGTAGAAAAATTTACTTTTTCATTGGAGACATTTTTTTTTTTTTAATAACTTTTAAGAGACCACGTTTTTGTTTTTATTTATATATCTTTTTTTATCGTTTCCAGTTGAGATCTCAGCATTCAACTCCGGAATGTTTCATTTATCTTTTATTTTGCCTCCAAATAATAACAAAATAATTATTTTCGTATTGATTTAATTATTTTGTTTTGTCTTTCAATGTTAAAATGGAAAGTAATCAGGAATATTTAAATGAGGTTTTGGGGCTTTTTACTTTAGGGCTGCCAGTTAATTTTTAGTAACTGAAGTTACTGTGGTTACTTTTGATTAACCGACTAAATCATATGACAATTATCACGAATATGAATGTTGACAGGTTAGCACATAATAGCAAATAATTGGCATTATGAATTTAATTGAACTCATCGTCAGACTGATAGTCTGACTGTGTATAAAGAAGACTGTCTAACTGTATAAAGAAGAAGAAAAAGCTATTATTTTTCTTCTCGAAACAGGCGTTATTCCCAAAGTAAGACTGTGCGAAGGATGACATGAAATAAAGTACGGTAATAGAAACACAAGTGTAAATGTTTCAAACCTGTCGTTTTTGAACGGGATTTGTGTTCAAATACATGAACACAAAATCAATCACGTTCGAGGGAACGAGATTGACAAACCGCATAATTGGGGAACAGTACCTTAAAGAGAAACCGTAATTTTAATTTGAAAAAAAATTAGTCAAACTAAAAAGGAAAAAATGGAAAACTTCTCTTTTTTTTTTTTTTCTTATTGGACTTCATTGGATAATCATTAATTAATGTTGTTTTTTTCTTTGGACTAGTCAGCAAGTAAGTGAATGGTTATAATTAAAGCTCGGAATTCCGTGCAGTAAAAATTTGAAAACGAGCAATAAAAACTTAAAACGTGCAAAAACATGCAAAAAAAATGTATTTGTTGAAAATCATGCATTAAATTATTTATGTGAACAATACATAGCTATTTTTGAAACAAATAAGTAGCGGAGAGTAAATTGAAGTAAAAACTTTTATTTTTAAAATATTGGTTTTAATATAGATTTTGGTAAAATAATGATTTTTTTATTAGTAAAGAAAAATTAATGGAGTACATGTAACTACACTTCATTATTTTTTAATTAAACTTTATAACTAAATTTCTAAATTTGTTTCTGTAAAACAGTAACTCTTGTCACTTAAACTTTCTTTCAATTTAGAAAAAGATATTTCAACTTCTACAATCGTTAGAGGACAATATTTATAGCGATTCAGCAACTAGGGATCTGCTTCAATTCAACAGTGACTGAATTTCCGTTCAGGCAATCATTACAATTTTTTAATAGTTGTATCCAGGATTTTTTAAAAAAATATTTCGAAATTTTTCGTAAATGATAATTCCTTTTTCGTTTTTGATTGTTTCCAATGATTTTCCAACGTCCTTAACTATTTATATTTGGTCATATAGAGAAAGATTTTTCTCCTGTGGTTCTGTAATAGCAACCGGCAAAGCTGCTAAATTCGATCTAATAAATGCCTAATCAGATTGAATGGATGGATTCATCAAAATGGTTTTTAATTTGATAATTGATTGTACATTTTATTCCAATTCTATATTTGAAAATATTTCCGGTAAAAAAAATCAGAATATAAAATATTTACTTAAAATAGTAACAAGATGTGGAATAAAGAGTAAAACGCTCGCATGTGAGCTGTTATTAAATTGGAAATAGGGTGATCTTATAAAGGAAAGATACTACTCAAATAATGGAATCACTAGATGCAATATCCTGTGCGTAAGCTTATTTTTAAATCACTCTGGTGCCACGCACTACCCCTGTTACCGTTCTAGGGTTAAAAAAATTAGGTACTTACTTGTGCTGCTGTGGGCATCAATTTATGATTTCCTCTCACATCCAATCATTTTTATCACAAGATTTGCAAAACACTACACTACCATCCCTTTTGAGTCAGGATATTTTTCAATCCATCCCGCAATTTTCGAAGACACACCTCCAATTTTTGGAACTTTAAGTAGCAATATACTCTACAGAAGCTGGATTGATAGTGATAACGAAGAGAATTGAGAAACAAAATGTAAGCATCCAGGAACTACTGAGCCCTTAGTTCTTGGAAATTGGAGGTTTGTGTTTGTTTACAACTCCCAAGTTCCCTTTATTTTTTTTTCCTGTTTCCTTTCCGTTATTTTTTTATTCCTATTTCTAATTCCCATTTGTTTTTCCACTATTTTTTTTATGTGTATTTAAGAAAATTAAAATTTGTAATATTTCTTTTTCTTCATATTATAAACTGATGCAATTTCTTGCAATAAAACTTCAAAACGTGCAATTTCGTGCAGTAAACCCCAAAACGTGCAATTTCGTGCAGTATAAAACTTCATTAAAACATCCCATTAGGCTTGATTCGGATAAGTAACTTAAATTCGCTTTATTCTGGCTTACCAATAAAAAGATGCAATTGCACGGGAATCCGAGCTCTAGTTATAATGCTTTGACAATTGATTACTTTTCGGTAAATAATGAGAGGAGAAAAAGGTTTTTATTGTGCTTCATTTTTTTTTTTGTCGGAAGTAGTTTCATATCAATGATGTAATTTGAATATCTAAAGTAAAACTTGGCGGATTTTCAAATTATTTTATTTCAATTTTTCTATAAGATATATGTATAGATTATGTGATATTTGTTGTACTTTGGTAGATAGCTTGAAAAGGGCATACGGGACCGAAGCTTCGTATAATAAATGATATAAAGTAATCGTCCAATAAATAAAGAAAAAAATGTTATAAGAATGCTGAATGCTTGTTTTTCCGGATGAAAAAAAAAAAACATGAATAAGGAAAAGTTTTACTCTTGTTTCATTAATCCAAACTTCCTGTACCATATTTAGACATACGATTTAACATTAAAAAATTGGAACTAAAACCTTGTAAGTCACTAAATTGACTGGTTTATGATTTCAGTGAACCTTCTGTTACAGTTTATCTAGCGTTCAAAAGTTATACCATGTTCATCTAGTATATATTTAAAAGCAAAGTTAAATAATATTAGAGCTGTTTCTACTGATTAAAATGACACAAAAAAAAAAAAAAAATGAAATTAACAATGCCGCTTCTATTATCTATCCAATCCCACGTCAATCTCCCCTTAGAGGAAACTTAAATGAGGTGGTTTAGAAGTGCATCAGCACACCTGCATGGGCCCTTCCACTTGCAGTAAAGAGGAATGCGGAGGACTTGATGCAGGATTAGAATCTTTCAATGCGTGGAAGGAGAGCTGACACTGGAGCTGCCATTACCGAAGCGGGCCTAATTATAAGGTATTAATTCCTGACAGGTGAGCTGGTTCGCCTTGGCGCCATCGGCAATCTGATCCCACTAATCGCTCTCTTCGTAATTGTTTATTTTGTTTGCTGGAGCCCGAAAATTAACCGTCGCAAAAACGTTTTACTCGTATTTCATCGGGTTCGTCTTTTGACCATTATCAATTTGTTGTACACAGCCTAATATATACCTAAGGAAGTTCGGTTGATGAGGTTTGTATGTGTGAGTACGCATATATGATAGCATGTTATGTCATACGTAACATTGTAATCAAAAATCAACTATAGTAAACAGGACAACGTTATTTTTATTTATTATATATTTTATTTATTTTTTCAAAAGTTATTTCTAGGAGCTCCTATTCACTTTTAAAATCATTTTTATATATCGGGTGTATCGAATAAGTGAATACAACTAAGTGCCTACAAAGAATTACTTCCCGATCTTTTTTCTTAGAACCGATTAGTTGAGATTTTTAAACGAAATAGATAGAATATTACCTTGTTAGACTGCTTCATTTATTTAACGTTATTAAATTGATTGCATCCTGTTACAGTCTCAGAATATATACCACTACATTGAAATTAAAATTGTCAGACCATATATATCTCAAAGAAATAAAAAGTCAAATCTACAACGTTTTTTTTAGAAAACCTATACCCTAAAAACTTAATAAAATCTGGTATACTGCTCTTAACTCAAATAACGTTCAACAAATAAATACACCGAATCAGGTTGAAAAAAACCGATGCACACAGGGGTATTTGACCCGAAAAGCTGGCCAAAACCATTTCCTTCCATTTTATTAATTATAACGTCCTCAAAATGGCTTGTATATTTGTAATAGACATTAAAAATGTTTTTTAGCAGTTAAAAAAATACTCTAAAGAGAATTTTTTTTTTTTTTTTTTTTTTTGACTTCAATAATTGATTCGCACCTGTCAGCAAGGTGCTGACAATCAGCGAATGAGATGACGGTAGTGGGAAATGATGACATGTCAGGCATGAGGAGGGAAAGCACCCAACAGCACCCCCTTCCTGGCTTGATTCAATTACCTTGGCTGTCTAAGAGAGCAGATCTCTCATCCAGCGCCTTTTTAGTCTTCTCGTATCCATCCGTACTTCAGCCATATTACAGATTAGACTATTAGGGTGTCCGTTTAAATTATTAAAAAATCTTTTGTATAGCGTCGTTATGTGCTGGTCGACTGTTGGTATATGGAGGTCTGTATGTAAAGTTTTGTTAGTCACGTACCAGGGTGATTTTGTGATAAGTCGTAGCAATTTTGATTGAAAAGTTTGAAGTTTTTGTAAGTGAGTCTTTTTAGCAATGCCGAATATCTGTGAGGAATATGTCCATATGGGCTTCAGTAAGTAAGTGTACGTATTTACTTTTTGTTTCAGTTTCAGTTTTGATGATTTAGAGAGTAGCGGGTAGAGTAGTTTGAGTCTTTTGTCAAGAGTCCTTTTTTTCATTTTGACATGTGGGCCCCATGTCATCCTTCTGTCGAAAAGAAGTCCGAGATAGTGTACTGAGTCCGTCTGTGGAATTTGGTTGTTGTCAATATGAACAGGGGGGCAGGTTTGTTTTCTAAGAGTGAATGTGATGTGTTTTGATTTGTCATGGTTGAGTTTAATTTTCCATAATTGAAACCAGTCATGTAATTTGTATAAGTGATGTTGTATTGTCAATGAAGCCTGTGTTGGGTCCTGATGTTTCGTGATAATTGCAGTATCATCAGCGTAAGTTGCAGTCAATGTCTCGTTGTTAATAGGTATGTCGTGCGTGTAAATGATGTAGAGTAGAGGTGCTAGTATTGAGCCTTGTGGTACTCCCGCCAAGACTGGATAAATTGAAGAAATTTCCGAACCCTGCCGGACGGAGAAAAATCTATCGAAGAGGAAAGATTGAAGAATCAGATAAAAAGTGGAAGGTAGTATGGTCTTTAGTTTAAAGAGAAGACCCTGGTGCCAGACTTTGTCAAACGCTTGAGCAACGTCCAAAAATACTCCAGTTGCATATAGTTTTTGTTCTAGAGCTCCTGCAATGTAGTCAGTAACTCTGTGTAGTTGATGCGTCGTCGAATGGTAAGTGCGGAAGCCGAATTGGTGGTCAGGTAACACTTTTTGGTCTGTAAGTATGTCAACTAATCTTTTGTGTATTAATTTTTCAAATAATTTGGAGCATATTGGGAGGAGGCTGATTGGTCTGTAGGATGACGGGTTGTATATGTCTTTACCTGGTTTGTGGATCATTTTTATGAGGGAGTACTTCCATTGTATTGGGAATTTGGACGTTCTCAGTATACAGTTGTAAATTGTTGTTAGAAATACAAGAGCTTTTCTCGGCATTTGTTGGAGTGCCTCAGCTGTAATTAAGTCATAACCAGGGGCTTTCCTTTTTGGTAATTGTTTGATTTGTAGAGCGACTTGTGAAGGAGTGAATGGAGGTGGTGGGAGTGTCAGCTGTAGTGGAATGTCTAAGGTGTTCTGTACAATGGTATCATGTTCTGTATTTATGAAATCAGTGAATGGTGTAAATATAGAAGAAAGGTGGTTGGCGAAGAGCTCAGATTTTTCTTTATCCGACACGGCCCAGGAACCATCTTCTTTTCGAAGTGGTGCGGATACCTCTCGATGTTTTAGCAGTTTTTTGGTATGCTTCCACAAGCTTCCATCGTCCATCGAAAGGCTACTAATGTAAGCGTCATAGTTTGTCCTGTTGAATTTTCCAATTTCTCTTTTGAGTTGATTATTAAGTCGGCTGTATGTTTGTCTGTCTGAGGGACGTCTGTCAGTCTGCCATACCTTACGCGCCCTTCTCTTTGCCCTGATCAAGTCCCTTATAAACTGAGGATATTGCGGTAAGTGCGCAGATCTGGAATGATTATGCTTGGGCATTGATGAAGACCATGCCGCTTCTTGAATTTTTGATGTGAACATGTCTACAGCCTCTTCTAATTCACTTTCATGTTTTATAGAAACTGGGATGGAAAGCGACTTATCTAATAGCTCCCTGTATGCATCCCAGTCTATTGTGCCATTAATAAGTTTCGGTCTTCTTTCTAGGTTAACCGCCTCATCCAGGATAATGAGTTTTACAGCGGAATGATCAGAGCAAAGATCAGAACTCGTATGTATGGTGTGAGGAACAGTCCGTAGTCCTTTTGTAATAAAAAAATCCAAAAGGTCCGGGGATTTACGTAATGATGTTGGCCAGTATGTCGGTGTGTCAGGATTTATCGTGTCTAATGAAAGCTCATGGATAGCAGCCCTCAGGTTCCTACCTCTTGGGTTGCTTAATCGTGATCCCCAATATTGGTGCTTAGCGTTGAAATCACCTCCTGCTATAAAGCACCGCCCTAGGCTTTGGAAGAAATTGCAAAACATCGAAGATGTCAGCACATATCTTGGCGGACAATACACCGAGGCTAGTGTCATAGTGTAGTGTTTCATGTACAAAGTAATGCCTGTAGATTGAATGTCAGGTGTACTAGGTAAATGTAAATGGTTGTGTGATAATGGTGATCTTATGAGTATAGCAGTACCTCCATGGGCAGTGTTGTCGGGGTGATCCGTCCTGTGTATTACGTATCCAGAAATACCAAATTTAGTTCGTGGTGTCAGGTGAGTTTCTGTTATCAGGGCCACGTCGATTCGTTTTCGATGAAGATATAAGTTAAGTTCAGTTTTGTGTTGTGTCAGTCCGTTGGCGTTCCACAGAAGGATGGACAAAGAGCCCGCAGTCAGCTGATTAGGGGCCATTTGGAGGATACATGGCTTGGGTCATTTGTGCGAGCTGTTGGAGAAGAGTAAAAAGGGGTTGCATGAGGGAGTTCAGACCATCAAGTAATTGAAACAATTGAGGAGGGGCTGTAGGGTAATTATCAGCTGAAGGTGGCTGCTGGGGGGATTCCCGTCTCATGCCCGAACATGTTCGATTTTGAGATGAATCGCAGATGGTTCGCTGTACCGTCAGCTGTGAAGATGGTCCCAGCTGATGATCCGGAACAAGCCTCTGCGTTTGACTCTTCTGTCTGTGCTTGGGTGCTTGGAGAGTTGGATAATGTTCGGAATTCGAGGGCGGAGGCGGAGGTGGAGGTGGAGGCGAAGACCGCTGGAAGCGGTTGGTTCGTGCTTTTCTTTGAGTTCTTAGCTCCTTGAGAACTTGGCATCCTCGGTAGTTGGCAGGGTGTTCTCCGTTGCAGTTAGCACATCTAGCTGCGGTATCCCTTGGCTTGGTGCATGAGGCGCTATCGTGACCTTGGCCACATCTTACGCAACGAGGTGCATGGTTGCAATAGGATTTTGTATGCCCGTATTGTTGGCATCTGATGCATTGTGGTATTAGTCTTTTTTTTCTTGGTTCTTCGATGATTATTCTTGTGTAATAGATTGATTTTATTTCATAAATTTTATCATTAAAGGTAGCCTTCGATATGTCAATGAAAAACATTGGTAGGGGTCGTTTATTAAAGTGGGATATAACATTGGCTATATTGGTAACCTCATAGCCATGTTTTTCAAATTCATTTTTTATTTCAGATACGGGAGTGGTGTGATGTAAGTTTTTTACAACTATTCGCATATTTTTATCTGCAGGTAGCTGGTAAGTATGGAATTCAGCTCCGTTAAGTCGAAGACTGCTAACCAGTTTTCTGTAGACGTCTGAGGTCTGTGGATAGACCGTAACCCCCTTGACTGTGCTTTTCAGAGAAAAAGAATTTGGTGGGCATCGGCTTTCTAGATAGTTAAATAAAGCCTGGTAATTTTGTACTTCATTAATATGTATAGGTGGGATTGTTTCAGGGGGGACTGATGGACTTAATGTGGGTGGTTCGGGCTCTCTTACATTATTAAGAACCTCAAAAGAGTTACTTACTGGTATAGCAGGGGTTTCACCTTCCGAGTCCGTCTAAAGAGAATATTTTCATAAAATAAATTTTTACATAACTCCACCGACTGTGAAATAGGCATCCATAGGTTCACAATTTATGTTCATATTATTTCCTCTTTATGCGTTGCAGCCATAAAAAGCTTATCACTAATTAAAGATTTATTATCATTTATCTATCACTATTATTTTAAAAAATGAAAATAGTGTAAAATAGATGAATATAAACAGTTATGGTGATAAAGAAAAAAAAATGTGTTTTCCTAATTCATTAAGAATTCTTTAAAACCTCAGATAAAAGACCAATATGAAGCAGAGGGCTTTTTATCACTTCAAAACCATCCCTTAAAATTTTGTGAACAGATGGTGTCATAGCATACATTGATAAAGTTTCTCCGTATCCGTTGTAAATTTTAAAGTATGTATGTTGTAAATATGTCAAATAATTCCATTCAGGTTACACTTATTCTTCCAGAAGATCCTAAAATACAAATAAATGAAAATATAACAAAATTGATTTTTTTTTTATTATTTAATGAAATTGACATTTTAGTAATAAAAAATTATAAGTCTCCCAATCGCAGCTATTCGCAGAATTTTTTTTCAAGAAACATAATCTAAGATAATTATAAATTATCATAAAATATATTTCGTTGCCCAGAAATGCCCAGAAGTATAACTTTTTAACCTTCAAATTTAATTTTTAGCTCTAAAATATACCTACCTACCAAAAACCAAAAAGATATTGATACTAGTATCGAATACAAAAAAATTATAACTACCTGGATAACAAGTACAAACCTGGCCTCGAACTATCCATCATATGATAATGCCGATACTTACTTATAGTAAGAACGAAGAAAATTAATATATTTTGTAGACCAATACTTGTGAGCACAGACGAGTTAAATGATAAGGTCAGATTTGAATTAGAATAGCCGCCGGATTAAGGGCCTGGAAGAGATAAAAATCATCTTACATGATCCAACAGGTCCTCTACTTGAACTTCCAGTCATTATTTACCAGAAATTTCAAAAAATGGGTTTTGGCCAACTTCTAGGGCCAAATACCTAGGTTTTTTATAATAACTAAAAATAAAGATAAAATCCCACCAATAGAACAAAAGGACCTAATTTATAAAATTCCATGCAACGACTGTAAAAAATCGTATACAGGGAATACATCAACTAATCTCAAAACTCGAATATACAACCATAAAAATAACCTTAAGGAATCCTCCTAAACCAACACAGCCCTATCAATACATTCTAAAAACACTATAAAATTATCTTTGAGAATGCACAAATTTTACACAAAGAAAACAACACACTTAAAAGAAATATCATTGAATCCATAATTTATAAAAAAGAAGAATGAAATAGAACTAATAATCTGTAAAACGGATTCTGAAATAGTAAGTAAACATTATTATACCATAATAAATTAAACACTAAACCATCACAGGATTAAAAGATTTCAGATTCACCACAAGTCACAGACTAATTAGCATGTGACATGCAAACACCAACATATTAATAATTGACCAATTCTTTATTGGAATGCTTTAGAATTTAATATTTACATGAAAGAAAGGGTTGGTGAGTGATCTTGCCACTTCATTGATTTTTATTTATGTAACTTATTGGTTAGATGGTTGCCTAATGTATCTGCAATAACTCACTTTTATAAACAATATCCAGATATGCCATCGTGTTGTAGATGAGGCCTCTTCTGCATTTGAGCATGTTATGTACCGCACAGGAGTCGGTCCAAAAATTCCTGCCCCCTACAGAATTCCTTGCTGTTCGCACTCCTGACTCTCAGGCTGTTTATTTGCTTACTCCCTCTGTCTAGAGGTACTACAGGTGTTCCTTGTGAATCACATGAAGACAGAGGGATGCCAGCACCACTTAAATTTGCGATGTAATCGCAGAATTCACTGTAAGCTAGAGAATCTAAAAAACAACTTTTTAGGATGGCTAAAAAACAGTTACGTTCATTAAGAGCAAACTTTGCCTGCCTTTGTAATTCTGAGATATTATTTTACATGATCTTTTGGTGAGGATAATAATAATAGGCTTGATAATGTCGCGGTTTTGAATCACCTCGAAGATTACCAAGATCGCAATTATAGAAACAATTCGACATTATTTACATATACATTAATTATTTCGAAAATTATTCGAAATTATTTTTTTCGAAAATTATTTTTTTTAATTAACCAGGAACGAATAAAGTTTTAAACAATAAAATTTCAAAGGTTACAAAACATATAGGAAAAATTTAAAAAATCTCAACACCCGTATTTATTCAGATTCTATAGTTTACCGTTTACGCCCTATGATATTATAAATATTTCTATTTTAATTTTAGCCCATAAGATAACTGATACGCTAGAATCGAAACGTTTATCAACCATGCAAGATAGTCTTTAAATGCTCAATCATAATCTATTTCTAATTAATGAACGGTTCGCAAAACGATTCCTGATCTTGAAATGTAAGATTAAATTGTTACAAATCGCTCTTGAAGGACTTCCTCTCGAATGGTGTGACTCTTCCAGACAGTGAACGAAACTTGTTGGCTTCCGTTCAACCTTCTGGTTGTGTTCTCCTTTCCTTTCTTTGATCTAATTCCGTGTCTGCCTATTCATCACCTACCGTACCATCATAACATCCTTAATATCCATTTAAGCCAGGAAATGGGCACGACAGATTATTATAATTTGTTACGCCATTATAGAGAAGAGAAAATATGATAAGCGTGCGTAGAATGGTTTTATTGAGTTTCATCCTATCAATTCAAGTAAGTAGTTAAATATTGAAAGGCCTTGTCGGAATCGAACCTTTGAGTTTGTTGGCCCATTCTTTGGTTGTTGAACAGCTGAAGGTAACTTGAATACAAATAATGTTGATTGCTTTGTAGAATTAATTCCACAGCTATTTCAGACCGTATAAACCCTGTCCTCTATCGACATAATAACAGAGGCAGATAGATTGATTGCTCAGCGTTTAATAACAATTGCCTGCTATATCTTTCTTTGCGAACTCCAATCGGTCGCTGCAAAAAATTAATGATTATCAGACCTGTTGTAGTTATTTATTAATCAAATATTTTCTCACTTCTTATCCCGTCGCATCCTTCAAAAACCTCTCAATTATTTGAATTTTTACGCCAAGGTTGTAAATAAATTTTGAACGCCCGTTGAACTAGATATAACCGTAAACAATTCAGTCTGATTTCAATTTAAAATCACTTGCCATATCAATTTGTTTCCGCAGTTGTGGATCTTGTTTGTCTGGTCTATCATGGGGGGGGGAGGTCCCGTAACTCAAAATGTTTACAAGCAATCTTAATGTAAATTATGGATCATAGTAATAGAACAGCTTCCTCATCTTAAAAGTTCTAATTAATAATATGATAAACTTTCATTTCATCTCCGACTGAGATTAAGGAATCATACTGATAAAAAGTATATCAATTTAAACAAAAATAAAGTTCAGTTATCGTCAAAAGTTCGTGTCCCTCGTTGGCCCAAGGCTTTTTTAAAAGGAGTTATAAACATCCTACCTCGGATAGGACGTAAAATGGAGGTCCTAAGCCTGTATGATGTCAGGTACTCGTTATATATCCATCCCTAATTATTCCTAGATAGGCAATATTTAGGACTCTCCCTGTAGTGGAGAAAAAAAAATACAGCTTCAAATATTTATAAAAAAGTTTACCAGAATGAAAATGGTTGAACAGAGACTATAGCTGACTTTTGACTCCTAAGGATTATCATATTAAATACTAAACTAAGTAGGATAATGCTTACATTTACATGCTAACTAAATAAGACCTTTTGGGGCTGAACAAAATTTAACCGATTCCATTTGGCTTTACGTTTATACTCCATCTTCATATCAATAAAAAGCAAGTCCAAAATTCATAAGAAACAATCAGGTCTAAAGAAACCTTCTAAAAGTTTTCTTTTTAAAATATTAAGAGGCCTAACATTGCATCTTAGCAGTATAATTGGTTGATTCTGGTTTGGGCTTAAAAACAGCATTTTGTCATCAGCTCCAACATTTTTTTTTTATTTATACATCTATTTATTTTTTCGTTTTGAGTTTTATCAAAGTATTGAGTATCAAACGGTATCAAATTTCGTAAAGAAATTTACTTGTCTTTAAACTTCTGATACTAAAACTGATTCTATATTTTTATTATGTTCTCCAAAGCGTGTGGTTAATTAATCTTTTAAGCAATATTCCTGTAGTTGTGTAGTCAAATTGGGGCATTCCTGAATTATATGTTTAATGGAAATAGTGATATTACATGACTTCAGCAGTATAAAGCCTATTTATTGTGCAGTAAATTTAAAAAAAAAATACTAAATCTATGGTCACTAAACTAGAAAGAAAAAAAGGCTGGTACATTCAAGACCGCATCAGATAGTCTGTACCTTATCCACTCTGCTCTACCACCCTTAAATAAATCAACATAAATATTTGTCTTTGTCCTCCTGCTGGAATTGATCTTGTACCCTTCCGAGGCATACTTTTAAATCTTTATACAGCTAAGGATGCTTAGAAGCAATAGATCTTCCTAAATGTACGAATTTTGATTTAATAACTTCTAGGACTACTAAAAAAGCTGTTTGTGGTCTTAGCAACCTTTACTTAAACATTACTGTAGGTTAACACTTATCAATTGAATAAAGAAACACTATGAAAGGTTTACGAGACATAGCGACCTATTCATTTAAGGAATGACCTCAATAAACATGTGCGATAAAACACGTAGAAGTAATAAAACTGGAAAACGGATCTCTTAAACCTATGACAATTTTGAAATCAATACCTTCACTCAATTCGTCGATAGAAAATTTTTGGTTGACTGATAACCTGATATTTCAGGCCTCAAGGAAAGTCGAATTCCCTAAATCGTTGTTTTAACTTAAATGTTGAACAATTTATTACAATATTTGCTAACTGCTTTCTTTTTTTATATTACATACTTAAGCACACTAATGCATACTTAAGCACTTTTATATGAGCCCCTTAAAGCACAAGTGGTGTAACTCTGTGGGGGCTGCAGCCCCTCCCTCTGGAAAATTTTTCGTCATTTAAAGATAGAATTTGACTTTCCTTAATGTAAGGAAGCAAGTTAAAGAACAAATAATGTGCAGAACAAGTAGAATTTTAGTTGTGGGAAAGGAAAATAGAGGTAAAAAAGCTGATAAGCTGATCCAAATGAACGGCTGTGGGTCTGCAGCCCCCCCCCCTCTACGATCGGCTGGATCCGCCCATGATCCATTGTCAGCCAAAATACTTGGTGTTCCACAACTGTCATATTCACTTGAGTCCATTTTAACAAAAATAATACTATAATAGCTTTCCTTTACGAAAGTTACTGCACAAATGGCGTATCTTCCAACTGCACCGGTTGTGCTGTTAGCTAATTTGGGGCAGCGTTGACTGCACAAGAAAGTTCTGCTGTTTATGCCGTTGCTATGGGAACTAGGAGCTACCCCGTTAGTGCATTAAAAAGAACACATTTTTCCCTACACAGTACCATGCCTAACTAAAAAAAACGAAAATTGGAGTTACACCACTTGTGCTTTAAGGGGCTCATATTACATACTAAGCTCAAAAAAAAAAAAGAAATCACTTCTCCTAATATGGAATACCCATTACTTCCTATTATGGGATATCTCATATTGAGGCACCTTTTTATCACTGAAATCAATACAGTTATAAATACATTAAAATGATTTTAAGAAAATATTTCTGTAAATACTGAGTTTTTAGAAACGTGTATTTTTGTGATAAAAATTTAGAAAATGATGAAACTAAAGTTCAATGTTCCTACTGTGTCGTGTCCTGCCATGAGAGCTGTGCTGAAAGCTCCTCATCATCTATAAAATTGCTTTTTAATTTGTGCAAAAATCTGTCATATGAAGGTCTTATCAAATTTTGATTATTTTAATATTATTTGAAAGTGCTAGATTTTTGTTTTTAACATAATAATGATGTATTTATTTACTATATTTATTTTTGTGAATATCTTCTGTATAATAAACAAATTTTACTAAATATATTTCATTTTATATCATAGTCCCTAATACGGATATGTATCCCATATTAGGACTCTCCCTTATCCCATATTAAGAGCCTATTTTCTAAAGGTACAAATTTTTCTTATCTGACATTAACCATGATTACAAATTTCAAAAAGGAGATGTGGGATGTTATTCATTTTTGATGTGGTCTACTACTACTGCTTAATGTACAACAACATTTTTTGAATCGTGTAAGCAATTAAATATTAAAAAAAGTATCCCATAATAGGGCATTTTCCCCTACATTTTGTTTACATAGATATGAATGTACGTAAGTATTCAAAAAACAAAAAAATTGATGGGAGGAATGGAGTAATTTTAGTTACTTTTTTTTCAGAAAATCGGTTACTCGATGGTGTCGGTATTTCAAATTCGAGTTCCTAATCTTTTATATGAAACATAGATGCCGTTTAAATTGTTTACCAAATTTCGTTTATTCCGAAATTGCTCTGAATCTTTCATCCAAGAAGGAAAATCTTTTCGTGTTAACTGAAAAAAAATGTGTTAACGTATTTATTAGTTTGACGGAACTCTAATTATTTAGTATTAACAGATTTTTCCTCTTAAGCGTTTTCCCACTACACCGTATACACAAACAAGCCCTTGATAGAAAACCTAAGCACCTATAGAAGTTGAAAAAGGATCTGAGCCATTTGTAACGCCCATATTCTTATTTCTCGTTCCTCTAGCAAATCACTACAATTCTTGAGGGTGACCAATAACTGTCCGAAAATTCTCTTATTATATCTTAATAAGAAAAACCCAACTTATATTCTTGATCCTACTTCACGCAAACCAATCCAATTCGACCACGTTTTTCTCAAGATGATACATGTAACGGAACTGATCCAATGATCCTTAAAATATAATCAGTTGACAAACGACCTTCCGAGAATATGTGTCTAATTTAAATGTGACTGATTGCCCCGACATCGTCCAGTTTACTCAACAAACTCGGAGATGTTTATTGGTGCGATGGCTTCTCCTTGAGAAGGTTCCTAATATAACGGGCGGTCAGTTGGGATTAGCTAAACTCGAGAGGCAGGATTATAACGGTCCGGATACCGGATTAGGGCGCTATGCCGGATAATTCGGGATTATTAGCAACATATGAAGCAAAAGGGTGATCTGGGATGTTATTGCTTTTCAGGGCGAATAAATAACCATTTCTGCTTTATCGAAAGTTCTGAATTCATTTCATATTGTAAATCTTCGCTTGGTATTCAATCGAATATCCAAGTCCTATAAACTTTAGATTTAGGTAGCAAGATAGAATAAATCTCCGCAAGATGGAATAAAATTCTAATAAATTTTGTGTAACAAAGATGCTCCACTTTCTTACAACTTTTATAACGATTCAGTTATATAGTTTTTCCTCTTCTTCCTTATATTCCTCAAATATCAAGTAATATGGCAAAATAGTATCTCCGATTAGAAGCCTGATACAGAGAGAAAAAGAAAAACTGATTCATTTACAACTCGTTATGATCAAATTCAATTTCGACTTTTTGAGGAATTAATTTTATTGAATCTGAGCTAGGACTTATTCTCATTACATATTCAGTCAGAAAAGTTTTAATATTCTGACAATTACAAATTTATTTAAAATAGGGGTTAGAGACTTTGATATTATAAAGGAAAGTAATTTGGATCTTCGTCTCTACTAATGTTTATTATATTTTGTACATTACAAACGTTTCGACCTCCAGGGCCGTCTTCAGTGTTTCTTTAATTACTGCATCATCCTAATCATATTACTGCCTTCCCAGTAGTAGTATTACTGGGAAGGCAGTAATATGATTAGGATGATGCAGTAATTAAAGAAACACTGAAGACGGCCCTGGAGGTCGAAACGTTTGTAATGTACAAAATATAATAAACATTAGTAGAGACGAAGATCCAAATTACTTTCCTTTATTCTGACAATGACAAAATTTCAATTATAACTTCAAAGAACCTTTGAACATTATTTTTAATTAATAATGTTTTGTAAATTATTAATTGTATATTATTTCTTCTCATTCTTAACTTTGTAACTTTGTTTTAATATTCTGACAATAACAAAATTTCAAAGTTTTATAACTTCAAAACACCGTTGAACATTATTGTTAATTAATAATGTTTTCTAAACTTATTATTCCTTTGAATAATAATTTCTTACTGCGCATGCGTGGGTTCAATCTGTTTTACGAGTTGTCAGAATATTTTTCTTCTGTATATTTTTTCTTGATTTTTTTTCTTCATATTTTTCTATTCTCATTTCAAGAATAAAGTGAGGCAGTTAATTTCTCCAGATAAACAAAAACAAAGTTACTTTATAGAAAAACACAATGTTATGTAGTACGAAGCTGAACAGATGTAGTGTCGTTAATGTCCTTTTCGCCACACGGAGGACGGAAGTCTGCTAGAGATGAGTCGAAGGATATAAGTAAAACTGATTCCAGAGTGGGCAAAATCACACATTTTGATGCCGAGATACTGATTTTGTCACTATTTCCATTGATGTTGAGCCGAAGCTGAAGAACTAAATGGGACTGCCCTAGTCTCGCCAATAGCCATTGTCCCCGCGAGATCAATAGGCTGCTTGGTTCCAACTGATTGTCGAGATTCTATTCTATGTCCTTTCCTTCACTGTTTCCATCCTATCGTCAAGCCCCCACGCTCAATCTAATTCATTTTATTCACCACAACGATATCACTCCGCAATCTCTATACAATACCCTTTACCTCCTTGGCCATATGTTCCCTTCTCCAACTGTTCAAATCGTGAGTAGAGCAGTTACAGCCTGAGAGTTTCTTTGGATAGATAGTACCTATTTATTAGAAACATGAATCAATACCGATTTGGTGAATGAATTCTGGATTCTGAAAAAGATTCTGATCCTTTCACGAGATTTCTTACTCACCAGATACTCTTGTGTAAGCCGAGTGTATTCTTATCCTCCTTTATTATGTAATTCTTATCCTCGTGAGTACGACTACTTCTGTTCGTTTTTAGGAGGATATTTTGAGTTTAACGACGAACATACGGCTCTACGATTCTTAACTTAATATTTCTGGTAGTAGACAGATCCTTTGCCACGCCAGTCATGATTGGCCAGTTGTGTGGTGATGGTTGATTGGTTGCCCTTCTGTAACAGCTTCTTAACGAAAGTACCTGCCATCGCGTTAGCTCTGATTCTGATTGGTATCCACAGAAAATTAGCTATACAACCTCTCCCCTGTTCTTTAATTTTATTTAAAATCTCTACAACTAACCAGTTTTCAGAAAAGAGGTGCTGTAGTGATAGTGATATGAGGGCGGTCTCTGAGCTGGAACACATTACTACGTGGAATGTTAGGGTTATTGGGAGCTTATCAGAGGAGTGAAGGGTCCCAATAAAGCGTGTTTTGTAAGTTAAAGCAAATTTATGGACGAAAATAAAAATGACATAAAACCTTCATATAATAAAATAAACAAACAAAATAGCACTTCCTTGCAATTATTATAAACAAAATAATAGTCCCTTCTGACTTCTGTATAAAAAAAAAACATAAAATAACACAGTATTTCAAATGGCCTAATAAGCTCAGAGTAATGCAGCCGTCTAACTCACCGGTGCGCTGAGGTGTTTCTTCTTCAAGCTCGGCTCTGTGTTCATAACGGTAGGTGTTCATACCTACTCTATAGCACAGTAGGTATGAAATTCCCATCCTACGCTTTTATTACTGTTTTTTCTAGCCAACACTCGAGATACACTAACCTTTTTCTCAGAAAATCATAACGTTGCCATTTTTACTTTCACTTACCTATATATGAAATATATAGTAAGTGGAAGTATTGCGATCGTGAAAAAATTCGACTTCCGGTTTTCAACGGAAATACACATTTTGGGGTCCCCTGAGTCGAAATGACCAAGTCCCGCGAAATGGTCTGTGTGTGTGTGTGTGTGTCTGTGTGTGTGTGTGTGTGTGTGTGTGTGTGTGTGTGTGTGAACAGACTAGCTCAAAAACTATAAACCGTGTTATCCTGAAATTGGGTATTTAGTGTAGGTATATGCCCGCGATGTGACAGCATAAATTTCATCAAAATTACTTAAAGGGAGGGGGTAATTTACTTAATAACTTTTTAGGTTTTTTTCGATTTTCTCAAAAACGGCTCTAACGATTTTGATTAAACTGAGTATTTCATCTATTTATATGCCCGAGATATGACTGTAAAAATTTCATCAAAATTGATTAACCGGAGGGGGGACTTTACTTAATAAATTTTGTAACATTTTCACGTGTTTTTTTTATTTACTCTAAATCGGCTTCAACGATTTTGATCAAACTTGGTATTTGATGTAAGTATATGCCCGAGATATGACTGTTAAAATTTCATTAAAATTGATTAACCGGAGGGGGGACTTAATAAATTTTGTATCATTTTCACGGGTTTTTTTATTTACTCAAAAACGGCTTTAACGATTAACAAAAATAAGATGTGGATGTAGAAAAATGTGTGACTTTGGGAAATTATATTTAACAAAACACGTCAATTTCTTATCTAAGTAAGTTGGTAAGTGAAAGTTGTGTGTTGCGCGCACGCACCAGATTTTTCTTTTTCGATCACTAACGATCATTTGAACCACAATTGATCAATCCCGATCGATCCACTACAGGGCCAATGGATTTCACGGCAGTGTAAATTGCCGATCACTCAGCGATGAAGACGGTAAACAAAGTTGAAAGGGATAGTATTTTATGTTCAGTTTCTATCACCACAACCGCGCCTACTCCTTTTTACTTTCACTTACCTATATATGAAATATATAGTAAGTGGAAGTATTGCGATCGTGAAAAAATTCGACTTCCGGTTTTCAACGGAAATACACGTTTTGGGGTCCCCTGAGTCGAAATGACCAAGTCTCGCGAAATGGTCTGTGTGTGTGTGTGTGTGTGTGTGTGTGTGTATGTGAACAGACTAGCTCAAAAACTATAAACCGTGCGATCCTGAAATTGGGTATTTAGTGTAGGTATATGCCCGCGATGTGACAGCATAAATTTCATCAAAATTACTTAAAGGGAGGGGGTACTTTACTTAATAACTTTTTAGGTTTTTTTCGATTTTCTCAAAAACGGCTCTAACGATTTTGATTAAACTGAGTATTTCATCTATTTATATGCCCGAGATATGACTGTAAAAATTTCATCAAAATTGATTAACTGGAGGGGGGACTTTACTTAATAAATTTTGTAACATTTTCACGTGTTTTTTTTTTATTTACTCTAAATCGGCTTTAACGATTATGATCAAACTGGGTATTTGATCTATTTATATGCCCGAGATATGACTGTAAAAATTTCATTAAAATTGATCAACCGCAGGGAGGACTTTACTTAATAAATTTTGTAACATTTTCACGTGTTTTTTTGATTTTCTCAAAAACGGCTCTAACGATTTTGATTAAACTTAGTACTTGATCTATTTATATGCCCGAGATATGTCTGTAAAAAGTTCATCAAAATTGATCAACCGCAGGGGGCACTTTACTTAATAAATTTTGTATCATTTTTACGTGCTTTTTTTATTTACTCAAAAACGGCTTTCACGATTGTGACCAAACTGGGTATTTGATGTATGTATATGCCAAATATGTGATAGCTAACATTTCATCAAAATTGATCAACCGAAGGGGGGACTTTACTTAATAAATTTTGTATCATTTTCATGGGGTTTTTTATTTACTCAAAAACGGCTTTAACGATTAATAAAAATAAGATATGAATGTAGAAAAATGTGTGACTTTGGGAAATGATATTTAACAAAACACGTCAATTTCTTATCTAAGTAAGTTGGTAAGAGAAAGTTGTGTGTTGCGCGCACGCACCAGATTTTTTAATTTTAGAACGGTCGGTGAAAATAAATGTACATGCTTCATGGCTGCTTTTGAAATGGTTTAAGTTCATTAGGGCTATAATTGGGAAACTGTTATTAGATTTTATTTTATGGAATTAGGGGATGGGAAAAGACCAAGGCTCTATTTCTGATCTTTAGATTTTTGGAATCAGGGGGAATTAGGTCCAACTCGATGATATATGTTTTGCATCTATCAGGGAATAATGATCGGTGTTTCCTATAATTTAATGGAATAATGTAATAAGCTCGAAACACTTTAGTGAAGTAGAACAGCGATATTGTCTTTCGTTTTTTAGTGGAAGCATTCCTGCTTCCACGTGTAGAGGAACTGGAGCGGAAAGCACCTAAGGCTGTTCTGAGTGCTGAGTTTTGGATCGGGTTTGGGCATTTTAATGCCGTTTCACTCGCTGAAATGTAAGCTATACTGCCGTAAGCGAGTTTACTTAAAACAAGGCTTCTGTATGGCATTAAAATACTTTGTCTTTGTCCGCTCCCAACGAGTGACAACTGACAGTTCTTAAAAGGTTTAGTTACTGCTAGCATTCAATTCTTATTTTTTTAACTTAGGTTGCCCAAGTAAGTTTTTGTCGAAAATTATTCCTAAATACTTCACACTTTCGTAAATTCTTTCCTATAACTAACATTACTAGGTCTTCAGCGTAAAGTGAATTGTTGACTGGCGATTCGACTTTTTTGGCAACTTAATTTACGGCTACGGTGAAGAGTAGTGGATTAAGAACGCTGCCTTGTGGTTACCTACTCCTTTTTCTGGTTCGAAAACTGTGTAAATTGCGGATCATAATCTAACTATAAATATAAAGAATTCCAAGAGGGACAAACTCCCTTTCCTTATGCGTTCATAACAGCACGCCCTTCAGCTAAACACGGAATCCTTTTTAATGGATAAGGAACAAAGGGCTTCCACACCATATAACACTATCGCTAGTACCCGTACTCGTTTTCGAATTTCAACAGTACCCAAATTGTAGCCTTAGTTATATAATAAATCTATTGATTTAATGGAAATATATGGATTGGACTCTATTGACAAAAGTGTGTATTCAGATTTCTTTTTTTTTAATATCGTCGTCGAATCCCTAGGTTAAGTAAGTTTTTATCGGCATTTATTTTCAAATAAAAAATCTTTATCCTGCTGCAACTTATAGACAGCAATAATGTTCTGGTCCAGATTAATCTTAGTACATGAAGATAGCAGTAATTAAAATAATTCATAGCATATAAATAGCATGCCTACAAATCTGCATAACTAGCTCTCTACTTAGGCTCTCTTTTCCATTATTGTTTTCTTAGTTTTATGATTTATTCTTACACAGTTTGCCCGAACATACTTGCTGAAAGTTCCGTGTATCCATACTTTCCGTTGAAGCACTCTACTACTACCCCCGTTTAGGTATTGAACCGAGAAGAAGTGTCGTGCACCGCCTTGGCCCGGGAGCGGTGCGAGGTCGATAGCTGACGTCAGCGGTCACCCGGAACACCTGTACGATATCACGGTCTGGTACCTCCCCTTCAGTACCTTGTCCTAGGCTAGTACTCTGTATTGCTTATCCTGCCTTGGCTTCCATACTTAAGGGCGGCCCTTGAGTTGAAGGTTGGCCTAGGTCTACCTGACGCTTGGTTGTTATGATTTGCACGAATAATATTTATTTTATCTTTATTTAAACAGTCGAAAATAAAGAATAAAAAATATGCTAAATGACTACCAAAATAAAGTGCCCCTCTATTGATTTTTTTTCAAAATTTTGCTGTCACGCCAAGGGCTTATACATCCATCATATACCCAATTTCATCTTCGTACGGTTTATATTCTTTGAGCTAGTCTGTCAAGGGATCCCACAACGTGTATTTCCGTTAGTAACCGGAAGTCGAAATTTTTCGCGATCGCGATACTTTCCATTACTATAAAGTTCAATAATACGGAAGTGAAAGTAACAAATTAAAAATAGCGAAAAACGGTCTAACTGTTCTTATTTACAAAAGTCGTTACTAACTCGACTTACCTACTTTGGTTTATACATCTACAATAAATTATAATATGCCAATAAATAATTAACTGGAAATACTTAAAAATTATTTCTTTGAACTTCGATATACTCAAAATGGGAAAAAACTTATCTTAGACTCCTTGTAGGTCCATACATAACGAAAGTCCCCCAAAATAACGAAAATGACTTTTAATCACACTGCATCAAAAACATATGTTTTCAATACATTATTTGAGTCCGTAAAAGGGTACTTTTCGGTCCTAGGCTACCACTAATACATATTAATAAACATCTGATTTGTAGTATTACTGTGTTTCTTTCTAATTAGAATGCTTGAAGTGCAAAATACTATTGGAACTGGAAGACATGGCATCATCCGAATGTAGGCGGTTATTGTGTTTCTATTTCTATGCCCTGACATAATTAAAATAAAATAGGGAAATATATTAGGCATACAGCCTAACAACAATGAGGTAAATGATTTGGTAAATGTAAAAGTTAGGTTAAATAAGACATCGTCGGCTAAAGTGGGGACGTCCCCACTATGCCCAGCCCTTAACGTCCCCACTTTAGCCGACAGGGTGTTTAATGAAAATAAAAACCGTAAAACGGTAATAAATATTAATAGAAACGTTAAAAAAAACAGAAACACATATTAATAGATTGACCAATCCAATGAAATAATCAACATAGAAATCAAGGACTATGTGGGTGAGTTGTACCATTTTGAAGTTAGTACTAAAATGAGAGAAAATGTATTCGAAATATATATTTAACTCTCAAATTTTAACAGAACAACTTTTCATTATAGAATCTCTTGCTAAACTAACACTAAAACCAAAGGAAACAAATATACCATTCAGTTAATTAGTAGATCCAAAAGACACCGCGATCAGACCGGTACCCCACTTTACCCAACTCTCCCCAACATAATAATATATTTTAAATATTTAAAATCATTTCGTAATTTAAACTATAGGATTTCAGGGTTCTCTCTTGTATGAGGCATTATCTGTTACCAACAGTTATATATATAAGTGACGCAGTAAAAAAAAGAATCATAATAGCAAAAATGTCGGATTAGCAAGGTGAAATGGATGGATATTGGTTAAATATATCAAATGTTAACTAGATACCAAATGACATATTCTGTGAATATTCTATCTTTACAGTAGTGGGGTCACCTGTGGTGTAGTGGTTAGCATGGCAACCTACAATACTAAAGGTCGCGCGTTCGCGCCCCGTGGTGGCCCTAGGATTTTTTAATGGGAGTAACAAATCTTAGCTGTGCCGTCCCTCGGATAGGACGTAAAATGGAGGTCCCAAGCCTGTACGATGTCAGGTACTCGTTAAAGATCCCTACCTTAATTAAACCTGGATAGGCAAAATTTAGGACTCCCACTGTAGCATCGTCCGATTAGCCTTAGTAGCATAAAAATGGACGTTAAACAAAAAAACAAACAAACAATCTTTACAGTAGTAGCTTATATGCTCATCACAGGGATTAGATTACCAGCAACCAGACATAGCCGAGATTAAATTGCCGTTTGCGAAGGACTCTTATAATCGACAAAATCTTTGAACTTCAGATTGAGATAAAATAAAGCAGAGAGCTGACCCGACTACAAAATAGCTGTTCCAAATGTTTCTCCTTTTGGTTGGCTTTCAGAATAGTTTAAACATAAATTACAATCCGCGGATAAAAGCTAAACGAAGATTTATAGCCGGCAACTCACAACTACTTCCCAATTACTTCTGGCTTACCTGACAGCCCCCTCTGTCTCTTTTCCCATTATTTCTCCGTGTGCTAACGCCAGGATTTTTATATTCTGAATGCGATTTCTTTATATTACTTTTTTTATGCTATATATTTTTTTTTTTTTTTTTTTTTTATTTCTATTTCAATATAAGGATATACAGTAAGGATTTCTGTTATTAGGGAACACTCGACTATAGCCTGCAATCATATTATTGTAATGTAGCTACAATGATAAGTCTTTTGGGTTTTCTTTTACAAAAAAATGCCAAGAAGCCTTAAAGGCAAAGAAATATGCACTAAATAAGTATAGAAAAAGCAGAAGCGTGACTGCCGCAATTGATTTAAAAAATTAAGAGCTATTAAAGTTATTAAAGAAAGTAACAGAGTTATTAAAGAAAGTAAACGATCCTCATAGAAGGACTTCGTCTCCTCAATTAACCAACACACCTCTGTAAAAGAACTCTGGAACAAAATTAGAAGCATCAGGGGAATTTCGAATCAGACAAAACTATCTGGAATTAAGACAGGTCAGAACATTAATACTGACCCAGATGAAATCTCAGAAACATTGGCGAAGCACTTCTGTGAAATTTACTCTGGGCATACAAAAGCTTTGCCAAAATGTAAAAACATACCAAATCAAGATATCTACGGTAATGAAGACAACTACAATAGTCACTTAACTTTGAAAGAGCTGGAATACGCTCTACAGAAAATACCAAAGAAATCAGCGACCAGTAACGACGGAATCTCTAATGATATGTGACGCAACTTACCTGACGAAGGAAAAGTGTTTTTACTAAAATTATTCAAGCAAGTTTGGGATAATGGCTATCTTCCTCTAATATGGAAGCAATCGCTAATTATACCGATACCGAAAAAAGAAAAAAGCCTCATAACAGACTTTCGTCCAATATTGCTTCTCTCATATGTAAGTTAAATACAAGAAAAAATAATAAATCAAAGAATTTCCGGAGTACTTGAAAAAAGAGGGCTTCTTACTCCGTACCAGTTTGGATTTAGAGAAAACGGAACCTATCCATATGCTGAAATGGGAAGCCCAGGAAGCATTTCAGAAAAAACAACATATGATCGCAATATTATTAGACATTGAAAAAGCTTATGATACGATGTGGAGATCCCGAGTCTTGGACGTATTAAAAAGGTGGAGTATTGAGGGGAAATTGTGGAAATTCATCTCAACCTTTCTCGAACAAAGAACTTTCAGGGTTATGGCTAGAACTTCAAAATCCTCAGTATTCACTCTGGAGAACGGGACCCCTCCAGGTTCCCCACTCAGCACGACCCTTTTTCAGATAGCGTTAAATGATATAGCAGAAGTTCCTGTCAGCCCAGCGAAAGTCATTCTTTATGCAGATGACGTAACACTATACATCCGGAGCAAATCCATCAACTTCCTACAATGGAAGGCTCAAGAAGCCCTGGATAATATAGCTAATATAGATAACTGGATAATATAGATAACTGGTCGAAAGAAAGTGGCTTCAAGCTATCAGCTAGCAAAACCAAAGCCATCCATAGATGCAGGATGAGAAAATGCTCAAACAATCCTACTTTCAAAAATAGTGGAAGAGACATATTATTCGTTAATTGTCAAAAGTACTTTTTGATCGGCCACTTAGGTGGACAATTCACATACAAACACTTAAGGAAGAATGCCTAAAACGGATTGGATTGCTCAAATCGTTGTCACATCCGCAGATAGAAAAGCAGATAGAGCAGATAGAAAAAAACCTATAAACTATATACCGTTCTACGATTAGAAGTAAATTAGACTACGGGTCAAATATCTATAATTCTGCTTCCAAAGCGACAATTAAGATGTCAGATGGCGTACATATCACCGCCATAAGAATCTGCACTGGAGCATGTCCCACCTCCCCTGCTGAAAGTCTTTATGCAGAAGTGGGCGAACCCCCGCTTGATTTAAGAAGATTGTTCCTTTCAGTGAAATACGGGTTAAAACTTAAAACCAACTCAAGACACCCATTGAACAAACTACTATTCAGTAGAGGAGAAAGGGAAGAAAGGGAGCAAAACTTACTCAAAGAATTTTTGGAAAAAATCGGAAACCCGTCATTAAAATTAGACAATATTTCAGAAATGCCAGATACAGCATTTCCTAGATGGATACATGCCAAACCGCATATAGAAAAATTATTGGCTGCCCATAAAAAAGGATCAATAACTCCAGCCGAATCACAACAGTTATTTCTTGAAACACTGGAGAAATATGCGGGATACAAAATCGTTTATACAGACGCATCCAACGCTCAGAATTAAGTGAGCTGCTCTTTCATAATTCGCCCAAATGGCCGGAAATTATGCAAATAGCCAAACGTATGCTCCATATTCACAGCGAGGCGTTAGCGATAAAGGAAGCACTCGTACATATTGGGTTATGTGACATCGGGAAGTGGGCGGTAGTATCAGATTCAATGAGTGCACTACTGGCCATAGAAAATACTAAGCCGAAATCTACTTTAATAACAGAAATAAGAAACGTTTGGTGGCAATTAAGGGAGAAAGGGACGGATACTATTTTCATATGGTCCTCTCACACTGCGGAATCACAGGAAATGAGCTAGCAGATCAAGCAGCACGTCAAGCGCGAATTCCAGATGCCAACGAGGTAACAACCATAAATAAAATTCCTTTAGATGACCTTTTGAAAACAGCAAAACTTGAAAGCGAAAAAATGTGGCAGGTCAAATGGAACCAAAAAGAATCAAAACTTAAGGACATAAAGAAGAACTCTAGAGAATGGACCACATCCAACAGAAAATCGCGTAGAGTGGAAACTGTCGTTTGCCGGCAAAGAATAGGCCATTGTATGTTATCCCATGCATATTTGCTAGAAGGTCTTGAACCCCCTAAATGCAAAGTATGCAAAGTAAAAATAACAGTAGAGCACCTTCTACAAAATTGCAAAGTATATGAAAAGCTAAGGAAAAAATTAGAATTGGGATCATCTTTAGAGGAAAATCTTGAAGACGATGAAACAACAGTAAAAAAAAAACAATACAATATTTAAAACTAAGTACTACAACAAAGTCTAAAATACAGATGTTGCCAATGACCATTCAGGGTAGAGGCAACAAAAAAACCAAATAAATAAATTATTGAAAGGATGAATAATCCGAAACCATGTACAAAACATCATTTTTTTAGTAAATCTTTAAATAATAAAAATATTCTCTCTCTCTCTCACTCTCTCTCTCTCTTTTTCTTTTATATTTTCTTTCTAGTGTAAGAAATTCTACGTATCGGATCTGTTTAATATTATTCAACTTATTATAAAATATTAATACATACTATAGGACAAGATCTTGAAAGTTTACGACGCAGTTCAAAGGTTATTTGATGGGATTATATCTTTATTCTTCAGTTTCAACAACATTTTCAAGGGTTTTGCTGTGTAATTGCATAGCTTGGGATGCAACGGTTGGGTCATTATTCACAGATAACACAAATGTTTCACTAACCTAATTTGTGAATGTAAATATGATGTATGAATAATCAAATTGAAATAGTAAAGAGGAAGAATGACCAGTGAATGCGACAGGCGCTACCTACTCTACCTTTTCCCTTTTGTCAAAGAACGTAATCAAGGTGGGCATCCAATAAGTTCCACGTCTCTAAATCCATTTTTAGCTTACTTATTTTTAAATAGTTAATTTTGAAGTTGGCCGTGGAATCAAGCCAATGGCCAATATTTTTGGTGTTTCCAACTCGGTGACAGAGATTAGATCATGTTTGCATCATTGTAATGGATAGATTCGTTTAATCAATCCATCCCTGGGAGTGACTTATGACATATATCATCTTAGGATTTCTATTCTCGTAGTTTGCATGTAATGTTTATTTATGGATTTGTTTTCAGTTTTATAAAGGTATATGATGGAATTTTGAATTAGGGACTGTCATTTGGTGAAAACTAATTTTTCACCTTCCATTTTCTTTTTTCAACGGGACATAAGTATATTTTTTTGTTTCATATTCTAAGTAGCACCTGTCAATCAAATAAGGGAATGTGAGGCATGAGGAAGGATTGCCATCCTTCCTCATGCTTCCCAGGAGTACCTCTTCCCTGACTTGTTTGGGTTAATTTAGTTTTTTAAGGAAGGAGATCTCTCATCCAGCGCCTTTGTATTCTCCTGTTTATTAGTACATCAGCTGTTGTCATATATTTATCAGTCGGTTAAAATGTGCGTATAGGTTAGTATTGAAACGATTGTGAAAAGTCTATCTATACCGCTCAACTTTTTACATTTGTACGCATAGGATATGCATAGGTTTCGTTAGTCACGGACCAAGGTGGTTCCAACAATATTTTAAATTTATTTCAACTTCATTAGTTGTTCCTTAGAAAGAAATTTATGAGTGATGGCATTTTTAAATATAACTCTTTTGTAGACTATGAAAACATATTTGAACTATGATACAGCTAGAATAACCAATAGATTTAGTTTAGTAATAATTACACGCTCTTTATCATATCGCAGGTCCTTAAGATGGTTACTATTTAAAATATATCAATTCCTAAAATGCTAGGATATGTTTCCGTTCGCGTATGGGGCTATTCACCATATTCTTCTATGGAGGAGATGACCGTGCTAACGCAAGTAGAGGCCTAGTTTTGAGTTACAGTTTGTACCCGTGGTACTAACTGCCTTAAAGATGACTTTTTTTGGTCAAAATCTATTTATCCTAGTGGTAGCTTGTAGGAAAATTGAGAATGCCGTTAAAAATTCACATGTGGTTAGAAAAAAAATACATTTTTTGAGTTCTTCTAAACCAAGTGCGATATGTATTTTGAATTCATTTAAACATTAATATATATGGAGCGTATAAATATCAGAGCTTATAATTTTAAAAACGAATTGGTAATTAATGGCTAACCATTGTTTAATATATTTATTTTAATTTAACATTATTATTTTTATTTTCTTCTAAATTTGGTAGGAAGAGTTTGATATTATAACTAATGAATAATTAGCAATGTATCTTTCTTTTTTCCACAACAACTATTTATTTTCTACATTACAACATTGTTAACGTTTCGGGGTGTGTCCCCGTTCTCAAGACATAAATAATTTCTCAATCGTTTGAGTGATAGTCCTTTAATAAATTTTATAATACTATATCAATGTTTTATGCTAAAAAGGCCTGTTACATATTTTCTATATGTCCGCTCACACCAATTCTTGAATTGGAAATGGACAAGTATGAGCTGACATATAGAAATTGATATAGTATTATAAAATTTATTAAAAGATTATCACTTATACGATTGTGAAATTATTTATATTTTGAGAATGGGGACACAGCCCCGAAACGTTAACAATGTTTTTTTTTTTTATAAAGGGTGATCTGGGTGATTAGATTTTAAAACCCGAATGTGTGGAAAGACCGCATGTAATGTGAATCCTGCTTATTCGTGCTGGCCTCCCTATTCACTGTCCGGATAATATCCTTCATTAGCATTAAAATAAAGTGGAACAAAAAAGATTCAGACCTTAATGCTTCCAAATGCATTAATAAGCAGTAATCAACATCCAGTGCCGTTTGGGTTTTTCCCTACTCACTCACTGTGTCAATAGTGTCAGTAATTGAATTAGATAATATAGTTACAGAAATGTCACCGTGGAAAGAACTGTTCTACCGAATTCCTCTTATTTGAATGCTTTTGACCGCTCGAAGGATGCCTAAACCTGTGTACCTGTGTATTGTATTTATGACTAAAAAATAATAATGTATTTATTTCTTCAATAGTATGTCTTGCAATATTTTTTAAACATGTATCTTCAAGCATGAAATGCCTCGATCATCGTTTTCATTAATGTGTTATTGCTTATTTTTGAAAAAAAAGAAGATAAAGAAGTGATTACTGCAGAAGAATCCTCGCTCTCTGCTGTAATGTTTTTAGGTCCAGAACTCGAAAAAAACAGTTGATGCTTCAAATGTAGATTTGATGTTCAATATAATTATAAATGGGGTATTTTAAGCAAACTTCTGGGAACTAACCTGAGGTTAGATCCCGACACCATTTGCTCCATACATATCTTAACATCTTAATCTATTAGAGATTCCTTAACTACCGCGTTTCGAGATTCACACGACCATTTTGTTCGTAACGCTGCTATTACCTATATTATATTTACTGATATATCTGTTAAAGAATTAAGTTCTTATTAATAGGTCTGACTACTAGTTTATTTATTAATTAACCATATGTTTTTATAAAACCATATGTTTTTATAAAACCATATGTTTTTATTAGGACAGTTGTTATAATGGAGGTTACCTTTGTGCATGAATAAAATTGTTTATTTCAAATAATGTTAGATTATTATTTAGTATAAGTATACTTCATTTACCAAGAACAGTTCACTCAGTTCGGTGCTGTGTCAACGTCTGTATTCACAGGTAGATTCGTCTCTTTTCGGTCCAAACGTTCAATGCAGTACTTTATTTTGAAAAACCCTCAGCCGTTGTAATTAAGGGAATGAATGTTACGTTTATCCTCAAAAATCTCGACTTTCGATTTAAAAAGTAATTGTTCCCGTAAAACTTCGTTTGACTTCAATAAAAAAAGATTATTTCCTAATTAAACCCTTAATACTTAATCATTAGCAATGGTTTTGCAGATTCATTATTATTCTAAGAATAATTTATTCACTTCAGTTATAACTTATTTTCATTTATGATATGCTTTCCTTTATTGCAATGATGCAATCTAAGTACTATTGTTGTTGTATTATTGCAATTTACACATTATTTATTAATTGTTTTCGGTAAAATTTGTTAGTTATTTAAGGTAATTTGAACTGAATGTGTAGTTACCTAAAATGAAATTCACTAGCTTGGTACCGAGTAATAAAAGCTAAGAACTTTGCTGTTTGGTATTTTTACTTCTGAAAAATTAATATTTATCATGATTTCTTTTTTTAAAAAGGAATGTTCATAGACTATCTTGTTGCTAACTTAATTTAATTTTCTTTGTTTTAGGTAAGGACATAGCTCAACTTTGCTACTCTACTGTATCTTGCTTTGCAGGGGTATGATATTTATATTTTCCTTGTTTCCATAAGTTAATTTTATCACATGAAACGTTCTAAACCTTTTCTGTTAATTTATTTTTTTAAGATTCAATTTTATTTTTATAAACCCTTGTTTTTGGCAAAATTAAAAGAATATAAAGCTTTAGGATAAGTTACTATAAACATGTGATCAAAATGAATCATTCAAGTGGTCTAAATAGTATGTCTACAGATCTGTTTAAAATAACGACATACATACTAGCTTTAAAGATAGTAAACATTATCATCATTTTATTTCTTCCTTTTTTTATGTTTATTTTAAAAGTAAAAAAAAATTTATATACACATTGATTTGGTTATGAAAGAAATATAAAAATTAAAGTAGACAATACAAGTTATATAAGTAAAATAAACATTAAGCCTTTAAAAAAAAATTGGAACTTTCATTTTTTTAGGCAAAATATTATTAGAGCAACGAACTTTTTCATATTCAAAATTATTCCTGGAATAAATCATTGGGATGGAAAAAAAAATCGTATTCATTCGCATTTGAAAATAGTTCATTTAAAGTAAATTTTATTTATATATTATGTTCGTTGTAGTGATGAGAGATTCAATAATTCAGGAACATTTTCTTCTCTTCATTAAATTCCCTCCAACTGAGAGCTATGGCTGACATGACGTGGCCGTTAACCCTGAGTGCCATTTGATGGGAAACATTAAATTTATGATTCGCTAGTTGAGTACTTCATTAGGAAAATTACGTTATTCCATTTCTAGCAATTATTCTCCAAATGAAAAATATCTTTCATAACGGTCTTTCCTTGAATCTATTAGTGGAATACAGGTCTCTGGATTGGATGAAGATTGAAAAATTGTAGGGCGAAGCTTTGATCAATTGAAGTTTATTCATGTCATCGGAAAATCTAGTGAGTCATTGATAGGTTAGCTATCCGATGACTCACTGTAAAAACTCGAAGATAGACGACTATCGATTATCATGCCTCTAGAAATATCATTAATGAAATAGATGTATTTCGGTATGTTTACATTGAACGGTGTATATCGACTTTGAAATCGATTTCGCATATTCAATAATCGCTTCACCCTTGACATTCTATATTAGTATTTTTTTTTTTTTTTATCCACATATTTATAATGATATTTAGTTTATGAAGACCCAAGTTTCCATGTTAGTAAACTGTTAGAAATATAATCAGCAACAATGTATTTCTATTACTCTAATTATAGATTCATAAAGAGAATATAAATAATATTTATTGATTTTTAACAATAAAAAATCAATTGTTATTCTTGTATATTATCAGGAATAATTTTATACGAAAAAGAAAAGATTTGGTTTGGTATGATTTTGAATATAAATAATAACTAGTCGCATAGATTATCTATGAATATATATAATTATTATCCCCTATTAATTATAATAATAATGCCCAATATTAGAAAGGATTTCTCCAAAGTCCTGAAAAGAATGTTTCATATTATTAACTTAACTAGTAGGACGTTTATGAAAACTTGAATTAGTAATCAAGAAAAATTATTCAATAAACACGCGTATATTCTTAAATAATTCTAGTTCTGATTTACTTTGAACACGTTAAGACTATGAAAACATGGAACCCTCTGTGTGTAACTAGAATTTACATTATTGCCTGATTTTGTTTGTTCGGTAAGTAGTTCGAAATTATTTTTGTCTATAACGCTTGTTCCATGGCATACCATTGGGAAGAGACTCTTTGAGAAAGAGTAAAGGGAAAACTAAAAATCTCCTGGAAAAAAGAGAGAGAGAGAGAGAAATATTGAAACGAAAAATTAAGACATTTAATCAAGTAAATAGGTAAAATCAATATCTGCTTTGTTCCTTCTATTTAATTGCATTAGAGGAAAGACAAGTCTAATGAAGGAATTGAAAGGTGAAGGGAGATAAAGAGGAACTAATTGATGGGATAGCTATGAAGGGTGACATCGATGGGGAGTAGAGAGGGGGGGAGGGGTTAACTAGGGGGGGGTGGTGATCTGAGGGGGGGTGGTGATCTGAGGGGGGGTGGTGATCTGAGGGAATCTTGGGGCGCTGTCGATAACCTAAGCTCTTCTATAATCGGATCCAAAGCACAATCCTTGACCTAAAAGCTTTAATCCCTATTTCCATAGATCATAGTCCGGGAAGGAAAATCTTATGAAAACTGAAGAAAAAACTTCTTACTGGTCTAGTATAATAGCCTATTTTTTCAGGTTTTAGTAATAATATTGAAATTTTAGGTAATGGGTTGTCCGGAAAGTTCGTAGAGAAATTTGGACAAAAAATAAAATTGATGAACAGCTTAAAATGTATTTGTTTAATCTACAAAATAGTTACCACCGTTAGCGATTACCCTTTCCCAACGGCTTGGAAGGTGCATTATCCCTTTTTTCCAAAAATCACTGTCCTTACTCCTGAAGAACAATAAAAGGTCCGTTTTGACGTCATCTTCTGAAGAGTAGGATTTCCCTTGTAGAAAACTTTCGAGGGAACGGAAAAGATGGAAATCCGAAGGAGCAATGACAGGAGAGTACGACGAGTGAGGTAAAACCTCCCATCGGAAGTGTAATAACTTTTACCGAGTCCGTAAAGGCACATGGGGCCTAGCGTTGTCTTGGTGGAATAGCACGCCTTTCCTATTTGCCAATTCCAAATGTCGATTTGCAGGCTCTTAACTCCGCAGCTTACTCACGGACAGTAATTCGTGGACTGTTTGCGATGACCGTCGTAATATCCTCCATGTCAAGAGTTGAACTCCGGCCAGCCCGGGGTTGGTCTTCCGAATTCACATTCAAAAGAACAGCATGATATGCCGAAAATGAACTGAATCGTCACTCATGTTCGTTTGCAATAAACTACACTACTGAGCCTTAATAAAGACGAATTCAGTGTGTGAACAGAGTTAATTCCATGAGGATTAAAGGCATATAAATAAACATTAGCTTTGTGATTCATTTTTAGGAGGAAAAATAAAAGGTAAATTTTATTTTAAAAATCTCGAACTTTTCGGATAACACAATAAAAAATGTACAATGTAAAATAATCATTCCTTTAAGGATTCTCCAATAATATGTAAAACTAGTTTTTATAATAAAATCAATTATTTTTATTTTTTTTTTTTTTTGTGGAGTGACGAAATATTTGATTTAAACTTCAAGAAAGCAAAGAGCCTATTTAAAATTTCCAAAATCTGCTATTCCGCCATCACAATTTTCCCCAACAGAAAAATGGACAAAATGCTTCCGTGTTAGTTCGTTCTACCGAATTATTTCAATGTAAACTGACTATTTAGTTAAATTGTTGTTTTTATGCATTATTACAAATTTTCTTGAATATTCTTCAAGACATTGTAAATAGTTGAATGTAAGAAGGCATGATGACTTAGAAATCATTTACAAATCATAATTCAATATTGCAAATTTATGTCACATGTTTTAAATATGCTATCTGCAAATTTTTTTTTTTTTTTTTTTTTGCATTGAGCAAATCTGTGATCTACACGTATGTGTGATAGATACATTGGCATTAGTTATACCAATAAGTCCCTAGGCCACCGCCTAAACAATCGTCTGGGTGGATTGTGTGGTGGATTTAAGTGTTAAGTGTGTTGAAAGTTAGTCTTTGATGGAAGTTATTGTAGTATAGTGTGGCTGTATCGATTACTGTTTGGATGTTAAGGTCCTTGTGTATTAAGTCATTAGTCACGTAGAGCGGTGCATCTACTATCCTCCTTAACACTTTTGATTGAAAGGATTGGATCCTTTGGATATTTGAGGGCTTTGCAGTGCCCCATAACTCTATCCCGTATGTCCAAATGGGTCTAATGAGCATGTTGTATATTGAAAGTCTGTTGGTTAGGGATAATTTAGAGCGTCTGTCAAGTAATCTTGATAACAGTCCATATCGTTTGCTTAGTTGCTTTCTGATTAGTGTGATGTGGGTTTTCCATGTCAGTCTTTTGTCCAGGTGAAGTCCCAAGTATCGTATAAGGAATGGCAACATCATTGAAATATACCTGTGGACACAGCCCCTGATTGAGAGTAAAAACTATAAATACGATTTTTAATTCATTCATTTTTAATCTCCATCTTTTTGCCCATGCAGAAATATCGTCTAAATGATTTTGGAGAGTCGAACACGCATCGTATCGGTTTTTGTGGGATGTGAGGCGTGCTGTGTCGTCTGCAAATGTAGCAAGTAAAGTGTGTTCGTGTTCGGGTAAGTCTGCAGTATACATATTGACAAGGAAGGACCAAGTACTTTTTTATTTACCAATATTGTAAATAAAAAAGTTTTATTTTCTTAACTTTTATTGTTGTTAATATTCGAACCGACACAAAAGGTTATACAATTAGCAAATTATTGATATTTAAGCCAAGCATAATATGATACAGCCATTAGCTCCCAGGAAGGTTGCCTTGTCCTCTCTCCCATGAGTAAATTAGAAAGGAGCCATTAGTGTGGTAGGCTACTTAATTTACTATTTATTACAATCATATGTAGTTTCAATAGATTTACAAATTACAATTAATTTACAAATTAGAAAACATTTTGTGAAAAACGAGTGCACAATAATGATTCTTCACTCGAGCACAACTAACATTGGAAATTAAAGTGAAAAACATAAAAAAAAACACATTTAAAAAAAAAAATATTACATTCCTTGGTTCACGGTAAAAAATACTAAATGTTACAACGTGCAACAAAATCATATGATTTTGTTTGTTACATTAAAAATAGTTCTGGATCTTTTGTAGGAACAGTTGCATAGCTGTATTAGTACATGTTCTGGATCTGACGAGAATGTACTGCGCCCTTCTCGAATGTTCCATCCCAGATTAAATATAATAAAAGGAGGACGTTGGGCCTTAGCCTTACTCTGTACATCGAAGCATATGAAAACTTTTGTTTCACAAGTCGTTACTTTTAGTAGAGTTGTTATTAATTCTATCTTTTATTGTTTGGCTGTGTGAATTATAATTAAACAAAAATTATTTAAAAACACATTTGTGTTAAAATATTTTATAAGTTGTTTAAAAAGAATATTTTGTCATGATATTCTTGAAACACTAATAATGGATATGACTTTTCATACTTCACATTTCTGAAATGTGCATATTTCGATTTTTCAAGTTCACAAAAAACATACTGAAACACCAATGTTAGTTTAAATATTTTTATTGGTGTAAAATTATAATAAAAAACATGTTACAACATGAGGAAAACTGGCTGAGATGGTTTGGATATCTGAAACTAATGCCCAACAAAGTCTATAGTAGAGAATGCCTACCTACGGAGCCAGGGGTCTATGGTGGGAAAGGCCGAGGAAAACATTCGGGAGGACTGAGGCGAGGTATTGGTCAGAGAGGCGACTGGAGCAAGAGGAACCACTTGGAAGCATCTCTATAAAGAAGGGACCACAGGTTCGCGTCCCGCGTCGGTGGCCCTAGGATTTTTTAAAGGGATTAAAAAATCCTTAGCTATGCCGCCCCTCGGATAGGAGGTAAAATGGAGGTCCCGAGCCTGTGCGATGTCAGGTACTCGTAAAGATCCCTATTCTAATTATACCTGGATAGGCAAAATTTAGGTCTCTGTGATGATGATGATGTTCTATAGTTGGTTATGATGATACATTAATTAAAACAAACATAAAAAAAAAACCTAAACATACTAATGTACTGTAAAGATATTAATTACTTACTAACTAAAGCGGCCCTCGCTTACTGAAAACCAAATTTCAGGGAAATGAATTAATGTATTCCGGCGAGATTTACCTTAAAACATCGTTATTGCACATGATAGCCTCCTTTAAATATCTATTTTATAAGGAAGACCATAAAATGTTAACTGAATATTTTGAAATTGCATATATAAAGATAGTTATAACTTTTTTTTTTTTAACTTCATTTGTATATCCGCGCCTGTCAACAATATATCGACAATCAGCAGATGTGATGGCCGTAAACAATTGCAAATGATGGCATGTCACCCATGGCACCCAACAGTACCTCTACCCTGGCTTGATTCAGTTATTCAGGTCTGTTAAAGAAGGAGATCCCTCATCCAACGCCTTTTTAATCTCCTCCTCACATTCAAGGGAATTTCATCTGTGGCCATATCTCTGATTAGTAAGTTTATATGTCCGTGTAGGTTAGTGTGGAAACGTTTGTAAAGAGTCTTGATTTGTCGATCGACTGTTGGCATGTGGAAGTCTGTATGTAAGGTTTGATTAGTCACGTACCAAGGTGCTTTTGAAATGAGTCGTAATAATTTTGACTGAAAGGTCTGGAGTTTCTGTAAATGTATTTTTTTAGCAATTCCGTAAATCTGTGAGCAGTATATCCTATATATATCCATATAGGTTTAAGTAAGTATGTGTAAGTATTAAGTTTTTGTCTCAGTCTTAATTTTGAGGATTTAGAAAAAAGTGGATAAAGTAGCTTTAGTCGTTTGTTTAGAGTTTTCCTTTTCATTTTAACGTGCGGGCCCCATGTCATCCTTCTATCGAGGATTAGTCCGAGGTACTGTACTGTGTCTGTTTGGGGAATTTGACATTTTCGATATAAATTGGAGGACAAGTATTTTTCTGGAGAGTAAAAGTTATATGTTGTGATTTATCGTGATTAATTCTAATTTTCCACAATTTGCACCAGTCATTTAATTTATGTAAGTGGATTTGTAAGGTTAATGAAGCATGTGACGGATCTTGATGTTTTGTTAGTATTGCTGTATCGTCTGCGTAAGTAGCGGTCAATGTCTCATTACTTTCTGGTATTTCATGGGTGTATACAATGTAGAGTAGGGGGGCCAGTATTGACCCTTGTGGTACCCCCGCTAGGACTGGACGAATTGTAGAAATTTCTGATCCCTGCCGAACGGAGAAAAATCTGTCGTAAAGGAAAGATTGGAGAATGAGATAGTAGGTGTACGGTAATATGTTATTGAGTTTAAAGAGAAGACCCTGGTGCCAAACTTTGTCGAACACCTGAGCAACATCCAAACATACACCAGTTGCATATTGTTTTTGTTCTAATGCTCCAGCAATGAAGTCAGTAACTCGGTTTAGTTGGTGGGTCGTTGAATCTGACTTGCGAAATCCAAATTGATGGTCGGGTATTATATGTTTGTCAGTCAATATGTCAACTATTCTTTTTTATATTAATTTTTCAAATATTTTTGAACATATCGGAAGAAGACTGATAGGTCTGTACGAAGAAGGGTGGTAGATATCTTTATTTGGTTTGTGTGTCATTTGAATCATGGAATATTTCCATTGTAGTGGGAATTTTGATGTCCTTAGTATGCAGTTGTAAATTGTCAGAAATACCAGAGCTTTTCTGGGCATTTGTTGGAGCACCTCGGCAGTTATTTATTATACCTTTATTATAGTTATTATACCTCGGCAGTTATTTATTATACCTATATTATAGTTATTATACCTCGGTAGTTATAACTTAAAACAAAAAAGATGATTTTAAATAGTTCTAGACTTGTTGTTGGAACGAACTGTTCTAGTACCAGCTTTTGACTACGATGTTCGAGTACCATCTATGCCTTCCAGGCAGTTCTTCTTCAAACTAAATACAAGGAGCGATGGACAGATGTGTTACTCTTGTTCTGAAGCTCAAGTCATATGTTTTTTTTTTGTTACTATGTAGTTACAAAGTGATACTTTCTATAATACGTTTAATTATTTGTGATTTATGGTTTTTGTGGCATTGTAAAATCATATTTTCGTTCAATAAAAATTATATGAGCCCACAAATTGTTGCTATAGTTTACATTCTTCTACAGAAAAAAAAGGAACGTTGTTCATTCCTAACAACATTTTTCTAGTCTTGCTATTAATATAACGAATTAGAAGTGGGCTCCATTCGACTAAACATGAAGTTTAAAATTTATCCAGGTTATAATTTCTGAGATATAATGGGTTAATTACTTACCTATTTAATTCGTATCTGAAAGTAGTGATGTTACAATCACGTCATATATCGTGAGTGAAATTAAAGTAAAGTCATTATTTTACTGTAATAAAAAATTTCATTGCTGCATTTTACTTTTTGTAATGATATTATACTCTAGTGTTAATATCAATTAGAAGGAAAAATAATGAAAAGATTATCTGGTTAATTACAGGCCTAAAAGTAATAATCGTAAAGCTAAGCCTTTACAGCCCTAACAGCCCCCCTCCCCCACCCGCTATAAAATTTCACACCTTCTTTTTGCTGATATACTTCCTGTAATAGCTTTTTCAATGATTGCATTGAAGGTCAAACAAACATATTTATGTGTTTCAAAATTTTTATTTAGAGAGAAAGTATTAAGATGTATTCTGTTTTGTATAAAACGATATTCGATTACACTTGATGACCAGGAATTGTTTTCTTAAGCATAAATAATTCTCATCCAAGGAAGAGAGCCTGATTTTCCCCTTTTACTGAAGTAGGATACAGAAATATTACTGAACATATCGTTGTTTCAGCATTTAATGTCACATCGTTCTTGCAAACATTATCACCATACATTTTTTTTTATATGATTAGTTTTTTTTAAATATATAATTCATCAAATCGGGGGTTTGAAGCTTTAAAACATATTTGAGACTTTATGATTTATCAATTTTTGAAAGAGACAGAAAACTTTGAATATCGGTGTTTGTTGGTTAGAATTTGCTAATTCACGCTTATGCTCATACTGGACATTCTGTTCATAAACTGCTAGAGCCTTAAAAATCAACTCCATTAATGCCCCCTTCCCCTCTTATAAGGAGGTAAGATATGTGGAAAGTTGCATTATTCAGTTCAAAAAAGGCGCTTAATCTTGGTGAAGCCTTAATATTTTAACCGGCATATCTAACACAAAAATATTATTCTAAATCAGTCTGGAAGTACCCAAAATTACAGTGTTTGGAGATGCCGTTTCTTATAATATATACATTGTGTTTTTCGACATAAATTACGGACATTTTTCACCCTTGGGCATTTAATCGTCATCCGATATATATCTGTAATTTATAATAGACTAAGGATTATCGTTAAAAAAAGGCAAGAGGCTGAAATCATGATCCAGTTTAGATGTGGCCGACCTATAACTCGCGTGCCAAAAGTTTGGAATGAGTTTTCTAATCATAATTTCGTAATTTAAAAAAAAGAAAATTTCAAGTTCTTTTTCTGGAATCAAACATTATTTAGACTTGGAGTTAGATACAGGAAAAAAATTGAAATACCAAAAATACATCAAGTGCAGTTGAAATCGGTTGTAGGTACAAAGATACTTTCTTTGAACATATGTACAAGACATAAGGTGGCGATGAGAGCAGCATTGAAAAAATCATACATTATAAAAGTAGTATGCAGTTCCAACTACTAATGGCGGTTATGCCCGCAAAAAGTTCAAATAAAAAACAAAATTTAACAGTTATTATTAATCAATACGTGGGTCCAATTGTCGGTGCGACTAGTTTGAATTATTTTCGTATCCCATCGCTTCGTTCGTCACGATCCTCTGAGTCTCCTGTTCTTCGGATTGTTGCTAAGACCGACAATCCTCGGGCTCCAGGGAAGTCGGGGGTTGCAAGGCCCGGCGGCACGGTCGATAGAGGTTGCATGTAGCTGCACCCAGGCGACCTCACCACCACGAGCAGAGTAGTCCAATCCAATTGTATTAAGCAGCTCCAAGATATAAAAGGTTGATGAACTGAAAAATAGAGCAGCTTTTTACTGATTTGAGATTTATGCAGATATATATCCTATATATTAAGCAGTACAAGTAAAAATATGAAAAATTCCTGCCGAAAAAAAATGTCGGTCAATCTTAGTATTGAAAGCACACAGTAAACAATAATCCGAAAATATCAATAAAGTTTTTTTTTTTTTTATCGCGCAATAAGACGATGAAATTATGCATGTTTGTCCCACAACGAACTTTTCAATTGACACAAAACTCATTAATTGCGATATTATTGAATTCATGCCAATAATGTTTAAAGCTTAATGCAATAGGATAGATATAACTTTTGTGAAATATGAAGAATAACATGGATAGTAATTATAAGTAAGATCATTTAAGGTATATCCCTTATTTGATATGAGACTAAAGTACATGGTTTTAGGCAAAAAACATCTATAAAAAAAAAAAAAAATTCAGTTGTTTAATAAGTAAATTAAACTATATAATAATAACAAAATACAATAATATTAAAATACACAATATACATAAATAACATAATACACAATATATATAATACATAATACGCAATATATATAAATTACATAACTAGTTTATAGTAATTAATAAAACTAATATATATAAATTGTAATAAACTAGTTGTCCCATAGAAACAATTCACATACCACAGTTATTAGAGATTATTTTTTCGCTACGCAAACTAAGCAAACAGGATTCAAAAGGGTGTAACTGTAGATTTTTTCGTTTTGTAGATAATATGGAGAACTTTTATTTTTTTATTTACAGAATAAACAAAATATAATATTTTATTTTCTTCATTATCATTTCCCCCGGGGTTTTTTGGAGGACCCGACTATTTTAACCGAATCAGAAGGGAAGGAAATCTTTAAGATGATACTTCCATCAACGTTTATGATGAAGTATCAAGACAGTTATGACGTCCCGACAAAAACTCATTTTAGAAATGATATATAGAAGACTAATAAATAAATTATTATATATAATAATAATTATAATATATATATCGTGTGTATATTAATTTTTTAATTCGTTATATACTGCCCTGCTAAGGAGAATTCGTTGTGATATTTTCTATTCGATGATCCATAGAAAAACGCTAGAAATTCTAAAATAAATAAAAACAAGGAAAGCGTAAACTAAAATAAGCTGTTTTCTGCTTTTCTATTGGGCCATCGAACGGAAAATTTCACAACCAATTCAACGATACCATTATCTCACAATTTTTGAGTTACTGCTTTTCTTCTTGGCAGGGCGTCATAAATATCTCTGGGAAATGCTGAGTTTCATCCTTTTGAAAAGATAAAAAAGAGAATTTAATATAAAAAAAAAGGAGAGGTGCCTAAGGGTTATTATTAAATATCAAATCAACGAGGGGTCCGAAGCTATATGTCTTCGATTTTGATATATTTTTAGTTTATACATTACATGCTTCAATGCAAATAAAATTGCGAAATTTTAGATTTTTTTGACTTATGGTTTTGATATATAAATTTTTAAAATAAGAAAAATAAGCGAAAACCTAGCTTTTTCAAAATAGTTTTTAGGCCTATCTTAAAAACTATTGGAACTCGAAAGCAGATAAAGGTGTCATTTTTTTCAGAGTTTTTTTGAGTATTATATTCTATTTTAAAATATGACACCTGCTCCAGATTCCTTAAATAGTTTCTGAGATCTAGCCTAAAATCTTTTCCGAAATCGCACCTATTTATATGTCAGCATTTTAAATCTTGTGCAACTTAATTAAATTTACTAAATTTATATTTCAGTGAAAAATCCAGTCTTCCTTTTTGATAATATATATTTTTTAATATGTTATAACATCACTACGTTTCGAGGCTCATTGCCTCATCTTCAGGTGACTGCAACAATATTTTACATGATATTTACAACTTTTTTTTAAAATTTAATTTACAATAATTATAAAATTTGGAACATAAACATTTATGACTTAAAATCCTATATTACAATATACTCATTATATGCATACCTTTTTCACTGAAATATAAATTTAGAATAATAAAAGACCAAAAGGGTTTTTTATAAAAGTCTTCCATTATAGGATAAACTATCAACAATTAAATTTACATTTAATAACACAACATTTTTAGGGGGTCACCTGTGGTGTAGTGGTTCGCATAGAAACTGACTATACTAAAGGTCGCGGGTTCGCGTCCCGAGGTGGCCCTAGGATTTTTTAATGGGAGTAAAAAATCCTTATCCATACCGTCCCTCGTACAGGACGTAAAATGGAGCCTGTAAGATGTCAGGTATTCATTAAAGATCCCTATCCTAATTATACCTGGATAGGCAAAATTTAGGACTCCTACTGTAGCATCGCCCGATTATTCTTAGTGGCATAAAGTGACGTTAAAACGAAGAACCAAGAAACACAACATTTCATTAGTTTAAAGATATTTTTTCGAATTCACTACATCGTTGCAGTTATGCTACATTCCAAATTTCCAATTAGGATGTTTTTTAGACTAATTATTCTGCGTCGTACTATTATTATTATTCTTTTTATTTTTTAAAGAAACCTTGAGCCTTTGTTTTTTTCAGTTCTTAGCGATCACGTCTTGCATAAGTTAGTAACTGTCAGCAGTAAAATTGACTTGTGAATCTTTTAAGGCTTCCGGAAAATAGTTTCGAAGTTGTTCGATAACAGGATGTTATTACTTTTCGCTAACGCTAGGTATATGACTATGAACCTTTTTTTGACTAAACAGTGATTGAATCAAATTATGAAATACATACTTACTTATAGCCAAACGTGGTTTAATTGTAAAAGGCTAGAATATAAAAAGTCCTTTATTATATGTACATAAGTATTTCCAAAATTAATGAATTCTTCAGGATAATTTGTGAAATGGTTTCCGCCAACTGCCAGTAGACATAATTTGATTTATTTTTTTGGTTTTGTCACTTATTTATAAAAATGAAGCAATCGTCTATCTCCGTGTCTAGGCGATCAGGTTAAGATTTCCAATCAGCAAACCACAAAAATTTACTTTGCACTATTTCTTTTGCAATAATTTCAGGAAATGTATGGTCCGGAGAAAAAAGAATTAGTACACAATACAAAGAAAATTTTCCAGTTGTCAGTTGTAAACGATACAGAAAAAACTCTTTGTGTCGGGATTAATTCTGGATCGCGGGATTAGTTTAAAGCCCTACAAGGGGGTATTCTTCACTTTAATTGCCCATCACATTCGCTGATTGTCGCTATTCTTTGACAGTTGTGATTAAAACTATGTAGAGAACCAACATTTCTGATTTGTAATAAATTGGTACACTACGCCAATAAGTAATATTCCGAATAAAGTAATATTTGATATTTCTTGTTTTTGATTTTTTATTCAAAACCTCTCTGCTTACACACTTACGACTGAAACACTGTTGAAATTTGAATAACTGAAATCAGATATAGATGGAAACTGTTTCATATTAAAAAGAGGATTCGTTAAAAGAAAGAAAGCTTTAAAGGTTCGTATTCACATTTTATATTCTCAACACAGGAGGGGGTGTGTTGTGATTTAAAACCTCCGTTTTAGTTGGCACCTTCTAACATTAATATAAAACTTCAAATTTGGTTCTATAGAGCTAGCGTCTAGTTAGAGATGTGCTTTAAAGTTCTCCTTAGAACAGTGACTTATGAAAAAAGGTCGGCATCAGTAAATAAGAGTATTTCTTTGGAATTGGAAAAAGTTCGGAACTTGTCCTGTCGAAAGTATTCGCAACTCCTGAACTATTGTAGGTAGGCAAACCCCGCACGACAGAAAAGCACGGCGGGTTGTGCAGCTCCACGGCGCTAACTTCTAAGTAGCTTCCTTCTCTTTGGGTAAGGTCGCGAAAGGGTGGGGGGGGGGGGGATTTGATTGGAACCAAAGTTTGCTTTCAAAGCCTTCACCTTTGTCTCAATGCTTTTGAGAAAGTTCTGATTCTGCCGATAAGTTCTATAGCCAGGAGCTACATACCTCGTTTATATTTTCTATAGACATAATTGTATTCTGGAATTATTTTCAAAGGAAAATAAATCATATTGGAAAAGACGCTAAACTTAAAAAATAAGTAACCTACTAAAACAAAATGTATTCATATTCAAAATTAATCCTAAAAATGTATCCATAAGAATTCCAGAAGAAAAATGGAAAATAGAAAAAACTATTTTCATTTATAAATTATAGTCTATAAAATATGACATGGTGTGTATGATGTGATAAAATTAATTAAATTTAGGCTAATATTTTAAAAATTTAATTATTCGTATACATACGACATGTAACTAAAATCAAAATTTAAATGCCAAGATATAGTAGTGAAATTAGTTCTGTTCGATGAAGCATATCAAATATATGAAGGAAGTATATCGTATTTATCTTATCAACAAAACTATGTATTTGATTGTGTCCTTTTTGCTTAAGCTGTATTTCTGATAAATAAAGTAGTAATTCTGTTGGCAATTTTTATGGATCTTTGATAAATTTATTGTAGTCCGGTCGATGAAATTCTGATGAGAAAGATAACGACATATAACCGAGAAAACTAAATAATACTACAAAAAAATGTTAAATAATAAAGTTTTTTTTTTATTATTCATATATTTCATATAATTATACAATCACTTAATCATATAATTGCAGTAACTGTTGTTAAAATGTTTTGAAACTTCGTGTTTGGACAGGTAAAGTTGTTAGAGAAGTTGCCTGTAGGATATGGTCAAAGCTCGAAACATTTGAATTTAAAATGAGATCATAAACATTCCCTACTACTTTTGAAACTTTACAGCTACTTTCTAAATATTTACCCGTGAGGTTTCGCGCTGGTTTTGATAAATGAAGATATTATGAAAACTTATACAATACTGAGTAGTAAAATTTTTTTCTGAATCCTACCACACTCCTTAAATAATATATATCAATTATATAATTAAAGGCTGAGTGTACTCAGGCGCTGATGTAACCCTAATTTAAAGGAGGATGTGGGATCAAAACACCCCAATCTCATAACCAGGTGTTGTGATATTGAAGAATAAGCCTCCTAGTAATTCACCAGAACGTTTATCCTTATATATATAAAAATCTCGTGTCCGTATGTTTGTCTCTCTATTTCTCAGAAACTACTCAACCGATTTTAATGAAATTTGGCTCAATTTATATAGTTTTGGCCAACTTACCGGACCGGATAGTTTTTAAATTGATTAGTGATCAAAATAATTCTTATATAGCGAATTACTGCAAATACAGTAGGTCGTGTTATGATTTATTAACATGGCTACACATGTCGATTTAATAACCTTTTTGTTTACAAGCATGCTATTATAATTACGGTTATAATAGTTTTGTATTGCGTTATTAGTAAGTGCAGTTATTTGGTCTTATTGTTCCATCTTTATATTCTGCAGGCAAATAGTAATAAAAATCTTTATATTTATTCTTAATTTTGAATTATGGATAAATCAAGAAAAGTTTACACCAAAGTCTCAAAAGTGTATGTATTTTTCCTTCCTTTTCCTTTTTATTTGTAATCTTTCCAATTCCTAACTAAATTTTAGAAAAGTAAATACATTTTAGGCTTTAATTAGAATAGTCCTTATATATATGTAAAATTTAAAAAATGTCAGCGAAGATTTTGTATTGTACTATGTAAGTGCAGTTATTTGTTCATAGAGTTCCATCCTTATATTCCACTGGCAAATAGTTGTAAAATCTTTGTATTCTTTCTTAATTTTAATTAAAGAATATAAATCAAGAAAACGTTACAACAAATTCTCAAAAGTGTAGATATTTTTCCTTCCTTTTCCTTTTTTATTTGTATTCTTTCCAATTCCTAGCTAAATGCTCTAACACTGTGCTGTGGTCGACCCTGATATCAACTTTTAGAAAAGTAAATACATTTTAGGCTATAATTAGAATAGTCCTTATATATATGTAAAATTTTAAAAATGTCAGCGAAGATTTTGTATTGTATTATGTAAGTGCAGTTATTTGTTCATAGAGTTCCATCCTTATATTCCACTGGCAAATAGTTGTAAAATCTTTGTATTCTTTCTTAATTTTAATTAAAAAATATAAATCAAGAAAACGTTACAACTAATTCTCAAAAGTATAGGTATTTTTCCTTCCCTTTCCTTTTTTATTTGTATTCTTTCCAATTCGTAGCTAAATGCTCTAACACTGTACTGTGGTCGACCCTGATATCAACTTTTAGAAAAGTAAATACATTTTAATAACTTAAAATAGGCTATAATTGGAATCGTCCTTTTATATATGTGAAATTTAAAAAATGTCAGCGTAGATTTTGTATTGTATTATGTAAGTGCTGTTATTTGTTCATAGTGTTCCATTATTATATTCCACTGGAAAATAGTTGTAAAATCTTTGTATTCATTCTTAATTTTAGTTAAAGAATAAACCATGAAAAGGTTACTACAAATTCTCAAAAGTATAGGTATTTTTCCTTCCCTTTCCTTTTTTATTTGTATTCTTTCCAATTCCTAGCTAAATGCTCTAACACTGTGCTGTGGTCGACCCTGATATCAACTTTTAGAAAAGTAAATACATTTTAATAACTTAAAATAGTCTATTCTTATATGTATATGTGTAAAATTTAAAAAATGTTAGTGAAGAATTGTAATTCTTTCTTAATCAACAATTATTTGAAGTAGAAAAAATTAAATCTCAATGGAATACACATAGTTCCTTTCTGTTCAGCAGAGGTATATTTTTCTTTATATGTAGAATTTAAAACATGTTAGCGAAAATTTCTAATCCCTTCTTAATCAATGATACTTTTAAAGTAGACAAAATTTAATCCCAATAGAATACAGATCGTTCCTTCCTTTTTAGCAGAGTTGTAATTATCTTTATAAGTAAAATTTATAAAATGCCAGCGATGATTTATAATCTCTTCAAATTTATAGTATTTTGAAATTATTAGATTAGAAATAGGTTTTTAGAATATTTTATACATTACTTAATTAAAAATAATCAATATTCAAATTAAAATATGTACGTCTGAATTTAAAACAATTAGTCTAAATAATAAAAACATGTGTTTCTTTAAATATCAAACATCCTTTAAACATCATTACATATGTAAAATTTATAGAAAGCCAAAGAAAATTTTAATCCTTTCTTAATCAACTTTATTTTAAAGTTGAAAAAATAAATTGAATCCCAATGGAATACAGATTATTCCTTCCTGATCAGTGTAATTATCTTTATCTGTAAAATTTAAAAATTGTCGTCATATGTCGATTTCATAATGTTTTTGTTTATAAGCATGCTATTGTAATACAGGTTATCATTATTATAATTTTGTATTGCGTTATGGTGAGTGCAGTTATTTGTTCCTATATTATTATTTTCCACAGACAAATAGTAATACAAATCTTTGTATTTATTGTTAATTTTCATTAAAGAATAAATAAATCAAGAAAAGGTTACAATAAATTCTCAAAAGTGTAGGTACTTTTTCCTTTTCCTTTTTTATTTGTATTTAAATTAAATTACAAGCTAACCGCTGAAAAACTTTTCTGTGGCCCACCCTGATATCAACTTTTAGTAAAGTAAATACATTTTAATAATTTAAATTAGGCTATTATTTGAAATAATACTCTATAAATGTTGTAACAGCACCTACTGTCATAGGTGTAACCTAATAGAAACCTGACTTGGGGAGTCAGTGTTGCCAAAAATTAGTGAAAATTAGTAAGCTGGCTACACTGCGGATAACCAGTCGTAAAAACTCACTGGGTGTGTTTTGATTAGGTGTTGTGGGTTACTTTGTTATTTGCATGATTAAAGAACTGCATAATAAAGACTTTGATATATTTTCAGTTGATTTATTTAACAGAAGTTTCTTTATTTTCATTATTCGTTTTGTTATTATTATTTAAATACAGTGTTTTTTTTATTTTACCAAACCTTTTTATCATTTTTATCCCGAGATCTAAAATGTAAAATTTAAAAAATGTCAGTGAAGATTTGTAATTTCTCCTTTATCAACAATAATTTAAAGTTGAGAAAATTTAATCCCAATCGAATAGAGGATGTTACTTCCTGTTCAGCAGAGTTGTAATTATCTTTAAATGTAAAATTTAAGAAATGTTAGCGAAGATTTTAATCCTTTCTTTAATTTAAAGTAGGCTATTATTGGGAATGATATTTCGTTGTTATTTTACCAGAATACAATTTTTTACTTATCTTTAAATGATTGTTGATTAAGAAAGGATTACAAATTGCGGCATTTTTTAAATTTTACATTTAATGATTATTACACCTCTACTGAACAGGAATAATTGCTATTTGGGTAACTTCAAGTTTCAGATTTATCCGCCATAAATATGAGAGTACTACTGCAAAATAATCCATCGGCAGATATATTTTTTAAACAATTGCTCTATATTGGAAACGGTGAAATAGAGCTGCATCGAAATTCAAAATTTATCAAATTACCAGAAAATTTATGAACTGTTGTAGAGACGAAAAATGAACAGTATACGAAATATAAAGTGTCTGTCCTGATATTTAGAACAATTATTTGGACTATAATTGGCTGGGTAGTCGTGCTATTTTGGCAGCAAAAAATGTTGATTTCTATGAAATAAACTTCCAAAATCAATTGACAATGTTCTAGATGTAAACGAAGCCGTAAATTTCCAAACTGAATTTTTTAATTCCCTGGATATACACCCAAACAATCTCCAGTTGAAGATTGGCTCACCGATCATTCTTCTTCGTAACTTAAATCCACCTCAATTGTGCAACGGTACACGTTTGGTCATTAAAAGGATCACAGGAAATGTTATTGAAGGAAAAATGTTGCCTGGAAGGTTTACAGGAGATATCGTCCTGTTGCTACCTATTCCTCTGGAACCGACAGAATTTTTAATAAAATTTAAAAGGCTTCAATATCCTATTCGTTTGGCTTTTGCCATGACCATAAACAAATCCCAAGGGCAAACAATGTCCACTTGGACTTTGAAAATCCGTGTTTTTCCCTTGGGCAATGGCATAACTCACTTAGGAAATGGGTATCGCCTGCTCACGTGTGTGGAAACCATCAAATCTTTGGTTTGTGTTAAAAAAAAAAAAACAGGTTAACCCAAAACATTTGAACAAATTAGTACTTGAATAAATAAAAATTCTTAATTGTATTATGTAAAAACTTCTTTAAGAAGAGATTTCTTATCAATCAAATATATTGCTAAATTAAAAGCTTCAACACACCACCCTCCTACCGAACACTTATTAGCCGAAGGGTTGGGAAATCGAGGTCTCAAAGAAATTGAGAAAAACGCCTATCAAAAGGACATATATGACGCGTTAACCAAGATTGGCATGACCCTGAGCAAAATTAAACCCGTTGTTAAACTAACAATACCAAGTTGAAGTAGTGTTAGGCCAATAATCAATAGATCAATGGCTGAGGTTACCAAACCTTATTTCAGTCATCCTTTTTAAAATTAGTGGAAAAATATAGTCGATTCGAGTTAGTTTATACCGATCCATAAAAAAAGGGCGATAGAGTTGGCAGCTCTGTGAGTCGTAAACACAATCAGCTCCTTTTTAATCAAACTACATTGAAATATGAGATGTAAAAAATAAAAACTTTAACTTTCCTATATTCTTTATCAAATACTTTTAAATGGTGTAATGAATGCTCTATTCTCAATCATGTTGGATTTTGATTAGCTGAAAGGTTTTCATCTTTATCAATGAATATTGGTATCACTGTATTTGTTTAAAAATATTAGGATATAACTACTGAGCCACAGCAACGCGTGGCCGGGTCTGCTAGTAAATTATAGATGTTGAATAAAATTTGTTTTTACGACAAACGGACTTTAACATAAAATCATGGTAAAAATAATCTAAACTAAAATGTTTTTTAAATGCTGCCTACTTCCTTTAAATATTGGAAACATCTAAAAGAAAAAGAACATAAATTTGGCCATTATGAACTACAACCTTACCTACGCGGATCGCCTGCTAGATAGAAAACACTAGGGGTTTCGCAGTGAATATATACACTGCGAAACCCCTAGTGTTTTCTATCTAGCAGGCGATCCGCGTAGGTAAGGTTGTAGTTCATAATGGCCAAATTTATGTTCTTTTTCTTTTAGATGTTTCCAATATTTAAAGGAAGTAGGCAGCATTTAAAAAACATTTTAGTTTAGATTATTTTTACCATGATTTTATGTTAAAGTCCGTTTGTCGTAAAAACAAATTTTATTCAACATCTATAATTTATAAACGTTCTGGTGAATTACTAGGAGGCTTATTCTTCAATATCACAACACCTGGTTATGAGATTGGGGTGTTTTGATCCCACATCCTCCTTTAAATTAGGGTTACATCAGCGCCTGAGTACACTCAGCCTTTAATTATATAATTGATATATATTATTTAAGGAGTGTGGTAGGATTCAGAAAAAAATTTTACTACTCAGTATTGTATAAGTTTTCATAATATCTTCATTTATCAAAACCAGCGCGAAACCTCACGGGTAAATATTTAGAAAGTAGCTGTAAAGTTTCAAAAGTAGTAGGGAATGTTTATGATCTCATTTTAAATTCAAATGTTTCGAGCTTTGACCATATCCTACAGGCAACTTCTCTAACAACTTTACCTGTCCAAACACGAAGTTTCAAAACATTTTAACAACAGTTACTGCAATTATATGATTAAGTGATTGTATAATTATATGAAATATATGAATAATAAAAAAAAAACTTTATTATTTAACATTTTTTTGTAGTATTATTTAGTTTTCTCGGTACAAGTCTGCAGGTTGAGATCTTGTATTTAGCTGATTGATGGACGAATGTGGGGTAAGGAGGTCACGAACGTATGTGAATTTTTTGCTTTAGGGTTTGGAAGAGGAAGGAATCGAGCAGGTAGTGTAAGAGGGGAAACGTATATTCCAATAGCAGAGAAATCGAAATATTTAGGTTCTAAGATTACTAGAAAGAAAAAGCAATTGATCAGGGATTGCGACAAGAAATTCTTGCTACTTTTAGATTAGAAAATTAATTAGCTAGTACCTTATGCCCCGAACCGAAAACTAGAATTTGCGAAAATCTAATACTTTAATGCAACAGTTCTTTACGGATGCGAAAGATGGACTCTTACATTGAGGGATGACATAATGCCTTATGGTCTTTGAAAATTAAGTGATAAGTAGAATATTTGGACCGAAGAAGGATAAATCAACCGGAGAATATGAACGGTAACACTATGCCCGTGGAGACGACGGACGTGGGAGGAATTTATGGAGCAGATATTGAAGAATCGAAAGTGTGGTGGTGGATGAAGGTGTGTAGGGAGCAATTGGTGGTGACGGCAACGAATCTTTGGCTTTCGGGTGAAGCTCAGTACCGCATGCCTCCTGCGTCGAAAATAATTAGACCCCGCCCATTAAATTTTGATTAGGAAAGGAGTGTGGTTAATGTGGTCCTACCATTAACTGGTCGGCTTCATGGACCACATTAAATTTATGACTGACTAGCTACCCTAACCCTGCCCCGCGTCCTCTCGTTGATAAATTATCCTAGAGCGCATATGTGGTCCTAAGTGGGCAAATAAAAATGCGCTAGTAATTTTTTAACTTTCCTATAACGGCACTCTAAAGGGCATTATTATTTGTACAATAAGGACCAATTGACGATGTAAATAGAGGCAATATAAAAACTCATTTAAAAAATAAAATAAAATGAAGGGCCTTAAAAAAAAACTATGCAAAGTTCTTAGGATATACTTGTACGAAAGACTCACTTGGAACAAACGTAATTAAAAAGCCAAAAAATGACAAGACGATAAGGTCAATCATCAACTGTACTTTTCGAGTGCAGATTAACTTCAGATTAATTTCTGCACTTTTCGAGCGCAGATTAACTTCAAATTACTTTAGTATTAACTTAGGAAAAAAAAGATTAATTTTGTAACATAAAATTTATACCACTTGGATATATTCAATTTATATAAAATGATATTTATATCCAAGATATAATATATCTAATACGTACATAAACTCTATATTAGAGCAGAACTAGGTGGTTCAGTGCAACAAAATATCATATAATTCAGTAAAAAAAAAATTCGAAAAATAGTCAACGCCCGTTGGTATTTCAAATCACACTATCTACTAAGACATGGACATTCCAAAAATAAAATTGTACACACACGACAACCGATTTGCAACTATACAACTCAAAATCACTCGAAACCAATTGTCTCTACCCTTTCCTACTCTCCTTTAACCAAATTTGAATGGATTATATTAAACCACATTAGATTGCTTTTAATAAATAAATTCAATACTTTAAAACTCTTATGGTACTAAAAAAAAAAAAAAAAAAAAAACATGACACTTTTTCTCTATGAAAAGTTGATTTGGCTTTCGTTTTATTCAGAGTTTTAGAAGGTAAAAACGGGTGTCATAAATCCAAATATAAAGTAACAAGGCTTTCCGCAAATTACGTGAACAAAAAATAGATTCGAATTATTCAATATTTACAGCCACATTTTTTTTTTCTTGACAAAAATATTTTTGTGTATCCAGGCAATGATCTATGAATGACATAGATAATTTATCCAGGGTAGATCTGTCTCCTCCTCTCCTATAACCATAGATCTTATGAGTACTCAACTATGATGATCCATTGATTTCATTGCCACTGAACACGAAGTGTCTATAAAGTCAATCCTAAGATGTAAGTCCTGTTACTGCAATACGATAAAAGGCACTGGCTTAGAAATATTACCAGCATTCAATCAACTCAAATCCACTCCAGGTTATTAAACGAAATTTGACGCTTTTTTTTCTTTCTTTTTTTTTTTGCTTTTGATATTATAAAAAAATGTGCATATAATGCATTTTTCAAAGGTGTTCTTATTACCTTATAGGTATAATTTTTATTTTACTCTCCAAACCTTTGATGAAGTCTCGACAAACGTCACTTCTTCGATGACGTCATGAGGCACATCACTACTATTAAGTCACTAAATGTCGACCCGACCTAACACTTTGAATGTCATCGTGTCAGATTGATAGGACTGAAGCTCAGTGACCTTTCTGTTGTTATTATGGCCGGTGGAGATTGCCTCTCGCAAGGTGAGCTAGCCTTCTATAAGGTGATATTCTATATAACTTTCAAATACAATATATTATTTTGTCTTACAATTAAAATAAGGTTGGTTCTTTTCTACTTTAGGACAGGCAGTTACCTTTTTAGTAACGTCGGTTATCATGTAGACAATTTTTCAGTAACTGATTAAAGCGTGAGAAAAGGATCGAGAATTTCTTATGATACCGGTAAACACGGGTTACTTGAGCCCTGGGGGGTAACTTGAGCCCAAAAAACAAAAAATGATGTTTGGTTTTCTGGGTATTTTGACATAAGTTTAACGACATACTTCAATACTACTACCAGCTTAGTATTGAACCATGCCGTTAAGCTTATGTCAAAATACCCAGAGAACCAAACCTATTATCGATACCATCAAAATAATGGACTTGATTAATTGTTACTAACTATATCCGATATTTTCATCGGTATAATAAACATTTTGAAAAATAATTAAGTAAGAAAAAATATAAATATTGATTCCGTAGCATGAAGGCGCATCTAAATAAGTTTAATTTTCTTCTTCACATTAATTAATGGAAACGTGTGGCTTTTTAGCCTTTTTTTGTTACCGGACATGTTGAAAAATTAAGCGCATGTACGAAACAACCACAAACTCAACTGTCATTTTGAAATATGGCCTCCACTTTTGGAAGCATCACGCCCTTCCTTACTCGCAAATCGCAAAAAAAAAAAATCATAATAAAGACTAAAAACCAAAATTTTAGATTGTTATATACCTAATAATACTTTCTTACTTGAGAGACTAACACTTTACTCTAAAAATACGTGATCCTTATTAATTATCCTGCATTAATTTGTTGTAGTAGGAGTTCCACAGGGAAGTAAACTTTGCACATTTCTTTTCAATGCTTACCCAGTAGACTGGTTACATTTGCTGACGAAACTGCACTCCTCACAAACCGCAAAAATCTAATATATGGGACGTTCTTTTACAAACCGAACACCTTTCTGACCGACACATTTTAGATTTAACTGAAACTTTTTTTACGGGTTCTATATCTAAAAAAAAGAGATACGTGTAAAAGGATTTTTTTTTTATTTTCGATATTTTGAAAAATAATCAAGATCGAAAATTCGTGAATTTGATGATTTATCGATAATAGCCTATTTTTCAAAAAATCATAACTCCGGTTCTATATAAGCTAAAAAATCTATTTTTTTTTTATTTTGAAGGTAAAAAGGCAAACTTTAAAAAAAAAATACTTTCAAAAGAAATTGTCAAAAAATTCAAATTTTTATTAACAATTTCAATGTTTAAATCGGTTTTTAACAGTGGCGCCACCCATGAATCAACTTTTTACTATTTTTATCGTATTCTGCGTCAAATTTTCTATCGAAAACGCTTTTAAAATCGATGGAGAAATTATTTTTACTGTAAGAAAAAAATTAATTAATTTAGCGCGGTACGTCACATCGACAATGTGGGTCACATTTCACGGCTCATATTCTTGTTTTACACCGTTTATCTCTTAAATACAAATAATTGTTTCATTTTTTTAATTAAAAAACATATTTTATTAGCCAAGAAGATGGGAAAAATAGAAAAAATACATAAATAAAAAACATTGTTGAAAATGAAATTTTTTTATTAAGATTTCGATAATGCATTAGTTAATAAGAACAATATTTAGAATATAATAATAAATACAATATTTAAAAATAAGACAATGTTTACATTTTCTGTTTAAAAATTTTTACAATAACCTTTTTTTCGCAAGATGAAAACCGTTTTGCTTCCAATTGCTGTAAAGAAATCGGATTAATACAATGATATTTTAAAAATCCTTTTATTGTTAAAGCTTTTTGGAAACGTTATATTTAAGATTAGACTTTTTGCATATGAATTCGCGACACTCATTCTGTCTGTGTGTGTGCAATACATGAACAGAAGCAATATCAATTACTGGGCAACAGAAGCATTGCCGAATATAACGTGTTGTTATTCGACAGTTAATGAACAATTGTACGAACGTTTCCAAAAAACTTTAACAATAAAAGGATTTTTAAAATATCATTGTATTAATCCGATTTCTTTACAGCAATTGGAAGCAAAACGGTTTTCATCTTGCGAAAAAAAGGTTATTGTAAAAATTTTTAAACAGAAAATGTAAACATTGTCTTATTTTTAAATATTGTATTTATTATTATATTCTAAATATTGTTCTTATTAACTAATGCATTATCGAAATCTTAATAAAAAAATTTCATTTTCAACAATGTTTTTTATTTATTTTTATTTATGTATTTTTTCTGTTTTTCCCATCTTCTTGGCTAATAAAATATGTTTTTTAATTAAAAAAATGAAACAATTATTTGTATTTAAGAGATAAACGGTGTAAAACAAGAATATGAGCCGTGAAATGTGACCCACGTTGTCGATGTGACGTACCGCACTAAATTAATTAATTTTTTTCTTACAGTAAAAATAATTTCTCCATCGATTTTAAAAGCGTTTTCGATAGAAAATTTGACGCAGAATACGATAAAAATAGTAAAAAGTTGATTCATGGGTGGCGCCACTGTTAAAAACCGATTTAAACATTGAAATTGTTAATAACAATTTGAATTTTTTGACAATTTCTTTTGAAAGTATTTTTTTCTTAAAGTTTGCCTTTTTACCTTCAAAATAAAAAAAAAATAGATTTTTTAGCTTAAATAGAACCGGAGTTATGATTTTTGAAAAATAGGCTATTATCGATAAATCATCAAATTCACGAATTTTCGATCTTGATTATTTTTCAAAATATCGAAAATTAAAAAAAATCCTTTTACACGTATCTCTTTTTTTTCGATATAGAACCCGTAAAAAAAGTTTCAGTTAAATCTAAAATGTGTCGGTCAATTTTTGTCCAAATCTGTTCGGTTTGTAAAAGAATGTCCCATATATTGTTCAATTATCCAAAATCATCTCCACAATATTTCGGTTGCGCTTAAAGTTGATAAGTAAAAATTGATTAAATGAAAAGTGTGTTACTCTTCACCAACAATCATGGTTTGTTTTAATTTTAATTATCTACAAATACCTAATTATCAGGAAGCACGATATTTGATACTACGCTTGAAAAAAACCTTGTAAGGACAACCCATTGTAGCCAATAAACGATCGATTAGAACCATTATCAAGGTTACTCGACAAATAATTAAATTATGCAAATTACTTATCAATGGTGGACGTAGTGGATGGAACTGCCTGGCTCTGCAATGCCCTCAAACATCCAAATAATCCAGCCCTATAAGAGTGAGAAAACAAATATTAATTTTCTCTTAAAAATTGAGATAGCAATTTAATATTTAAATAATACAAAGTAAAAGACAGGTTTTTAACAACAAATCGAAAAGGTTTTCTCCAATTCTTCACTCTTCGAAGGGACTTTAACGAAATTCACTGGAAAATTCAAAAGTAGCCTTAGAAGGGAAATCGATACAGTTCTACCGCAGGAGATTAAACCAATGAATAAATTAGGGTGTGCAGTCTGGCCAACAGTTGGGACGGACCTTGTATTCCACTCCCCCCCCCCCACAACTCCTTTCTTATTTTAATTCCTCTTCCCAAGTTCCTCGGCTCCCCCCCATTTCACTTTATTATCCCAACATAATCCTACTTTGTGAAGAAAAGGCAACTTCGGCGGACTTAGTGGAGTACTTAACCCTCTGGGAGGAAACAATATTGCCAACGTAACTCCTTGCTACACCGTCCGGCGTAGAGGTAGTTCCACCCAGGTTAGGAATTTCAGCTGAAATAGAAGTTCTCTAAGCTTTAATTGAAAATTACATTTTTGTTCATTAAAATAAATATTTGATAGTTATATTACAGAAAATTAGGTACAATCGTAGTTTTCATATGATTATTTTTTTTTATGCATGAAAATCTGTTTTAATTATAAGATATACATCTATTATTATTATATGAGATACTATAAAATGGAAATTTGGGATTTAGTTTTATTTTAATCGATGGCACATTATTAAATAGTTAATTTATATGTTTAGTTGAATACAAAAAAGTTGAGCATGACAGGGGGATTTTGTCTAAATATAGCTATGAGACTTGTCAATTATATCGCTGGTCCGAAAGTATTATTAAACTACTGCAAAACTAAATTTGACACTAGAAAAGTGCACTAATACCTACAATCTTAGTAAATGCGATTTTGAGCCCGCCGACACAGTTAAAAAAATTAAAAATAAAGTGATTGTCCTAATCAGTATGGAACTTCTGTTTCTTGGTAAGCGGTGATTTCACCATGATCACGCTTAACCACCAAGTTTTTCTACAAAGGGTACCCACTTTATGGGTTTTTACCACATGTATAGCTCGGCCACAGAATAGTAATTTTTTTTTATGGCAAATTATATGATCTGTGACATAATATTAAAGATATCCTGCCAAAGCTAGATTCGAACTCTGGACCATAATCACAGCAGCTCTATTGCTTAACATTGAGCTGTCTCGCTAATTACTTAGGGTAATTAAATTTAGTTTTTTAAATTTAAGTTTAATTAGTTTAGGTCACTACCGACTATCTCAGCGTTTACTTGGCAAAAGCTGAAAACACCCTCTTTCTCGCTTACATCTACTAAGAACTTATGTTGCTGTATCGGACCCGGTCTATGTACCAATCCATTCATTATGATGTGAACACTTCAATTCCTCTTCAATTACGTAGAATTTTTCCATGTGTCTGATAAGAAGATGACATCGGAACCATCGGAAAGTATTAGTCGAGTGCACATGACATCAAAAAAGTTGTTAACGGAAACATTCTAATTGTATAATAAACATTATAGCAGTAAACATGCTTAGGCCAAAAAATACTCATAATGTATAGTTTGCATTCATTAGAGCTAAATCTCATTACCACATCATAGCTAAAATCTAATTACCGAGGCAAACTGATGTGCCTCTTCCTTCACCTGACAGGATTCTTCATCTACATTAGGGACTGGCAAGGTGTAATATCTACCTTAACAACGGCCTATCACAACGGCTGTTATTTATTATTGGCATCGTCATAATGAAGCCACACTTTTCAGTTTTTTGTAGGATTTTTTTGGTTCCTTTTTGTTATTTTTACTTTATTCTTCCTATACTTGGATTAATTCCCTGGTTTCCATAATCCTGTTGAATTCATGACAGCTCATCCTTAACTAACGTCTCATTCAAAACGAAGAGGTGTTCTGTTCACAGCCCAAAAAAAACAAAAAACAAATATTAATAAGAAAACATTCCTCAAATATTTACACATTCATACTGCTTAATCAAACCCCGATAATGGTCGCATGAACTTAAGGGTTACTTTAATCCAATCATAAACTTTGGCAAAAGTTTTAGGAGCCAGGTAATTTATTTTGCGGCCAACTAAAGACGGGTGAAGGCTAATTAAAATTGTTTAATCAGTTTATAATTAAGCCAGAGTAAACGTGCTGAGAGGTGTCATAACGCTATCCAGCGATTTCTGTGCCGATGCGTTCTCAGTTAACATTCAGTTTTCGAAAGCAATATCGATTCTTATAGTAATTTTTTTAGGTTATCTTCTATGTTAGAAGAAAGCTTATACCAAATAGTGGTTTATTAGTAAGTGCACAGTAGTATCCATTTTTACATTTAAAAAAAGGATAAAAAAAGATAATGTAGAGTAAACTTTCCTATACCCGGCCATCTCATATCCGGAATGTCGGAAGTTTTTAGAATTCTTTCAACCATCCCTAAACGTCAATGAAATACTTAAATAAAGCACAAGAATGCGAGCTATATTTTATTAATAATTATTGATTGGTACGCTGTTGTGTATAGCAACCCAATGTATTTGGGCACCAATGCTTATTGTTGAAATAAAGCATTTCTCTATCTATTTCATTTAATCTTTTTAGTAATTTTAAATAACATAGTTAAATAGTGTATTAAAGAGTATACAGTAACTATTTTTTTTTTATTTAAAGACTAAATGACGATAGGAATCAATGTGTTAAAAAACATTTACATTTAGTGAAGGAATATTTCTTTTGGAGTCATTACTATTTTCGGACTCAAAACTACTTAAGATTTAATTTACGTAGAAATCCCTTCCCATCCTTTTGTACAAATTACATCTTTTTAATTGCTATTTTGCTTCTTCTTTAAATGTTCCTCTGATTTTTCGCAAAAAATAAACCGATTAGTGTTTACTTTTTAAACCTTTATTGAAATCATCAATCGATTTTAAATGGATGTATTACTTAGGGACTTACTAGGGATAAAAATTGTGAAACAGCATCTGCTGATGTGCTCATAAGAAATGGCCCATGGGACATCGCGATTATTAAAGGATTGACAAAAAGACCCCCAACATACTTTAGAGAAATATTTAAAATAAATTTGTTGATGTTTGTTATATAATAAATATAATTAAGTAAGTATAATTAATTAAAATTTTCTCAATTTCGTAAATATCCTACTCACTCTCCGAAAATTCTGAAATCCCAATGATCTTTGCCCATATTATTACGGATATGGTAGAGTCAATTAATAAATCAATATAAAATTTAATTTTTTTTGCTCTTACACGCAATTATTCCATTTTTCTATAATTTGTAGCTTACTTATACTATTCACAATTTATGTTGGCACAAAGCATTATAATGATGTCCTATCTATTTTAGTTAAGACAAAGATTTGTTTTTTATTTAAACTGAATGAAATAAAATAGCTCATCCGGTTTCAAATCCTTATTGAATAATTATTTAAAAGGATAAATCTGGTGGTTGGGTAATTTTATTAGGTACAAATCTATTGCAATATATATAAACTTTTTATGTATTTTGAATATCATATCATTAGAGATATTGACATTAATCTCTACAACACTTTCATGTTCTGATTGTTTTGGTAATAGCGAAGACTTCGGAAGGTATCTAGAGATCGGCCAGAGAGGAAGTGGAGCCTGAATCCACTTCATCATTGTAATTTACTGAGTAACCACTATCGGACAAATAGCGATAAGGGGATGATTTGTTCCTTATCCTGAAGATAGTGCCACCGTCCTGCATCCATCAACCCTTGCACGGAAGAAAGTAATCAGTTAGATTTCGCTCACACACATCAAGTATCGTCATGTGCGGTTCCATTTTAACGCTATGTGCTTCATAATATCAGATATTATCATATTATTAGTTCGGTAAGTCGGAAATGTACCATCAAGTATGAAACAGTAGACAAATACTTATCATTCTGAAATCAGTTAACTTGTTTTGAAAAATGAAACCAAATCACACTAGCATGAGTGATTGATAATTCTTGATTGATATTATTCCCCGCTAAACGGGATTATATCTATACGCATTGCGGCGTAATTGGGGAATATTTTTAAGATTTTACTTGGTTAGAATATTCTTTATCAGTTTGCGAATAACAATATTTTATACCTAATCTCTAGGAAGTAGCAGAGTAAAACTGAAACAAGGTCTGGGTGCGTCTTTAATTTTTTTAGCGTTATTTTATTTATAAATCTTTGAGCATGGAAGGTTTAACCGAAAAAAAAGCTCCTTAAGCCTCTGGAAATATAGCCGTCTTGCTCAGGGTCAGCTTGGAAAAATAAGAATCCCTCTCCCTAACTATGGAAGATTTATGACTATTAAAGCAAGGTCTTGTTTTCTATTAAAAACTTTCGTAAATTTGCTGGCAATATTTATAATTAGGGGAAGTGCGCATTCGAAACATTTCAGAATAGCTGTAATTTAAAACCATTTGTAGATCATGTGATTCCTTTTGCAGTAACATTTTTTTGTATGACTCGTTTAGAAGAAGTCTGTAGCACAACTGGGCAAAAAGCATTTTAATTTTTATACTAGACAATAGACTAGCATTTCTTACCTCTAATCTTGCCTGAATTCCTCTCCAATTCCGAACGAACGTCAACCTCTCGGAAAAATAATGACCGATTCTAACTTTATTGAATGTATCAGGCACACACATTTTTACTAAGTTTACTAAATCTTTTGGTATTTTCTCCAAATTGGGATCCTGTTTATGCCTTCTTGTATGGCTTTATTATTATAAATTCTCCAACTTAAATTTCGATGTTTTTACTTTCGAATAAACCGGAAAAAAGTCAATAATTAACCCCCACATCTAAAACCTATTTATTGTAAAAATTATTATAGAGAAATTGGCCTTGTTATTTATGAACAATTTTTGTTTCATATTTCGTGACAATCGGATAGGGCGGTAAAAAGTTAATATTTAACCTTCCACCCCATAATCTATGCATAAAACCATTTATGTGAAATGAAATCAATAGATGTTATAATTAGATAACCAACAACTACCAATGTGACAAAATTTGTTGAAATCGGATGAATCGGTACAAAGTTAATAATTGCGCCCTCCCCCATAAAAAAACAACATCAAACTGAAATAAATGTAAATGCTCAATATTTATGAGTGAGAGCTCTAGTGCAAAGGACTACACTATGCCATTACGAAAATTGTTTGCTGTTTAACTTCAAACAACCTACTTAAGATTTAATTTATTTGATTATTTAAAATAAAAATAAAAATATTTTTTTTTATTTGAGTGTTTTCGAATTAAAATGAAAATACTCTTTTTTTATTTGAGTATTTTAGAATAAACATGTGATTTATTTTATTTTAATTCTAAAATACTAAAATTAAAAAAAAAAAAAAAGTATTTTCATTTGTATTTGAAGTACTTTTATTTAAAATAACGACCAGGTCTGGTGTGTAGTAATAATTAAAAGTAAAAAATTTCACTGAGAAGCATAAGTTGTGATTATTTTCGCTACTCTTCATCTGCCTTGTCGACTCTCCAGCGTTAAATTTTTGATTTAATAATCCGGAAAATTCTCAAAGAATGTCTATGTCGATGGAATAATTCGAATTGTTGCTGAATGCCTCCGTGAAAGGTTTTTGTTGACTGTAGAGGATGTGGCGGTTACTGATAGTTTGGAATCCGAAGCCATTTAGGAGGCCCTGAGGACACAGTAGGGCCCGTCCTTCTCCCCTCACGCCCAAATTCCTTCCCTTGCCCTTTGCGATCCCTTCATCTTGCATTCCTTTGCCCTTCTCGGCTGTTTCTTAGCATTCCGTTCCAATCAGTAAGGTTTGAGAATGTTCTACTTTCTTCTGTTCAACTTAAAAATACTTGGAAAATGTTATTGTAGACGAAGGACCATCAAATTTCAATGATTTTTTTTTTTTTTTTTTACTAAAATCTATATAAATAAAGTTGGAATTATGTTTGTTTGTTCTGTATAGAAATCCATACCTTCTTCTTCCTCCTCTGTGCCTCTCAGCGCGGAGGTGCCTCGATCCAAGTATTCCAACTGTCCCGGTCCCTTGTCAGTGCCTTCATGGAATCCAACTGCTTTCTTCTTTTCTCTCCAATTCGTGCCATACTATCCGACCACGACATCTTTTGCCAGTTGGTCTAGCTTCGAAGAACTTGCGAGGTCCGCGTTCTTCATCCATTCGGCACACATGGCCGAACCACTTCAGCTGTCTCTTCTCCAGAATTTCAGCTAGAGGTTTCACCCCTAGCTCATCTCATATTCTCACATTTCTAATGTGTTCTCTCCGTGTTCGGCCAGCTACTCTTCTGAGTTATTTCATTTCTGAGGCAGTGATTGCATAACTTTACTTTCAGCCACATTTATTTTCATGCCTTTCCTCTCTAACTCGGCTTCCCATTCTATGATAGCTTGCTGAAGATTCTGGACAGAGTCTGTTATGAGCACTATATCGTCAGCATAGAGGGGAGTCTGAGCGAGAACTGTTCTCAAGTTCCTCTTCCCAACTATTGTTCATGCCGTCCTTCTTTTGCATATTTTTAAGACTTCGTCCATCAGAACAATGAAGAGGAGCGGGCTAAGACCATCTCCTTGTTTAACACCTTTCTTCATATCGAAGCTCCCAGACTCCTTTCCATTAATCCTGACTTTACCCTTTGAACCTTTATAGGAGGACTTAATGGCGTTTATAAGTTCTACAAGAAAATTCTTTGCCTTCAATGCATTCCATATTTCAACTCTTGGCACTGAATCAAATGCGGCTTGTAGATCTAAAAATGCCAGATATAAATTTTTATCTCTTACACAAGCCTTTTCTATGAATTTCCTTAGTGAAAATATTTGGTCTTGGGTTTGTTTAAAAGGTCTGAATGCGGCTTGCTCTTCTTCGAGGTCTTTTTCTACTACGTCTCTGAGTTTCTTCTCGAGGATTGATATGTACAATTTGTGGAACACCTGTGACAAGCATATAGGCCTGTAGTTGTTGCAGTCGCTTTGGTTCCCTTTCTTGTGGATGGGGATAATGACATTATATTCCCAGCCTTTGGGAATGCTTTTCTTATTGTATATTTTCTGAAATAGGCCCTGCGACACTTTAATAACTTCGTAACCTCCGTATTTAATTAGTTCCGGGAAAATACCATCTCCTCCGGCTGATCTTCCTATCTTGGGTTTCTCTATAGCCTGTATCACCTCTTCTTCCCATATGGTGCCGCCATAGTCCCTTATTTCACCTATTTTGCTTTCTAACTTTTCATTTTCTGGACATTGAGGATCATCGAACATCTGTACGTTGTGCTGTCTCCATCTGTCCAGAATATCATTTTCCCTGGTCAGAACTTTCCCTGCCAGAAATCCATACCGTTTGTCCTAAATTCTCCAAATTTCGCTCAGTGGTTCTTTCATATCAGGTGCGAACGCCTGTCCATATTAAAATTGTTCAGCCAATATCTGGGTATATTCTTTATTCTTATAAAAATCTTTATGGTCTCGCTTTACATTGTTTTTTTTTACAAAATCGACCGTTTGAGTCGAAAAAAAGTCTCATTTTATAGATTTTGAAGCTAGAAAAATGAAATTCCCCGGGTGGAACCGGGATATACAGCTAGTAAAAAATAAAATAAAAATATTTACTGTGTTTTATAATGACTATTATACCCTTGATAAAACTCTCACAACAATCACCATGACATTTTATTCCTAATGCATTGAGTAAAAGATAATATTTAAATAGTTTTTAATTAAAAAAAAAATTGATAGTTCCGTTAGTATAGCCAATGGAATTTCCCGTCAGTAACATAGATATGGAAATATTTTTCCATTTTTTATTACCAGAAAATTGTTTTGTTTCAATTAATACACTTATAAAAATGTGGACCATAATTCTGCCAATTCCTCGGCATGCTATGCTTGGGAATACATAATAGTAAGTACATTAATACTTTCCTTAGAACAGCCTAATCTTAGAACAATGACAGATAAAATCTCAATATAGTATAAATAAGAATGTCAGCAGTAAACAGATAAATAGTATTTATTGAAAAACAAAATCTTAACGGTTGTATACATTCATATTATTATATACTATAACTAGGTACTATAATTCTTTTCCTATATTATGATACACAAATACGCAAGACCTGCCTGTTTGGGTAAAACCAATGCCTTCCAACCAAATTAAAAGAAAATATCTTAGAACAAGACTGATATAGAGGAAGAAATCGAAAAGGGTTGAATGTGGATAAGCTTGTCTTGAGCTTGTCTAGATTTCACGAAAATGTTTAGAGATGATTGGCTCGTATGATTTCAAGGAAGAGGGATTAGAAAAATCTTCAACCTTACCATACTCAATTCTTCTTCTATTGTTTGTTTAGTGTTGAGTTTCGACAGATCTTCCTCCAGCCGGGGAAAGAAGAATCTTTGAAAAAGCAAAAAAGAAAGACAAACTACTTTGTTGTTACACTATGTATGTGATAGAAAGTATCTCGCTCAATAGCGAGCCCATTTTTCCATGCGAGCCCAACCCCAATTTCACAGGGATACTATAGGTTCTACTGTAAATCATTCTGAACTCTTATGACAAGAAAGTCTATCACATATAATTGGAAATTGGAACAATGAACATACAATGCTAATAACAACTATGATGAAATAAAAATTGGCTTAATATACTTTTTAATTGTTGAACAATTCGTACTGATTATTGACACAGTGATACGAATTGCCAACTGGCTGCAAACACATATTTTGGAAAATTCGCAATTTCTTGTAGTTAGTTATAAAGGTGTTTATCACAGTAAAACACTGGTAAGAAATAAAGATATAGAGAATATCTGTGTGCTCTCTATAGAATATAGAGTTATAGAATTCACCGACGTATCTAGAAGAAGCAATAATTGGTGACATCACCGTTCTAACTAATCTTCCACCTGAATCTACATCATATACCGCAGAATTAAAAGCGCTATATCTGGGCTAAGAGAGGCTTATTACAGATAAAGTAAAAACATCGTTCTTTACTGACTCTTTAAGCTCCTTAGATTTCAAAAAATATGTACACTCCACCCACCCTATATTAGTCCTCATAATTGATCTGCTTTATAAATTAAATATTATTAAACGGGGCGTTCTTTTCGTATGGATCCCAGGTCACAATGACATACCTGGTAATTTTAAAGCCGTTAAAGCGGCAAAGGTTGCATCACTAATTACACCGTCTGACTCTCAAAGACATTCCCCATAGTGACATATACCCAATAATAGCATCAAAAATAACAGTCAATGGCAAATGAATTGGACTAAGACTAGGGAAAATAAACTACAAAAAATCAAACACTCAATACGGCCATCATCAATTCAGAATAACAGACGAGAAAAATTATAGTAACAAGGTTACGAATCTGACTGGAGAACCAAGACCTACCTGTACACAGTATGACTTGCCTTTGACAGTTAAACACTTACTGACTGAATGCAACTTTTATTTCATTATTATCTACGCTTTGATTTACTTTTTTATTTAATTTTCTGTATATTTATTTTTTGTATTATTATTTTTATCTATTCCTTTTTTTTTATCTCTACCATTTTGAAATCATTTCTAACTATACTGAACGCTTATAACATCATACGTCGTTAAACATCGCCCTAGTAGTGGATTGCCAGTAACCATGAAAATAAATAATAAGATCATACAATCTGATAATTTCTTATCATAAAATATCAGTAAACATAGAAGAATAACTGAGACGTTAGTAAAGTCGTCGAGTGAATGGGAGTGGGTGGTGACAGTAGCGGGAGTGGCCGAGGTATCGACAGGAGGCTAACACGCCTTCACAAATAGCCCTCGGGTCAAGAGCAGGACCCTCCGAGAGGCCGGAAATGAAAAAGACCTCGAGAGCTAGGACTCCCATCATCAATTTCTCTCACATCCCCCCCCCCCCTCCAAAACCCTCTCGATAGAACCCCCACAACCATTATCTCCTTACATTGTGCCAGTAAAGAAACTTATCTGGGGGGAGCCACGCGCTATTGGCTTCTATCTTACATCGCATAAATATAATGTGTCATAATAAAATGGACAGTATTATTAAACTTTTGATGTAAAGTACACTAGCATTCTACTTTGGCAAAAACCGATCCACCCGCGTTTTCGCAGTAAACAACGGTAAAAGTGACAACATTAGAAAAAAAAATGTTTGCATTTGAATAGTTTGAATGCGGTTTTGATCAAGAGCGCTGCAATAGTGGTACAGAGACCCGGCTTCGATTCCCGGCCGTAGACAATGTTTTCTCTTCAAATAAAATAATTTATTGTATATATTATATAAAATGTTAGATAGAGTTACATAGTGAGAAAACACATATATCATATTTCCAAACCTAAGTATTTTATAATGATGGTGAAATATATTCGACAGTAAGAGGAAATGGGTGGTGGTGCACCCGTTGGGGAATGCAACCCCAACCATTTCCACTTCATATGTATTTTATATATTTATATTATTGTTAAATTTATTCATGAAGAACCATGCCAATGCAGGCTTATATTTTTTTATATATTGTTGCATATGTATATTAATTGAAAATAAAGCTGTTTATCTATCGATCTATCTTTCGTCATAAAGAAATTGTTACCTACGTAACTCATATAATTTTGCGCAACCCAGTTCGACCCTAATGTTACATGGTGGTTTTTGATAAACACTAAGCAAAAAAACAAACTGCAAAATATAAGTAACCTAAATTCTAGGGTTTCAACGCTTTTATCTGTGATCTATCACCGACCGAAAAAATATAAAAATAATAATGATTGAAGTCAGGACGTTTTAACAACATGTTAAAACTGATCGATGCTTAGATAACTAAACAGATAATTTAGATTCGTTATGTTTTCTTTATTATTATTCTTCCTTGGCTCTACAGCCCACTCAGAGCCTTGGCCTCCTCGACCTTCCTTCCTCTCTGCAGCTTGGCTTCTCCATGACCTATTCCAATTCTCTGCAGATCATCCTCTACCACCTTGCCTCCTTGTTTGCCGTATTAAAAATTCTTCTTAACCCATGCGTAAAATTTATAGCTGAGTATGCTTATTTTTAACACTCTACACTGACTGGCTTTCATGGTTTTGGGGCATTAGGGAAGGATCAGCATATTTCTATGGAAATCTACGTAAACATAAAGTTTTCACTCGATTTTTTGTTTTTACATATTGATGCCTTATGAAACATTTCTGGTTGAGAACTTCACCTGTTCATCTGATTTGTAAAAAGAAAATACTTACCAAAGGCTAATTACTATACCTATACTATACCTATAGCAAGGTCGTTAATAATGATGACTAAGGTTGGAAAAAAGCTCAAGATTTGATATTTTACTGAGATTGTGGGCTGGGAACTTCCAGTATGAAAATAGTAGAATTTTATTTGTGAAATAACAGGTAGCAGGGTAGCTGTTAAAACCCACTCAATGACTATCTGCATGATTGAAATCCGCATTCTTAAAAACAGATTTGCGTCATACTTTAGCGATCATACATAAGCAGATTGATATACATTTCCTGCAACACCATTTATCGATGTATGATGTAAGTAAGATATAATATAGGATTACTTATGCCATTTGCATAGAATTAGCTGTCGTTTAGTTGCATGTTTATCGCCACTGTTTTAATTCGAAGCTATTGAAATATGACAACCTTTAATCTAATAAATAAAAATCGTTTATCCTTGAATTCGGAAAGATATGAAGTCGCATATCAAAACGAAATTTCCGCCTACTTTTAAAAACCGCGTAATATTATAATACTGTAATAGCATCATGAGCCATTTCCTGGTTAGTCGCTGCACCTTGTAAGTGTACTCATCCACTTCCACTGTACATACATATGTATTTGATGTATTGAAATTATTGTTGATTTAATTATCAATTTTACCTTTATAGTTTAAATATTTTATTTTGTTTATATAGTATTAATGCTTTTTTCCACTTTAGGGCATGGTTTTGAGAACAATATTAAATATTATTTATTCGTGAATGGCCATATTCTCATAATTTTATTTGATTGATTATTTTCATTATATTGATTAATTACTTGCTTATTCATACGTCCGTATAATATAATATCAATTGGTATAAAACATATTTATATATATATATATACACTAGCATATTAGTTAACTAAATTTTATAGTTACGATATTATTTTTATACATTGAAATAATTATAGACTGTATGGAGTACGTTTCAATGAGTTGATACCTACTTTATAACTTTTCTTACCTAAAAAGTCAATGAAATTCAATTGAATTGACTCAGTATTTTATTGTTGTTTTTTTTAATTTATTAATTTTATTTGCTTTTACTAATTTTTTTATAGCCTCCAACTTTGGGCCGTATGAAACATGATCTGTTTGATTCACCCCTTGATAGGGATGTAGATATTATAATTTATTTTGAGCAACAGGAATTTCATTAAGCTCATAATGGATATTAGCATACTTCTGTTAGGATTGAGCAATCTCTGCATCAATATAATATTTGATATTATTTTGATTATTAATGAAATCTACTTTTCCCGTCTGTGATAGAACAAAAAATACATACCTACCAATCCAAAATTACGGAGTATTTGATGAAAATTGGATTGACAGTTGTAAGTTATATGCCGTTGATGGGTGGATTTAACAACGGATAAAGACAGTTTCAAAATATTTCCTTGAAGGAAATAAATGTTATAAATTTTCTTACCTTAAGAAGATAAAACACTAGTTTGAAAAAAACGCAAAGGAACGAAATATTAAAACTTTTATTTACTATAACACTTTAAAAAGGTTCACCAATGTGTGAACGTATCTCCTTTTTAGAAAGAGTATTGCTTCCATTACGAGCAAGCTGTGCTGCCCGGATTGTCCTATGCATTATTCAATCCAATATCAACTCCTCGATAGGAAACATTTCCTCCAAGCAATTGATTTCTACCAAGTTCAAGTGAATCGAACAACGTTTAGTTGGTAATATCTAAGCTGTTTGGAATTTAGCACAACTTGGAACTTTCGTTACTAGTGCCAGATACTTCAAAAGACCTCATTATTTCAGTAACCCTGGGATAGTGATATAAAAATATCAATACTATAGATAGTTTTAACCCATCGAGACTATCAATAGTTTTTTAGCAATCGAAAATTTGTTTTTAGTGTGGAATAGAGATACCCTCTGCCTATAAGCACCCTTTTGCTATAAAATTTACTTAAATGAAAAAATTTAACAGTGTAATTTTATTAATTTTTCTAAGAAAAAATGCTTGACTACTCTATGTAAAAAATATTAAGTTCACTTAAATTTAAGTTATATTATAATATTAAGTTCACTTAAATTAATATAAACTCAAATTAACTGATCATAGTCATCCTTACACCATTCTAATTGAAGTTAAAAGGTATAAGATTCTTAATTAAATAATTCAAAATTCTAAAAGGAAACCCTTTTGTAGACTATTATTTCTTATGAATCAGGATTTGAATTTATATTGAGAAAAACCTAAAATTTTGTTCTGAACTAAATTCTTTTGACCTTATAAAACTGTGAAAAGAGTTAGGAACTGCATATCAGCAAGAAGCCAAGTCACGCTATCACACCATCACGATTCAGTTCAGAGACTTCAGTTTACTCCGATAGTTCTTAAGGTTAAAAAGCTTGCAGTCATCAAAGGAAAGTCGATCATGACAGTAATAAAACTTTAAATAAACATATAAAAATTCTTTTTTAAAAAAAAATTTCATAATGTTTATGTTTCATGGAATGTTTTATTATCCTGAAAGCTTTTGGAAGTAATAAAAGTTCAGACTTTATTCGGTGCATTCCATACAAAGAACCAGGGGTTTCCAGTGTATAGAGGAAAATCTGACCACATGAGGGTGAGAAGGGTTTTGGAATTTTATATATATTGAACTGTTGAATCCGTAACAAATGACCATGAAGTTTTTGTAGGTGTTTCGAAGTACCTATTTAGGTATAAATATAATAGAGATCCTTTGCTAGTACCTGAAATCGTACAGTTTCAGGAGCTTTATTTTACGTCCCCTCCAAAGGACTGCTTAAGCGAATCCGCGACCTTGAGCATAACAAGTCGGCTATGCTCCCCACCGTGCTTACCCCTTCTATCATTAGCATGAATCCTTTTGTGAACTGAAAGATTGTGGCGAATGTTTACTTAACAATTTCATAAGGATTCAATAATAGCCTGCAGTTTGAATAGCTATCATTTGGTATTCCCATTGACTGGACTCAAAGTCACAACTCAAACGTCACAGTTATTTCCAATACCTATGATAATAAAAGTAAATATATGGTACCGAAGTCCTGCACGCCATATTGAAATTTTTCCTAAAGTAATTAAAAGTATTAACAATAGACTAAAGATTCATGAATTAATAATTAAATTAATGTAAATTTAGGACACCATAGACCTACCACTATTGAATGTTGAACTGCAAAGAGCAGCCATTCCCCTTCTGTAATTATGGTGGTAGCGTTTCTGATGAGTTAATTGCATCTCCCCTCTAATTGGTTTAATCACTAAATTGTATATATTAGGTTGCACACATAATGTCAAAGGTTATATTCTGTATAATTGAGATTGCGTTTCAGACTAAACGATCTCACCCATTCACAACAACGCTTATATCAAGTGTTTCACTTCTTGAGGTGTGTTATTACACTTCTTGCAGGCGCGGAGCGTACATGCGGCTCAAAATTAGGGGATTTGTGTGCATTCTTCTATTTAGCATCTATAACCGGAAAAAGTTCCACAACCATTCAACCCGTAAGAAACAAAACGACCAAAAAAAAAAGAAAGAAAAATGACCGAGATGACTTTTAAGTAGATGAAGATAGAAAAAAACAAGAGGACCTTTAAAAAGAAAACTTCTATATTGAATAATAATAATAATAATGAAGGCTTAACGAACCCGAAGGTTCAATGCCGACACCACAACTCGCTCCCTGCACACCTCGATCCATCGACCGTCTTCCAGACCCAACTTCGAAAGATCTGCCTTAACGCAATCCTCCCACCTCCGTCTAGGCCTCCTCCTCGGACGTTTCCCATTTGGCAATTTTACAAGCCCATTTTATTTGTCTCACCGCTATTACGTCAATTATATTTACCGGGTATAGTTCACTAAAATCGGCGTTGTATAAGCGTCTAAATTCTCCGGTTAGTTCATCCCTCTTTGGTCCAAATATTCTAAGCAGTACTTTTTTTCAAAAACTCTAAGGCATTGCTTATCCCTCAATGTCAGCGGCCACGTTTGGCATCCGTAAAGGAACATTGGAAGGATAATAGTTGTGTAAATCCTAATTTTCCGGGACATAAGGCGCAAGCTAAGTAATTTCGCTACTGAAAAGTAGTAAGCATTACCGGCTTTTAATCTAACCTGAATTTCCTCATCGATTTCGTTTTTTCTAATTGTCATCGCCCCTAAATATTTAAACTTCTCTACGTGTTCAAACGTATTCCCTTCTACATTTATTGATATTAATTTATATTATTTTCCAGGGTTCTCTAAATGCATATATTTCGTCTTTTTTTATAGATAGAAATTGAAGCCACTCAAGTTCCTGTTCACATTTTATATGAAGATTTAGGTTATTCCTTACTGTATACTTTTTTACAGATTAATTAAATGTGACTAATTACCGCTCTGATGATAGTTCGCCAAAATATATGCATTTAATGAAACTTATTGGTCAACATTCAACAAAAAAAACTAAGAAGTCCCAGAAAACCCATCTGTTCCAAAATCTTTGGATTGATTAATAAATAATTTTATTTGAAGAGAAGAGATTGGCCACCCCCATCCACCTACAGGTAGAGAGCTCACTAATGATTGCCGTGGAAGTGGCAAGTTCCTACTGAGCTGAGCCACTTAAAACAGGAGGTGATGAATAGCCTCCTCGGTCCTCTTGCCCCGGGGTATGTGTTACTTTGCCCCCCACCCTCCGCGAGAGAGAAGCATCAATTACTGAATTAGAGCTGAGCATTCTTTGTTCAAGCATTTCACAGCGACTTGTAGTTATGCCCCAATTGGTTTATCTGATCACTGATAACTATGCTTATTCAGGATAAAACCTAATGGGGGCAAGCTCCTAGCTGGGTGCACACGTGCCAGTTAAATATTGCTTCTTTGTTGAAGTGCAACTAGACTGGGATGATAATTCTATGAGTACCAATAATAAAGGAGGAATAAAAAATCATTATTTTCCAACATAGAGAAAAAAGGTTTTTTTTTTTTTTTTTTTTTTTACCTTCTTCATTATTTTAGGATTCTCCATCATTATTAGATTTTTTCCTCCTGAAAAAAAAAATAAAGACCATATTAAACATTATCAAAAAATATTAAATTCATTTTAATATGTATAGGGACCGAAAAGAAAGTACTTAATATATTTAATAGAAAAAAAAGATACTTTTTATTAAATATATGATTCAATAAAATTTATACTTACAAGGAAATTTCGTAAATAGAAAATTGCCGTGATTGAAGACTGATGTTGAGAAATAGCACTGAGGCATATCCAATCCTTAAAACTGATTCTTTTCTCCTATTCAAATAACTTTTCATTTAACAGCCTCAGTAAACAGCATTTAGTGGTATAATTATGTTTTGAAATCTTATATCCTTTTTTTTATAAAATCGTTCATGCTCCATTAAAGTATGTTACAAATTGTTTTAAGGAAAATTTCAAACGCTCGGTCTATATTTTTCAATAAAAAGATTATAAAATATTTACATTATTATGTATATTTCAATTTTTTAGTGCGAACTTTGCCGGATTTGCGTGTTGCCATCACTACTAATCGTTACAACTAACTAAAAATAATAATGATTTATAAGTTTCTAAACAGGCATATTTGCTCTTGTTTATGTATTTAATATTACCCTGATTTGGATTATACCCTATTAAAATAAAATAAAAAAATCATTATAACGAAAGCTAAGCATAACTGAAAAAGAAAACAATTGATGTAGGTGAATAACAAATAAATAACTGGTTAAAGTACAACTGCTAAAACTACTAGAGTATTGGATACGAATATTTTTAAGGGAACAAATAGAAAAAAAAAATATTTATAAATGCAACCTTTTTTGTTTCCAATCGACTGGATGGGAAATTTTAAAATGATGAAAGTACGCTTGGGAAACAAATATTTACATCGAATAAATGTTGGAAAAGTCAAGTTATTTATAGAGAACGATAAGTCAGACTCCCTAAGGACCATGAAATACTGACAGATGGGCCTCTGAGAGGTCGCTATACTGTATATGTTACTAAATATACACAAACATTGGAGGGAGGTTGGCTCGGCGACAGTGTGCTACGAATATACCTCAGTTCCGCGCTGGTTTCGGTGGATATCTCTTCGTTCTGCCATTCTGTTCGTCCGGAAGTTTGTGTCAGTGCGCGATGAGCTTGCCGCCCCCAGGCGAGTTCCGGGCCCCTCATAGCCCCAGGCTCCGACCGGACAGGAGGAAGAGAGGATGGACCGTAGTCTGCGGCAGGGAGTTGAGGTATCTCCCCTTCTTGTCATTCTCAACATTGATTTATAAGAACAATTTAGTGAAAAACTGTGAAGAAAAAAAAATAACAAAGAAAATTTCAGCAACCTTATGAAAATCTTCATACCAAACAATTCTTTTTTAACAAAAACTTATAACAAAAGTAGGAGTAATTATGGTTCTTTTCCTTGTGAAAAGGTCATACCTTTCCATTGTGTTTAAGACTACAATATTCCTTTAATTTCGGGACCAATTCATCATGTTTTACATTATCCAGATCAAAGTTAATGAATGCTATTGAAAACTGCCGATGATTGTGTTCTTAAATAATGTAGAGAATTGCTACCTTTTTCGGTTCAGCATCCTTTTCCCGTCATTGAGCTCTAAAATATATAGTATATTACAAAAAACAAGCTTCCAATGGTGATTTTAAGTGAAGGTTTACTTCTGAAAAGTTTATCTGATGAATCATGCTTTACTTGACATGTTTCTATTGCTCACTTAAGACTGTCACTATTTTATTTTATTTACTTTCAAAGTCTTCTAGATTCACCTCTATTCTCTAACAAAAAAAAAAAAAAAAAAAAAATGAAATTTGATCAATGGGTTTTTTTTTACTTTTATAATTGATTCGCACCTGTCAGCAAGGTGCTGACATGTTTTTTTTTATGCACTACAATAACATTACAAAATATACAATTGAGATACAAAATGTTACAAAGAGGTCTAGCATACCACGACGAGGTACGACATAGTACATAGGGATTTCCTTTTGACATTTAAGGTATATTGAAAATTAATGACGCTCAATGTTTTATATGATTTGTTTTTGTTGTTTGTTGAGGCTTAATGGCGTAAAACCGAAATGGTCATCAACGCCATTTTCATGATTTATTGTATGGCTTAATCTTCATATTGTTTGTTTTTTTGTTGGGGCTTGTTAGTCATAAAACCCTATATTAGTCACCGATGTCTGTGTGGACCTGTTTACATATTCTTATATCTGTATCTGTACATGTAGTCTTATGTTTGATTATTCCTATAATTTTATTAGGTTTATTTTTAAAAATTAATTTTGTTCCATCAGTTTCTGTTCTCAACTTCTTTCAATAATTAATAATAATATTAATCTAAATTTAGGGATAATGAATGTTAAATATTTCTTGACAAGTTAGTTTCCTTCAAGAATATCCAAACTGATTTGATTTTATCTTAATTTTAATAAGCTTATGGCCTAATTTTCAGCTTAAATTATTAGCATATACTTAAGCGTACATAATAACTTGTTGTTCACACGATGTTTCAACTTGTATTTGATGTTATGATGCCCTGCGAACATATGACCCGTTTTGAACAAAAGGAAAGTATATTCTAGGAAGGAAAGTATTCTAATAAATTTTAAGTGACTTTTATGAATAACTGCTATATTTTAGCATCCCATGTTGAGTTTAGAAAAAACTCTTCATTAAAATATATTGTTGTAGTCTATACATTGATTACGACAACGGACAACGTTTCTATTATTGAATTTTGGTGATATACCAAAACCAGAACCAATTACGAACCACTAGGGCCGTAATTATTTACTACGTAACAGAAATACATTTGTTATAGACAGGCCTATTCTCGAGTTGTTTACAGTTGTATAACTACGTACGTGCTTTGAATAAATTACTTTAGAATCGATTGGAATCATAAATTCTTATTAAGCTTTATACAGAGCGGAGGAAAACAAGGATTCCTCTTTGTTTTATATTTACTTATACAAATACTCGAATATATCCCCTCTGAAAAAATAACATTTTTATTCCGTTTTCCTCCATTATAAAAATTAATAAACAAATTTAGTATTTTTTGTCATATCCTTTGTTAGTTTTGTACTGAAAAATAAATTCTCAATTTATATCAAAAAAAAAAAAAATGTGAAATATATCTTTCTTATCGCACCTAATATTATCAATTCAGATTGAAAAAAAAAAAAAATCAATATCTCAACGCTTCTAGTTAAAAGATGTTAGCTATTTATGTTTTTTTTTTATAAATAGATTAACGTGAAAAAAGGATCACTGATAAAGTTATAGCGTAGAGTTGCTTAAAAAAAAAAAAAAAAATTAGAATAAACATGGAAACTTGGTAATTACAATATTGGGATTGAAGATGACTCAAGAGGTACCCTCCAGCTAGGGATCAAATATTATCTGTTCGAAAATGAATGAGAATCGAATCTATCACCTGTTATTTTATTTCAATACAATTTAATCCGACTGCTATCAGATACTGATATAATGAGGTAAATTTAAGAGTTTAATTTGATTCCGAATTATCATATTTCATTCTGAGAAGACTACGGATGTTGGGGTCACCTATGGTGTAGTGGTTAGCATTGAAATTTACTATGCTAAAGCTCGCCTTTTAGTCCCGAGGTGGCCCTAGGATTTTTTAATGGGAGTAAAAATCCTTGTCTATGCCGACCCTCGGATAGGAAGTAAAATGGAGGTCCCGAGCCTGTACGATGTCAGTTACTCGTTAAAGATCCCCATCCTAATGAAGAAGGATTGGCAAAATTTAGGACTCCCACTGTAGCATCGTCTGATTACGCCTTACTGACATAAAGTGACGTTAAAAGAAGCAAACAAACCAACTAATATACCTATATGCATGCCAAATAAGCATATATATATATTTTTTTTTTCATAGTTATTCCTAATTAATCCTGGAAGTCTAAATTTTATCTTATGAAGAAATAGAATTTAATTCGAAAGAATAATTAATTGAATCAACAAGTATGGACGGTTCCAGATTTATTTGTTATTATTTCTTAAAAAAAGAAAAAAGAAAAGAAACTTGTATTTATCTGGAGTTTATACTGGCACCAGTATTATACATATTTTATGCGTCAGACCTGACTACAACCGTTCATATACTAACAGCGACTCTAGTTCCGGCTTGACTCAATATGTACAGGCATCTCAATATTTGCAAAACCAAAAGTCCGTTCAAATAACATTCAAGCTTCGCAGTGGCCCCTCTCTTTTTGAAATATAAAATACTCTCCGGTTATTTTTCTTACATCTTAAAAAACCTTGGATTTCACACTTGGGTTGACGCTGATTTGGTAATATTTTTGTATGGGTATGATTCTATTAAAAATCCCTATATATATATATATATAAAAGAAAGTCGTGTTAATTAATAAAGAACATCTGGATCAATTTTAATGGTTTTCGCTTAGTTGGATTCGACTCTGCCCCTAAAAACAGAATAAGTTTATAATGCCGAAAATTTCACCAACGTTTTTATCGTATAAATTTGCTGATAATCGAATAAGCAAGAGCGGCTACTTACTACTAACTGATATAATCCGATTTGGATTTCCAAAATATTTTAATGCACAAATGTACCAAAAATGTAACTTGAAAAATCAAGTAAACATATAGAGGAGAAAAAATATTCCATCAAATCATAAAACACGTTGAGCCCACGCATGCGAAGTACGATCTTAATGACAGACCATTGTTCATAATTAAAGCCGTTCTGTTCATTTAATGAAAATTATTTGTTTCATGGTAACTAAATGAAGTTTTCAACAACTACGTAGAGAATTATAAAATCAGACGACTTGGAGTATTATACTTGCATTGCCAAAGTATCACAAGTAAAATCTTTTATTTAAAAATAAAAAAAATAGTGTGTTTATAGAGCAAATAAAAACAAAGATAAGAAATGAATGTGGAAAAATGTATGACTTTGAGAAGTGGCAATTAACTAAACACGTCAATTTCTGATCTAAGTAAGTTGGTAAGTGAAAGTTGTGTGTTGCACACACCAGATTTTTTTTTTTTTCGAAAAGTAATCTGAAAATACGAAAAACGATTCAGGTAAACTTATAAGAGATGTCATTGCAGAATGAAAAAGGTTCTTATATCAAACTAATCTAGAATATGCTGATGGATTTTTTATAATGGCTAAAAAACAAAGGACAAAAAAGAAAATCTGGTGACATCGAAGTCCCAAGATTTTAATTGATACTTACTCTAGGATTATCAATAATGTTTCAAGCACAGTATACTCAAGTGTACTTAGTGGTTTATTAAACATTGGGGTTCATTTATTTCCTTATAAATTGAACTTATGTACTAATAATTTGTAGGGTTAAAAATTCTTTATTAACACCTAACTATAACATTAGTAGTATTAACTATTAATTATAAACTTTTAATAATAACAACTATTAATTATTCTAAAGTTATATTTTTTACTATTGATAAAATTTTAAAAATATAAATGTTCCGAAATTGGAATACTATTTATACCCTTCTTGTTTTCGCCAGAGATTCGATAATTAGTCCCAAGCATCTTAGTGGATGGTTAAATTTTAATTTGCCAAAACTTCTGACTGAAAGGAGGCACCTGTCATCAGCATATACGTTAAGGGCAATTATAAACTTTTAAAACGAAATGTCTGGTGTAGTTTAAAGAAACTTTTAAATGTAAAATAAAGATTTCCTGTTTTTTTTTTATTAAAAAAAATTTATTTTAGTTTATTAAAATTGAATTTGAGTTCAAATTGACATTTAAAACTTTGAGACAACGATGTCCTTAAATAATTTTATTTTTTAATAAGAAAATTTATTATTTTTTGTTATTATAAAAAATAGGCCATTAACATATGAGGCGTTTGGTTTCAAAAACCGGTAACATCCAAACAATTTTTTTTCAAGTTTTTAATGTTAAAAAAAAATGTATAAGGCGCGTTTGTTTCAAAAACGTGTAGATCCTTCGAAAATCATTACTATATGATTCCATTTCTTATCAACAGCGGTTACAATTTATCCTTTTTTGATTATTCCTGAAAAATTTTTGAACATGGATGTAGCCGGTTTTGAAACCAAACGCCTCATATATATTAAGGTTTTTACGAATCACATTATTATAACACTAATTGTTCTTAGAGAATCAGAATACAGGAATAGCTTAGGCTCGTTATCCAAACATCTGATCACCAAATAAACCATATATAAAAATAAAATCGTATACTAAACAACCAATAAAAGATTTAAAAAAATATAATAAATACTTTTTATTAATAACTTTTAATCTCTTCATTTAGTTTTTGGTCCATCAGCTGTTGATTATAACCTTACTCAAGGGTTATGTGCTACGTCTTAATAGATTCAGTATGTGTATGGGAGCCATGTAATGTTCTGTTCAATAGTTAATATGCCTTTTTCAGAATGTTTTGAGGGTTATGTTCCATTTATTAAGAAATTAACTGTGGGTTTTTTTCGGTCCTGGTGATGCTTGAACTTTTACGGAACACAGAACATTAGTACACCAAAATTAATTATTGTAAATTTTATGATAATGATTTGTAATTATATTATAGTATAGTAATTATATTATGCGGTATATGATAATGTTTTTTGTAATTATATAAAAAAGTAAATTATATTTTTACTTATAAATAACGTATCTCAGTAGAATATATTTTTAGTAGTTTAGATATAGGCGGGCGCAAGCGACGGTGCTGCTTCTGCGACGGTGCTACAGGAACTAGAGAAACGGTGATAAATCCGGGCCATTACCTGGGATTCATAGGGTTTTTTGGCGTTTTTAATTTATTTTTCCATAATAAAAACCCGATTGAGCAAAAAATCATTTGAAAAATATCTAATAGATATTGCTCGGTCCCTCAGTGTTCAATTAGAAAGTCAAAAGACGTGTCATTCCCTTTTATTTCCAAAAAATAAAAAGCTTCTTAAAGATTGGATTGTAAAATTAAGAATAGATAAGCCTGTTTCGAAACATGTGACGATATGTAGTCTTTATTTTAAAGAGAGAGACTATATTTATCCTAGTAAATATTAGTATTTGACATTTTATTATTCCAAAATGCTAGTTTTATGCAAATAACATTGAGACCATAGTGTCATAGATTTGTTTTTCTTTTTTAATTTTCCCCATTTTTCTATTACATCCGCTGTGCTTAATTGTTCCATGTTTTCAATGCGAAGCCTGAAAGTTTTGACAAATAAATAAATAATATGACAAAGAATCTAAGCTGTCATAACAATGATTGTGTAAATAGGTAATTAATGTTATTACTAACCGAAAAACGTCGAGTAAAGTTACAATGATGTGTTTGCATTTACCAGAACTACCAGCTTTACATGTACAATGACAAGAAAATTGCTTATTATTATTAATAAATTTGATTTCCACTTTTATTTGATGGGGCAGTCCTTTAAGATTGCTAGTTTAAAGGCACGAGGCTTGTAAAATAACTGTTTTTTTATTTTTAGATATTACTCCACATGTAAATATGTGGTTTGCATCAAGAATAGCCTGCCCATCAATTAATGGTCTTTTAAAATTACCAATTATCTCTATCACATCAACTAGGTCTTACACCGTTCTTTCCGACATTTTGCAAAACTACTAGCGCACCCTATATTCGATTGCGCCCGCCTATATTAAATATCAAATGATTAATTTTTGTATTTACTTTTTTCATCTGTATGAAATTCCTTTAACTGTTGATTTTGCATATGAGAGTTAAGAGGTTTAGCCTGCGGTCAATTGCCTGAGGTTATCTACTTAACTGTCATCAAAGGCAATCTTCTGCAATACCCCTCCAATCTCAGAGGATACTTATCGTACATTATCTGTAACAACGTCATAACTGCAAAATCAAGAGATTTGAATATAAACAATGGAAATAGTGAGAAATTTTAACTTTATAGTGTCATTTGTAAATTTTCATAGCCGTTTTTTTGACGTTTATTTACATTCCTATAATAATACGTATTATAGAATACATAAATATATATAGAAACTTATAGAATAAAGAAACACAAAAATAATACCATTTGTTTTTGTTTATAGCATATGGTGCAGTATTAATCATATATATTATTTCTCAAGGTCTTTTTTTTGTCGGTACGCCATGACTTCCTCAATACGGCATCAAATTTCACGAATAAGGCATCATTTTAAAGATTTCCATAACCGTTACACCGGAAAAATATACAAAGCAATCATTTCGCCTGCGATTGTGAGTTATAAGCGCAAAAGGTTTTTGTTAGAAAATCAAAATGGTCCTAGAGGTTTCTAAATGGTGTCAATCTTTTCAGGTTTTCAAGGAGAAAATTTTCGATCGTATACATGTTTTTCGACTAACCCCGTTTGCGGGTTTTAAGCGAAAAGTTGAAATTCTCAGCGAAAATGGTCTCAGGGCTTTTTCGAAGGTGTCATTTTTTTTCAGTTTGTCGAGACATGCATTTTTGGCTTACTATACTTTTCCTTATATACTTTTCCGATTGTTGCCGTCGTTTGCGAGTTACGAGCAAAAACATGTGATGTCTGTGTAAAACAAACCAACAAACAGTCACAGATGGCCGTATCTTAACTTCAAACATAGTGTTCAAAGAGGTCCTGTAAACACGTAAATACTATGTCAATACGTAAATATTTAAAACTTATGTTCATGTCTACAATTTGAACTCATCTATTCTTTACATCAACCCTCACCAATGCCCATGACGCACTATACGATACTAATTATATAGTGTGTACATTAATTAAATGGGATTTAAGTAGGTTACAATGCGAATGCTTCGCAAGGGTCAGAATATTTTTTCAAGAATAATTTTCAAATATTCTGCTCAGATACGAGAAACATGCAGCAATTAGAACATGGCAAGTACCGATTTACTAGTCTAGCCGGGCATATAGCAATAACAACTACTAGTCCACACTTAATATTTAATGCCGACTGGGAATTCCGATTTCGTGAAAAGATTTTAAACCTTCATTTCGGGTTATGATGGCATTTTCATTTTTTTTTAATTCCCTGTTTTTTTCGGTGGCTTATCGAGAACTAAAATAACAAATAGTTCATTTTACTGCCAGCCTAGGCATATTTTCCGTTTGATGAAAATAAAATGAAAATACATATAGATACATATATAAAAGTAGATAAGTTTGGAAATAGACATGTCTCCCATACACTTTTTAACTAGACGAAGAACAAAAATAACTAATAATACTTCTATATAAAGAATTTTAAAATTACAAAGGTAAAATTAAAATTAGAATCTATCCAATAGAAATGAAAATGATATTCTTAATACAATTAACAAAATATTTATCTGATGAGCAACATTAAACTAAATAGATTAAATTAAAATATCAAGGATTACCTACTTACGTTTTGTCTTTAAAGTTACAAAAGGCATGAAGAAACTAAAATAAATAACTTTTGTTACAAATACAGTACAGGAATAGAAAAACTCACCGGCACTTTTGAACAAAGACAAAATTTTTCGTGGTTAGATTATAACTTTTAATGTTTTCCGCAATCTAAAACTGATCTTAATATTATAAACCCTTATTTTTTTGTTTGTTGTATATTTGACTATTATTATTTTTAAAACTAATTACATTGTGGTCACTATTAACTGAATGAAGCAAATTTTATTATATTAAAACAGAAAATTTATTGAACTCTTCCAAATACCCAGTATCCTGGGCTTACAGTAAAATAATTACTCGGGTTTCGAGTTTTTAAAATTGTTAAAAAACCCCGGGGTTTAGGGTACTTCAACAAAATCCTAATGTATCTACACGGCTAAATCCCCTCTTATTTCATTTGATACTTTTAACAATCCGTTATTTAAAGATAAGACAAAAAAAAAAAAACATTATTCATTCAATTCCAGTTATTGAATTAATAATTCACAATATAAAAAAGAACACTTCTAAAACTAATATTTTACTAAAGAAATATATTGGTACTTTTAGAATGTTTACTCTTGTACTTGAATGCAAATTTTCATTTAATATTTATGTATACAAAATTTCAAGGTTAAATGATGCAGTCATTTCTGTAGAAGTTCAAAAATTCTTTTGCATTCGTTCCTCATATCGTTTGCATTAGATAAATTATAACTTAGGCAGACTTCTGCACATACATAAATTAATATAAACTATACATTTTTTTCTTTCTCAGTTATGAATAATATTAAATGAATCTCCACCAAAAATAATATGGCGTGCACTGGAAATATCCGGAAAGAATGTTGTTGTAGCAGAGCAATCCGTTCTACAAGTTGCTAAGCCTGCACTTAGCCCCAATCGATCGCCCTATCAATTATTCAAGAAGGGAAATGCCATGTAAACCTGTTAGTAACCTTTATAGTCCGCCTTTCTTTCAAGTTGACATAACGTGGAGTACTTTATGAAGAATATTCAGAAAATATAATATAGTAATTCTTATCATACATGGTATGAATCTTCAGAAATTAAAAACTCAAGAATAGCACAGTACAAAATAGTACCAATTGCCCAAAAAAGATCAACAAATCAGTATTAGCCAAACACACAATAACGTATAATCTTACTATTGGCTTTAATAACATAACAATGGATAGAAAACATAACAAGAAAATGAAAATTTAAAGAAGCAATACACATAACCAAAAATAGTAAATTATAAAATTGATGTTGGAGGAACATATTATGCAGAAATCATTATTAAAATTAAAATATTAATCTAAGGTTAGTGGGAGGGGTGGGTATAATGATTTTTAAACACACCGTGTAAGGAGAGGAAGACGGAACATTTCATACAATGTGCAATATAGATATTCTAATAATATCAATACTATATAGCAAATCAATAAATTTTGACTTTTTCCAAAATAATACAGAACAGTTTCTGTAGGATATGAGAAATTTATTGTATGATTATATAAAGAATTATGTTTTATATCTAGTTATATATGAATTTTATATTGGATAATTTTTAGGTGTTTGATAACGAAAAGGGTCCGAAACATCGTACTATCGAGCTAATAAAGTTACATCCAAGATATAGTTGGATGTTAATAAACTGAAACGAAAGAAAAATAAAAGAATATCAAGAATCATCTAAAGAAATATTTGTTTAAAAAATAATTGTAATAATAAGAAAAACTGATTGCTTACAGAAATACTTCTCTGAGGTTATTAACAGCACATGTATAGAATCCGTAATTTTTGAATACATGACCTATTAAAGAATGTTGGCCTGTTTTATTCCTTTGCTTGAATAGTACATGGAAAACTATTAAAAGTTTCAATTTTAATTCTATTCAAAATCAATGTTTGTATTTATTAAAAATAAAATAAATATTTCTTAATCAATCATTTGTAATTCTATACAGCATTAGATTTGCTTTGATTAAGAGACACAAATATCTTTACCAAGCCTCACTAACTGAACTGCCCAACTGATAATTACTAATAATTAACAGTAATAATAATTAAATAATTTATTTTTTTTTGGCTCCGCCGGGAGTCGAACCCGGGTCTCCTGCGTTACATGCGAGGATGCTAACCGCTAATCACAAAAATCACAAAATAAATTATTTAAAAATAATTTAAAATTGGTGGTCAGCCACAATTTAAGATTGGATTAAAGTAATAATAATTGTTTTTATAATCGACAAAAAACTACTCGTCTCATGAATGTGAAGCTAGCTCAAAGTAATTACCATAAACAGAAATAAAATTTGCTGACGGAATTTTTTATTGCGTGACAAGAAAATCTGTGTAGTTGTCAAAACTTTTTAAGTTAGCGCCAAGGAAAAGTCGTGTTAGTATTATAAAACTTCCTCAGACTTTTAACCACAAATGCTTTATAAGTACTTTAGAAGCAGTAAAAAAGACGAGGATAATTCAGAGCTTCTGACAACTAGACTGTATAATAGCATAAATCGTTTGATAGTATTTCTTCATATACCGATTTTCATATCCGTGCCAGCCCCTTATCTCCTCTAACTTCCCTACTATATAGTGAATTGAAACCATTATCAAAGCCTATCTAATAAATTAATTTAAAAAAAAAATAATCATGAACGCATAATTATGAAAATAAAAACAAAACAGCTTATAAGAATTAATCTTGTATACCATTGTTAACCAATGATAGCCCTGAAATATACTGAAAAGAATATATTGCCCTGAATATAAAGTAAGCTTAGCACAAATAGGGCGTAATGACCAAGATGTTGATCGCCCGTGAAAAATTGTATTCTAATCTAATCAAAGCAAATCTATGTTCAATAACCATCTTTATCAAATCTGAAAATGAAGAATACACTCTTTACTCCCAAAAAATTTTAAATTCCATCGAAAGCGAAATTAAAATCTGTATTATCTGAAAAACTAATAGCTAAGCGAGGGTTGTCGGTGAAGTCTGCTAAAAAAAATGTTGAAAAGTAACGATCTAAGGACGACACCTTGTGGTACACCCCCTCTTTTATGGTTGGTAAATAAATAATAATTTTTCTGTGGACTGTCTATCTGGCAAATAAAAGTACACGTAATCCTTAATGCCATACCTACCTCATGAAAATCTTGCCTGAAATATGACTCACGCAGTTGAAATATAATCTGTCAAACGATAAACCTGCATTAATTTTTTCTTTATGAACCTACATTGATGATATGGAAATGCGTACAATATTGCAAAAGAATTGAGATAACAAGGATTTTTTTCAGACGAAAATACAGAAGGGTTAATAGGACCTATAATATATATATATATATACAGGGTGTTTCGGAATTGCACGGCACTATTTTAGGTACGTGTTCTCTAACACAAAATAAACAAAAAAGTTCATATTAACATATATCTCAAACTCATTTATTAAACAGATATCAAAGGTTAAAGATTTATTATTTATTTACTGCATTAAGACTGACTGTACAACGTTTAACGTGTTTAATACTAAATAAAAGGTTTTAATCATCTGATAAACAAATGAACGATAAGCAATGACAGTAGTTGCTCATCTGTTTGTCTAGTTCTGTGTGTTTTAGTGTGAGTGAATCTTGTGACACAGTTCAATTTATGATTATCATGGGAGATACCACAAATTTATTCACTTTTGATGAACAAACAGACATGCTTTGAACTTATGGCGAGGTACATACAAACGGTGCTGCTGCTGTTCGAAGATATCGTGAAAAATTTCCTAACCGAAGAATACCAAATCGTAAAACGTTTGAGGCCATTGAAAAACGTCTTAGGGATAATGGTACGCTAAAACCTATACGAGTGAACGCCGGTCGACAACGATTTCGACGAACTGCAAACGTAGAAGAAGAAATACTCGATGCTGTTCAGTTATCTCCTACTACTAGTACCAGAAGATTGTCACGTCGTTTCGATGTTTCCTCTACCAGCGTATGGCGAACTTTACGCGAACAACAATTATATCCATTTCACGTATCAAGTAGGCAAGATTTGTTACCACAAGATTATAACAAGCGCAGAAATTTCTCCCAGTGGTTAATTCGACAATGCACACGAGATCCTAACTTCCTGAACTGCATTTTGGTTACTGATGAATCTTGCTTTACAAGAAACGGGATTCTTAATTTTCGAAATACCCATACTTGGGCCGAAGAAAACCCTCATACGACTGCTGTTGGACATTACCAACATACATTCTCTTTAAATGTCTGGTGTGGTCTTCTAAGCGACAAAATCATCGGCCCCTTCTTTTTGCCACCTAGGCTGTCAGGTATATCTTACTTGCATTTTTGCAAAATAATCTGCATGATATTCTAGAAGATATTCCGCTAGGCATTAGGCAAAGGCTGTGGTTTATGCATGACGGTGCTCCAGCTCACTTTTCTCATAGTGTCACTGATTATTTAAATGCAACTTATGGAGACCGATGGGTTGGTCGAAACGGACCTGTTAAATGGCCACCACGATCTCCGGATTTAACGCCATTAGATTATTTTGTGTGGGGCTGGATGAAGTCTATGGTTTATTCTGCGGCAGTTGACACGCAAGAAGAGCTAAGAAATCGGATCGTGGAAGCCGCAGTAACTATCAACCACCTCCTGATGCTATACGAAGAGCCAGAGAAGCATGGATTCGTCGTGCTGAATGTTGCATTCAACAAAACGGAGGCGCCTTTGAACATTTACTCTAAATGTTGTAATAATAATAAATAAATAGTAATAATAAATCTTTAACCTTTGATATCTGTTTAATAAATGAGTTTGAGATACATGTTAATATGAACTTTTTTGTTTATTTTGTGTTAGAGAACACGTACCTAAAATAGTGCAGTGCAATTCCGAAACACCCTGTATATATATATATATATATATATATATATATATATATATATATATATATATATATATATTATTGTTGTTTTTTCCCTTTTTATTACTTTTCAATGATTAGAAATAATTTGAAAACATGAGAATTTTTTCCTAACGCTTACAGAGGGCCTGGAGTAGTTACCCCTTTGTCCCAACTCCCTTTCTCTATTTCGCAAGCTTTCTTTGAATTTATTAATTCAATATTCAACGGTAAAACTTTTTAGTACCTAAAGATTTAAAAATATCGATTGCCAAAAAAAAAAAAATCTGAATATTTACTTAAGGTGTTACTGAAGGAGGTTTGAATGAGAAAGGGTAGATGGAGAGGCTAGCGATGGAGGGATGAGATATGGTGATGGTGATGGTAGCTTTCCGTGCTCCTTGTCATTTGTCAGCTACCAGGAGCCAGGTTATAGGCCCGGCAAATAACTCACCCCTTCTTCACCTTCCCAACTTATTATCTTCCCTAACAGAGTTATCACGATTTTATCCGGATTCAGGATATCAGGCGGTGATTTGCTATCCCGAAGCTTATATACTGATAGACTGATTAAGAAATTATTCCATCTATAAGAACATGATGTCTGATTAATTAATTCTTTAATGCTTGGTTGTTTTTATGACCCTTGTAATAAAGAGATAAAAAAAAAATCGTTTCTTTAAAAATAAAACACAGATAGATGATGGTCTCATAAGCGTTTATTAATTAGATGTTTTCTAAGAATAAATTTGTTCTTTTCGTTTATATATGGGATTATGATCCTAATTTTGATTATTTACTGCGCGAAAATAATTGATATTTTGTTTTAAAGAGGAATGTCGAATAAATTATTCCTTTCATTCGGTAGTTTAGATATTAATATACACTTTTTATCTCTTTGCCAACGATTCTTGGCCAGACGGTGTAGCATCAATTTAAACACCATTGCATCTTTTTTATTTCAGATTTATTTAATTCAATTCCAAATATAGCGCTAGCATTATATTACTTTAACTTACGAAAGTAACTTTTTGTATATGAAAAATTCCAACAGAAATACACGATTAGCGGTCTATATCTGTCTATATAAATAAGAGGTGTCCCGGAGAAACCGGGAGAGACGGTGACGGGCATTATTCTCAGCGTCGGTGCGGGTCTAGGCGTCAAACTGAGTCAGGAAGATTTAGACCACGCCGTGAGACTCAGGCCAAAGCAGGACGGGACACCAGGGCCAATTATCGCCCGATTCGTACGTCAAACCGTCAGAGACGAATTAGTGAAGCAAAGAAAAATAAAAAGGGATTTCTCTTCAAGGCACCTGGGCTGGGGGGAAAACGAAGCCCACCGAATATATTTAAGCGAAGCTATGACGCCCACTAACAGACACCTGTACTGGCTGGCCAGGCAGAAGAAAGCAACCGCGAAAATAAAGTATGTTTGGTTCAGCGGAGGACGGGTGCGCTGCAGGCAGTCAGATGGTTGTCCAGCGGTGATCATCGCCAAGCCAAGTGACTTAGATGCCTTCAACTGAAAGCAGTACCGAAGTTGCATCAAGTTTGCGAACTCTTTAGGTTTCAGGAAAAATATACATTTTTTTTATGTTAATATATTAATTTTTAATCGAGACATCATTTATATTACAAAGAACTCTATTCTCACTTTAAAGATTTTTGTTTTCATTCTCAATATTTCCGTTTTATCACAGGTATTTGTATCTTAGTATGGTTATTTTTAATTTTGATGCATATATTATTATTAGTAGTGGAGTTATCTTTACTTATTTTTAAAATCAATACCTTTATTTATAATATGGATTTTTTAATTTTCACCATAGATATTTTTGATTTATATTATGTTTCCTTTCTTGTTATAGAAATTTTTATTCGCGTTATAGATATTTTTTATTTTTGCCATTGGCATTTCAATTTTAATTCTTATCACAGTCATCTTCTCTGTTCGAGTTCGAAGCTTATTAGTATTTCTATTGGTATTTTATTATATTTTTACTTACTTTCTCATTTTCAAATTAGATTTATTTTAATTTTCTTTTTACTATTATTTTCATTTTTTTATTTTTCGTATAATGCACAATAAGTTAAAGTACCAACATCAATTTCAAACAACGGATATTATGATAGATTCTAATATATTATATTCAATATTTGAATTATATTCACTCTATGCGGCCTACTGTAACTCCAAATCGAAAAAATGTTTCAAACTTTCCTTCATCTTCACTCCTGTCTTATGCAACTCCCCTCCTTTATCCTCTCAGTTATGAATAATATCCTAACCTCCTGTCACGTTAATGCACAATCCCTAACAGCACATTTTGATGAATTCCAGAAATACTTCCTTGACAATATCCATCACGTAATTGCGATAACCGAAACCTGGCTAAAACCGTTCATCCCTTCCTCCCAGATTTCCCTTCCTAACTACCTCTTTTTACGTCATGACAGGTCTAACCGTACGGGAGGTGGTGTCGGATTATACATCCATGAAGACCTAAAGGCCAAAGTCCTCCTTCAGTCTCCTTCCCATGACTTCCCTCACGTAGAGTATATGTTTGTTGAAATCTCGTCCCTGTCCTCTTCCTTATTATTTGCTGTAGTCTATAGACCCCCTCGTGTTCCTTTCGACAACCTCTTCGAATCTTCCCTCATCAATCTTGTATCCAAGTATCCTAACGTCATCATCACCGGAGATTTCAACGTAAATATCCTCTCAAACTCCCCCGAGAAGTCCTATCTAACCGACCTCCTGTATTCCCTCAACCTTTACCTAGTTCCTTACTCCCCAACACATCATACACAATATTCCGACACATGGCTGGACCTTTTTATTTCCGATTCCCCCACCAAAATCGTCTCTTCTTCGCAATGCCCCGTTCCGTTCCTCTCATCACACGACCTCATTCAGATCTCATACGACCTCCCCGTCAAACGTTTTACTCCCAAGGTGATATCTTTCCGCAATTTAGATCTCCTCTCCTATGAATCCCTTCAATCTGACCTTGAATCCGTTCAATGGCACACCATATATTCCTATGACTCAATCGATCCTATGGTTTCCATCCTCACCTCAAATTTAAAATCCATTTTAGATATCCATGCTCCACTGAAAACCCGAACCTTGTGTCGTCCTGCTGCACCGTGGCTGACTCCTGAAATAAAGGATATGATAAAAAGAAGGGAAGCTGCAAGGCGCAAATTTCGGCGAACCCGTTTGGCAGCTGATTATGCGTCTTTCAAAAAACTTAGAAATGTGACCCAATCCGAAATCCGACGATCTAAATTCCTTCACTTCCACAATGCTCTTACCAATGCCCACGATCCTAAAAGCAAATGGAAAATACTCCGACAATTATCCCTACCAGGTTCCAATAACCCTAGCTCCCTTCAGCTCTCTCCAGATGATCTAAATAACCATTTTTCATCCTTCGCTTCTAATTCATCCCAACCTGCTGATATTAATCAGCATCATTTTAATCCGGAAAATTTCTTTTTTGCTCACATAACCTACGAAGACCTACTTACTGCTATCCTAAAATCCCACACCAACGATTATGGTCCCGATGATATCCCAGTAAAGCTAATAAGATCCTGTCTCCCAGCACTTATTCCTGTTCTTTATCACATCTACAACTTTTCCTTACAAAACTCCATATTCCCTTCTTCCTGGAAAACCGCCCTAGTCCGACCGTTAAACAAAACCGCAAACCCTTCCTCAATGAAAGATTTCCGTCCAATCTCTCTCCTTTCAAACCTCTCAAAACCGTTAGAACGCCTCGTTCAAAATCAGCTATCAAACTTCCTAGAAAAACGTTCCCTCATTAACCCTCTCCAATCGGGCTTCCGAATTGGCTACTCAACTCAATCTGCTCTCCTGAAAATTACCCATGACCTCCAAACGTCCATCGAACACCGAAAATTAACTATTCTCATCCTTCTTGACTTCTCCAAAGCATTTGATACCGTTGACCACAATATCCTTCTCACCAAATTACAAAAGCTCCATTTATCAAGCAGCGCCTTACATTGGTTCAAATCCTTTCTTTCAGACCGGTCACAGTTTGTAGTCGTCCCAGGCCAACCTCCATCCAAGACACTTCCCCTCTCCTGTGGTGTTCCGCAGGGTTCCTCTCTATCCCCCACTCTGTTCGCCATTTATATCAACGACCTTCCCCGTCAGATCCATCACTCCCAATATCATATCTATGCAGACGATTTCCAGGTGTACCTATCCTTTCCTCCCTCCGAGCTATACTCTGCAACAAAAAAGCTTCAGGATGATTTAAATCGAATCAGTCTCTGGGCAGAGGCTAACAAGTTGAAGCTGAATGCAGAAAAAACGAAAGCAATTTTAATAGGCTCCAACTACCTCCTTAAAACCGTCCCTAACATCCCTACCCTGCTCCTAAATAATAATCCCATTAAATTTTATCCAACTGTCAAAAACCTCGGAATGACCTTTGACCAAACCCTTTCCTGGAAAAACCACATCTCCAATATTTCCCGCCGTACCTTCTCTACCTTAAAGCAATTAAATCACCTCCGAAGCCTTTTACCACTTGAAACACGTAGGCTCCTGGTCACTTCCCTGGTATTTCCCCACTTTGACTATTGTTGTGCGGTGTATGGGGGTGTCTCTGGGGATCTCGAAGCTAAACTAAAACGTTTATTTAACTGTTTCATACGATTTATCTTTGGGGTCCCAAGAGACGTCTCCGTTTCACCTTTATACGAAAGGTTAAAGTGGTTATACCCATCCTACCGCCGCAAATATTTCCTGGCCTCTTTCCTTTTCCAAGTAATCCGATCCCGCCGTCCTTCATACATCATCGAACTTCTCCATTTCAAGTCCTCTGTTCATTCCCGCAATACCCGTTCTAGGTCTTCAGATCTGTGCACCCCGGCCCACCGAACGTCAGCTTTTGAAAGATCTATCATTATCCGGTCCTCATCCCTATGGAACTCTATCCCCCCTTTCATTCGTCATTCCAACACTCTCCCTACCTTTAAATCCCGCCTGTTCAATCACCTCCTATCCACGCAGTTTCCCGAAGTATTGTAATCAGTTTAACTGTGAATTGGTACAGGCCTTTATTATTTATTTATCTTTAAAATATATGATCCATTTAGTGTATGTGTAAATAAGTTTATATAAGTTATTTTTCATTTCAAGTCAATAAGGATTTACTTAGTTTTATTTTTTTTTTTATTTTTTTTTTTTATCACCAGAAGATTTCCTCATTATTTATAATTTTTTCTCAGTTTTTTTTTAGTTTTTTTTTTTTTTTTTCATTTTAATTTGGTCCATTTGTTTTGTTCTTTTATATAGTACTCTAAGGCACTGAAGCCTATTATATGTATCTGTATAATTTGTTCCTAAGGGACTAGTTCCCGGGACAATCAATAAAGAGTTTATTATTATTATTATTATTATATCTTGCCGCGACAGATAGAACAAAATGTTGTACCTACCTCTTTAGTGAGAAAATTCGTAAAAAAATACGTAGGGGAGAACGGGGTTGGTTGGCATAGGGGGTATGTTGGCCGTTGTCTTACAGTTTCCGTCACACCTATTGTGAAGGCCCCACCATTGTACCATGTGACCCGCTCGACCTCGGGAGTCTTGTCCTGAGCTAGTGCTAACAGTGTAGAGAATAGTGTGCTTCATTGATTGATTTTACAGCATGTAAGTAAATTTTTATATTTTCAGTAAATTTGGTTTAAAGGCATGAACAAACATTTGACTCCGATTCTGTTCACATAGCCCCAAACTCCTTTGAAAAACCTAACCTTTCGACTAACCAGTTTCTTGTTTGATTGTTCTCCCCTGTCCTGGCAGCCATCTTTCATATGATATCTCCTGTGGGGTTAGTTGGCTCTCTTCAACTGGGGTTTGTTTGCGCAGTAGCAATTCACAAAAGCAAGGTAAACATAAACAAAGGTGAAACTACCAATTGTCTTTAGTTCCAGCAAGAAGGATGAGAGCAATTTTTCTTATGCAGAAAGTGACGACAGTCTAAACTTCTACCTTCTTTTATTGTCATTCTATTTTCCCTTAAAAGCTGTTAAAAACCAATTCATAATTATTGTACTATTAAAGTGCAGCTTTTAATAACAATAATATGTATCAGGCAGTACTTGAATGAGATGGCTAAACAACCCCACCTTCTAGGCCAACCTGCCCCACATAGGGGGTTAATTGGCATACTCTGGATTGACGAATTCTTCATTTTTCTATGATCTTAGTATTAAATATTATATGGTGAAAAAATTACTTGAAGTACTCTAATACTTGGAGTTTACAGTGGTATCAGCCATATTGGGATTATATTAACAGGAACGACTCAACAATCAAAAAAGTGAAAACTGTTGCCAACCAACCCCGCTCTCCCCTAATGCTTAAAATATTTAAATAAGATTTTTTTCGGTGCAAAAAACATTTGATGAAACTTAATCTTTAATAATTATATTTTAATTTACGAACTCTAGTTCTCGCTTTCTAGAAAGACATCAGACGGAGATTCGAAAATCATGTTTCAATTTATTGTGAGCCATAAATACCCGATATATCTGTTCGCATTCACGATATTTCGACAAAAACGGTTCATAAAACTCAACTATTGATCTAATAAGGATTTATTTTCGAGGAACCTTAAAATAATAATAATAATGATAAATCAACAAAACGGAAATACACGTTTTGGGGTCCCTTGAGTCCAAATAACCAAGTCCCGCAAAATGGTCTCTCTATAAGTGAACCAGAGTTGGGCAAATTGTAATCAGAATAAAGATTCATGAATATGAATAATTGGTAATCATAAAACAAATGAAAAATGAATAACCATTATTCATAATCATTTCGGAGTATTTTTAATGACTATTGAGTGTTTATGGTATTCATTTGAAATAAATAATGAATAACTGGTATTTAGTTATTTATTATTCATTTCAAAAGAATACCATAAACACTCAATAATCATTAAAAATACTCCGTACTGATTATGAATAATGGTTATTCATTTTTCATTTGTTTTATGATTACCAATTATTCATATTCATGAATCATTATTCTAATTACAATTTGCCCAACTCTGGTGTGAACAGACTAGCTCAAAAACTATAAACCATGCAAGCCTGAAATTAGGCATTTGGAATATGTATATGCCCGCGATATGACAGCAAAAATTTCATCAAATTGGTCAAACGGAGGGGGTACTTTATTTAATGAATTTTGTCTAATTTTCACGTGTTTTTTTTTTTTTTTTATTTACACCAAAATGGCTTCAACTATTTTAATCCAACTGGGGTATTTGATGTATGTATATGCCCGCGATGCAACAGCAAAAATTTCATCAAAATTGTTCAAACGGAGGGGGTTCAATGAAGGAGTTATTCAATGAATTTTCTCTAATTCATCCTCACGATATATTTACAGAAAGCAAATGGCTGTAAAGAACAACCAAGAATTAAAAAAAACTCGACTGTTGATGAAATTTGGTTCCTTAAAAAAAGCAATAATGAATCACAAAGTACTAAGACTTTTCAAGTTTTGTAGTACAGATACATTATAACTTATGGAGATATACAAATGTGGAAAAGTGTGGCGTTTACATATGATCGAAACCCGTCGATTTCTGATCCCGTAAGAGTTGCGCGCATCGCACCAGATTTTTTATTATTATTTCTCACAATCTACCGCCATTGAAACATTGCCTAGAAATTATTAACTTGATAATAAAATGAACGAATGTGCTTCGGACTCATGCAAACTTAAAGGTTTTTAAATTTAATACCTCTATAAAGAAAAAAAATAAATATTAATCATCAAAATGGACATTTCTCAATATTTTTCCGATCCGTCATTTATATTTTTATTGAAAGGTCAAAGCCATATCAATATTGAAATCTCAAATTTTTCACTGTTTTCCTAACGCGAATTCTCAAATGATGGATCTTTTAGAGACCAGATCTGCCCACCCCTCTACCCAGCACCCCTAGATTTATTTGCCGCTCAGATTATCATCACTGATTTACGAGATTTCCATTCCAATAACTGCTACTTTTTTGAGGCTTCGTGCTTTCCATGGCTTAGAATTATTTCCATTTCTCTCTCGTTCTGCGGGTCCTCTTTTATTTTATTTAAAAATTTAATTGATCATATTTTTATGGCCATAGATATTGTTATATTGATAATGGCGTAAATACCGAAACGTAGAACAAAATATTAAAAAGTGAGGCTTAAATAAACGATCACAAAAAAAAGTTGACTAAAATCTGTCTAGCCTCAAATAAATAAAATAATCTCTATATATATAACAGGCTTTGTCCTGACTGACAGAATCAACGCAGAGCAAAAACTACTAATGATAGAAACTTGAAGTTCGGAATTTAGATTTTAAACGCGATATAGGTAACCACTAAGAAAGGAATTTCAAAAATGTTACCCCTAAGGGGCTTAAATGGCGAAATTGTCGTTTAACTCTAACGGAAATCTATTTTTGAGATTTTAAACCATATGTTTTTTATTTGAATATCGGTTTAACGTTACAATATTATTAAAATATACATTCACATAAAATATGGCTACTGATTATTTAAATATTAGTGGTAATCAAATTATGGGTATTACTTCGGATGAGGAGCTCCAAGATGGCGGCCGGCGTGAGTAAACAAAAAGGTATTCCGATCACGCCCTACACGATATCCACAATTCAGTTCGGGTTAACCGAGAGTTCTCGAGCAGATGTAGTCCAGATAACCAACTTCCCCGCTTCAAAAATGGGAGCAAACAACGTAATGTACAAATGAATGTTTCTTTAATATAATTAAAGTACAACAACAGATATCGGTAGAAGTACTATTTCAATATATGAAAATTTCCTTTGATGGTTGCATACAATTTTAAATTTTAAACTAAACAGACCATTTAACAAATATATTTAATAGTTTGTTTTGTAAATTTATTTGTTTGTTTTTTACTTTCACTTACCTACATATGAAATATATAGTAAGTGGAAGTATTGCGTATTGGAAGTATTGGTTTTCAACGGAAATACACGTTTTGGGGTCCCCTGAGTCCAAATGACCAAGTCCCGCGAAATGGTCTGTGTGTGTGTGTGTCTGTGTGTCTCTGTGTGTGTGTGTGTGTGTGTGTGTGTGTGTGTGTGTGTGTGTGTGTGTGTGTGTGTGTGTGTGTGTGTGTGAACAGACTAGCTCAAAAACTATAACCCGAGGGAACCTGAAATTGGGTATTTAAAGTAGGTATATGCCCGCGATGTGACAGCAAACATTTCATCAAAATTGCTCAAAGGGAGGTGGTACTTTATTTAATAACTTTTTACGTTTTTTTCGATTCTCTCAAAAACGGCTCTAACGATTTTGATTAAACTGAGTATATGATGTTTTAATGTGCCCGAGATATGACTGTAAAAATTTCATCAAAATTGATTAACCGGAGGAGGGACTTTACTTAATAAATTTTGTATCATTTTCATGCGTTTTTTTTATTTACTCAAAAACGGCATTAAAGATTTTGATCAAACTGGGTATTTGACATATGTATATGCCCGCGAAGAGACAGCAAACATTTCATCAAAATTGGTCAAACGGAGGGGGCACTTTTTTTCTTAACTTTTTTTCCAATTTTTACCTTTTTTTCGATTATCTCAAAAACGGCTTTAATGATTTTGATCAAATTTGTCATGTTTAATGAAAATTATGTGTTCAATAATATCAGGTAAGTTTTATCAGTATTCAAATTTTCGGAGGTGGCTTAAATGGGGAAGGGGCCTTTTTTTTTCCTATAAAGTACCTTTGTTTTAGTTTATATTGAGAAATTAACTGTCTCTCATCACGCCTAAAAATAGGAAATGGCTAAATATGATATATGAAAAAAATCAAGTAAACAAATACAGGAGAAAAAAAGAAAAATATTCCGTCAACTCATACTCGTAAAACACCTTGAGCTCACGCATGCACCGTACGCTTTTAATGACAAACCAATGCGTTATAATAAAAGATGTTCTGTTCATTTAATGAGAATTATTTGTTTCATGGGAACTAAATGAAATATTAAACAAGTACATAGAGAATTATAAAATCAGACGACTTGGAGTATTATGCTTGCATTGCCGAATTATCACAAGTAAAGACTTTTATTTAATAATAAAAGAAATCAGTGTTTTTTTTTTTTTTTGTTTTTTTAAACAAATGAAAACAAAAATAAGAAATGAATGTGGATAAATGTATAACTTTGAGAAGTGACAATTAACAAAACACATTAATTTCTAATCTAAGTTGGTAAGTGAAAGTTGTGTGCGCGCACGCACCAGATTTTTAAAAATATGTTATTGTACTGTTTAAATGATTAAATGGGTTCAAGTTAAATGCACGTATAAATGGAAAAAGTACAAATAAATTAATATAACAATCCGAGTATTCCTAACCACCAGATTATTATTTTTTTGTTATTTAAAGAAAAAATATATTTTAATAACCAAAAAGGAATAATTTAATCTTTTGTTTTGTAAATTTTTTTTTTTTTTTTTTTTTAAATATATTATTGTCGTGCGTGTAAATGATGTAGAGTAGAGGTGCTAGTATTGAGTCTTGGGGTACTCCCGCCAAGACTGGATAAATTGAAGAAATTTCCGAACCCTGCCGGACGGAGAAAAATCTATCGAAGAGGAAAGATTGAAGAATCAGATAATAAGTAGAAGGTAATATGGTCTTTCGTTTAAAGAGAAGACCCTGGTGCCAGACTTTGTCAAACGCTTGAGCAACATCCAAAAATACTCCAGTTGCATATAGTTTTTGTTCTAGAGCTCCTGCAATGTAGTCAGTAACTCTGTGTAGTTGATGCGTCGTCGAATGGTAAGTGCGGAAGCCGAATTGGTGGTCAGGTAACACTTTTTGGTCTGTAAGTATGTCAACTAATCTTTTGTGTATCAATTTTTCAAATAATTTGATTGGTCGGTAGGATGACGGGTTGTATATGTCTACCTGGTTTGTGGATCATTTTTATGAGGGAGTACTTCCATTGTATTGGGAATTAGGACGTTCTCAGTATACAGTTGTAAATTGTTGGTAGAAATACAAGAGCTTTTCTCGGCATTTGTTGGAGTGCCTCAGCTGTAATTAAGTCTTGACCAGGCTTTCCTTTTTGGTAATTGTTTGATTTGTAGAGCGACTTGTGAAGGATTGAACGGATTGAAAGGAGGTGGTGGGAGTGTCAGCTGTAGTGGAATGTCTAAGGTGTTCTTTACTGTACTGTAATGGTATCATGTTCTGTATTTATGAAATCATTAAATGGTGTAAATATAGAAGAAAAAAGGTAGGCGAAGAGCTCAGATTTTTCTTTATCTGACACGGCCCAGGAACCATCTTCTTCGTCGTATGTCGTGAGGAGTGTTAATAGGTATGTCGCTGAATGTCAGCATCTTGCTGACAGGTGCGAATCAATTATTTAAGTCAAAAAAAAAAAAAAAAAAAAAAAATATTATTGTCCTGTTTAAATTATTAAATGGGATCGAGTTAAATGCACAAGGTACAAATACTTAATAATATAAGAATCCGAGCATTCTTAACCACCAGATTATTATTTTTTTGTATTTCAAAAGAAATGTATTTAAATTACCAAAAAGTATATTTTTAAAAATGATTTGATGAAATGTCTCCAAAGGAAAAAGAACAAACTGTACATGATTTATTAGATTGAAGAAAGGGAGTAAAAGGTTTAAGAAATTCTATCTATTAAAATCAATTTAACTATAATTATCGGCTAAGTTTATTATAATCCATTGGTGATTAATTAAATAGAATTAATTTAATTAAATACGTTTCAACTAGATATAATCGCACTTCACTAGACCTTCATTGGTTAGGATATTGCCTCTGCGCAATGTTAATTTAATTAAATGTTTATATTTGTTAATGTTATTCTGCCCTAACCCAATTAAAAGTTACACATATATTTCAATCATTTTTCGATCAATACTTCCAAGTTTCGACGAGCTGTTGGAAATTCGTTATATAAATATGCCATTTGAATATAGTTACAGACTGTGTAGCTGCATCAGACCTAACCTACTAAAAGTAAGCAACGAATGAATTCCCCTCCAAAAATGTGGATAAAGCCGACATCGGATCTCGGGAACTCTCGGTTAACCCGAACTGAATCGTGGATATCGTGTAGGGCGTTATCGGAATACCTTGTTGTTTACTCACGCCGGCCGCCATCTTGGAGCTCCTCATCCGAAGTAATACCAAATTATGCACACTGTGGTTCCCATGATTGGGGATGGTGCGTGTTTATTTCGATCTCTATCATATATTATAGAGAATTCTCAAGAAAAATGTTAAATTGCATGTCATCCAAAATTGCGGCAAATTTTCTGCGTTTACTCAAAATGATTACGGTAACAATTATTCTGATTCCAGTAGTTATTATACTCGTATGTCTCAGCATTCAACCCATGCCGGATTTGTGGAACTAACGGCAGCTGGGGAATTGTTTCCTTACCTTTTTGAAGTATATCGCAATGATGAGCTTTATGCGGTATTTGGCAATAATTGTAATCCCGCGAAAAGACTACGTTTTACTGGTAAGCTATGTAATGGCCATTTTGATGTGTGTGAAGCTCTACCACCGCAACTTTCTGAGGAGAAGAAGCCAGTTAAAAGGCGACGTGTCAGTACAGCAATGCAACATGGAAAGACCAACTAAAATCAGCTAAAAAAACATTTTTTCAAAAAAATCCTCTTGCAGGTCATCCAGAGGCCCATAGAAAAGCGGCATCTAAATTTCAACAGCTGAATCCTACAGTCCATAGAATTAACCAAAATCATTATGAAACTAAAACACCTGGAGTTAGAGAAGAAAGGCGCAAGCGTGCATGGACAAAAAAGTTCTGTTCATCTCTGGAATATATTTCAGACATTGATTATGAGAACGATCCATGCCTCAACATAGGTCTAATGAATTTTGAATGTCAATACTGTGTCGCTCTTAAATGGAAGAATGAAACTAATGGAATGTGCTGCAACGGTGGAAAAGTGAAATTGTTGTCTCTCCAACCTCCACCAGAACCTCTTTACACTTTAACGAAAATCACCCCAAGCAAGTTCATTTCATTAGTTCGATACGTAAATATAACGGTTGCTTTCAAATGACATCATTTGGTGCAAATCAGGTTGTAGAAAATAAATGTATGTCGACTTTTAAGGTTCTCGGACAGTGTCCTCATTTAATAGGAAGTGTGCTACCAGCACTAGATCAAGAAGCTCGATTCCTTCAAATTTACTTTGTTGGGGAGGAAGAAAATGAAACAAGATGGAGGAGCAGCAATTTCTCGGATGTAAAACCTGGATTAGTGAAACAATTGCCGCATATGCTGCATGAACATAACACTTATATCAAAGACTTTAAAACCACTTTAGAAAAAGTTTCCCCAAATTGCGAAAAATTTGAAGTTGTTATTCACGCTGATAGGAAACCTGCTGGTGCTCATGCAGGCCGATATAATGAGGCAACTTCGTCGGAAATAGCATTAGTAATTAGCGGACAACAGTTTGAAAATCGAGATATAATTCTTCAAAGCCATGATAGCAATTTACGTCGCATAAGTGAAATTCACCGTTCTTATGATTCTTTGCAATATCCTCTTTTATTTTGTCGTGGAGAAGATGGTTACAGCATTAGTATGCCTTACTGTGATCCCAATACAAATTTACTTCTTCCAGGAGGAAAAATAACTGCTTCAGATTTCTATGCATGCCGCATTATGTTCCGAAAGAATGATTTTAACATTCTTCTTCGTTCTGGCTAACTTTTCAGTCAATTTTTAGTTGATATGTTTGCTAAAATTGAAACTGAACGAATAAATTACATTAGATATATACAAAGTAAACTTAGAGTTGAGGAATATATTCATTATAAAGATGCGATTGGAAGAAGAGATGTGAATGGTGATCAATTAGGAAAATTGGTAGTTTTTCCATCGTCTTTCACAGGAGGACCGAGATACATGCATGAACGAGCTCAAGACGCAATGACATACGTCCGTTGCAAAGGCAGACATAATATTTTCATTACTTTTACATGTAATCCGAATTGGAAAGAAATTAAATATGTATTATTTCCTGGACAAAACCCGCAAGGCCGTCATGACATTATTGCTAGAATATTCCATCTTATACTTAAAGCCAAGAAAGATCTTTTAGTAAAAGGCAGAATTTTTGGTGACCTTGAGTGGCAAAAACGTGGCTTACCGCACGCACATATTTTGCTATGGTTGAAAGATCGTCTTGCCTCGAATTTAACGGATAAAGTCGTCTCCGCAGAAATTCCTGATGTCAAGAAAGATCCTCTTCTGCATGAAATCGTTAAATTAAATATGATTCATGGATCGTGTGGAACTTTGAACGTGAATTCTCCATGCATGAAAGATGGACGGTGCAGCAAAAGCTATCCACGACCATTTCTAAAAGAGACGCAAACCGGAGAAGATGGGTACCCAAAATATAGAAGGCTATCACCAGATGATGGTGGATTCATAGTAAAAATTGAAGGTATTGATGAGGATAACAGTTGGGTAGTACCTTACAGCACTGTTCTGGCTCGCTCTTTTATTGCTCATATTAACGTTGAAATTTGTATTTCTGTGATTACACTGAAATTTGTAATCCATTAAATATATCTGCAAATATATTAATAAGGGGACAGATCAGGCAGCTTTTGCCCCACATAATAAAAATGACAACATTAATGAAATAAGTATGTACGAGTGGCCGTTACATCACTAGCTCTGAGGCAGTTTGGAGAATACTTGGTTTCCCAATTCACGAGCGATATCCTGCTGTCATCCATCTAGCTGTAGATTTGGAAAATGGTCAACGTGTTTATTTTACCTCAGTCAACTTAGCTCAGAGATTTAATCCCCCAGAGACCACACTTTTGGCTTTCTTCAAGTTGTGCCGAGGGCATGAATTTGCCAAGACACTGTTATACTCAGAAGTTCCATCCTACTACATTTGGAAAGATAATCGGCGTTTTGAAAGGAGAAAACGTGGCGGATGTTGAGGATTGGCCAGGAATAATGAGGGATTCAGCACTGTTCATCCAAATAACGTTGAATGCTACCACCTAAGATTGTTACTACATGTAGTTCGGGGTCCTACATCTTTTCAATACCTCAAAACCGTTAACGACGTAGTTCATGAAACTTTTCAATCAATATTCATGGCTTTGGGTTTGTTAGAAAGCGATCAACACTGGGATGATACTTTACAAGAAGCTGCTTTGTGTGAAACCCCATATAAAATGCGACAAATGTTCGTAGTAATGTTAGTGTTTTGTCAGATTTCTGGGCCTCCAAATCTTTGGGAAAAGCATAAACAGTCAGTTTAAGTGAAGACTTTAGACATAGTGTAGGGAGAGTAGTTCGAGATAGAGTTCAAGGATATATGGATAAAATTTATAACAGATGGCTTAAAACAGTATGGCTTACCACAGCCCACCAGAAATAAAGAGTCATTTCATAATGTCGATTACTTAAGAGAAATGAACTAAAACTCAGAAGAATTGTAAAAAGTGGTAAGAAATAACGAGGCTTTATTAAATCCCGAACAGCGCAGCATCTATCAAAAATTATGAATAGTGTAGAGTCGTCTGATGAAGGGCATACATAGTTTTTAGATGCACCAGGTAGAACTGGAAAGACATTTTTAATAAATTTATTACTAGAAAAAGTAAGAAGTAATAGGAGAATTGCTTTAGCTACTGCATCTTCCGGTATTGCTACTACTCTCTTGGAAGGAGGAAAAACGGCTCATAGTGCTTTCAAATTACCTCTAAACTTGAACTACGCTGAATCTCCCAAGTGCGAAATCAAAAAGCAAAGTAACAGAGCTAATGTTTAGAAAGATTGTCAACTTATCGTTTGGGATGAAAGTACTATGATGCATAAAGGTGGTTTCGAAGCTCTATATCGTACTCTTCAAGATTTTAGAAACAACAAATTACTGATGGGTAGTCACTGTTTTACTTGCTGGAGATTTTAGGCAAACATTACCTGTCATCCAAAGAGGTACACGCGCAGATGTAGTCAAAGCATGTATCAAATCGTCACGTTTATGGCCTCGAATACAGAAATTATCACTTAAAACAAATATGAGAGTTTATTTAAAAAATGACAATTCATCTGGATTATTTTCTGAACTTTTACTTAACATAGGAAATGGACAATATCCAGAACAACAAGGTAAAATTTTAATAACAGAAACACTAGGAAAAGTGGTCAATACATTAAGTCAGCTTATAAAAACAGTTTATCCTGATATTTCTAAAATTATATAAAAACCTATGGAGTGGTTTAGTAAACGTACAATTTTAAGTCCAAAAAATGACAGAGCATCCCAGATAATGATCAATTACTTGATTCATTTGAAGGAGATTTAGTAGAATATAAATCGATTGATAAAGTAATAGAAGCAGATCAAGCAGTGAATTATCCAGTAGAATTTTTCAATTCGCTTAACCCACCTGGATTTCCGGCCCATAAACTTCGTCTTATACTAGGAACACCAGTGATGTTATTGAGAAATTTGAATCCTCCGAAACTGTGCAATGGAACTAGATTACAGGTAACAGCTTTAAAAAAAATGTTATAGAGGCTACAATATTCACTGGACGTGCTCGAGGAGAATCCGTTTTTATACCAAGAATACCACTCATTCCTTCGGAATATCCATTTCACTTTAAGAGACTGCAGTTTCCTCTTCAGGTGTGTTTTGCTATGTCTATTAATAAGTCACTGGGGCAAACTTTTAAATTTGCAGGAGTTGATCTAGGGGAGGATTGTTTTTCTCATGGTCAGTTTTACGTCAGCGCTTCTAGAGTAAGTCCTTCTAGCAGTTTAGTAATCTTAGCGCCAGAAGGAAAAACAACAAATATAGTTAACAAAGAAATTTTAAATAAAAATTAACTTTTCGGTCAGTTGGAACAATGTATTTTTAAATTGATTTTGTTAACATATTATAGTAAATAAATACCAAGATAATGATCACAGAATTGATCTTAAAGGCTCGCGGGCGAAGCCGCAACGGGGAATGCTAGTATCATACAATTTAATATTTTATTTATAGTAGTAAAAAAAATAAAAATCGCTATGTATATGAGACCATTCATTAGCTAAAATATTGTTAAATAATTAACGGAGTATGGATTAAAGAATAAAAGAAAGTTTATTTTAAAAAATCATAAAGAAATTACCACAGGACCATCTCGCATAAAATGCCTTAAATCTTCGGAGCATAAGTAAAATTTAATTGTAAAAAATAATAATAATTTAAAGTCTATATTTGTAGTATAATCTGATTGTATGCTGTTACACATCATTTTTATTAATACATCACTTACTGATAATCACTATCTTTTTAATTATTTTATGAAAATTGAAATACCATATACTAATATCTTAAAATAGTTTATAAAACTATAACTACCTAATTATCGCTAATAAAATAAGGAATTTACTTATTAAATTTGGAGCAGCGGATCGTTGGCTTAAACTTAACTGGCTGGACAGAGCATGTGAACTCCACTTGTGCCCTTTTCTTTTTAAAGGGCCTTGGTTTGCTTTATTTTATGCCTGAATTCGACTTTCGCTCGCTCAAAAGGTTTAAATAAACCCCCAAAGGTATTTTTTTTTCATTTGAGATAGGAGCGGGGCCATATAGGCTACTCCCAGACGCAGCATCCTCCGAAGAAAATAAAAACAAAAAAATTAAGAAAATTGTCATAATTATGAGCTCTGAAGAACAGAAACAACTGTATAAAATAAGTCAGCACAACACACAAGGGGTAAGAAAAGAAGTTGGTAACAGGAAATCATGGATAAGAGGATAGATACGATCCGGCTAGATTGTACATAAGTACCTCATTGTAATATGAAAAATAATTCATTCACTTTTAATAGAAATAGGTTTGAAATAACTTGATTTATTTTTATTATATTGTAGGGTCTTTCTTCTTGATTCCCAGGTGCAATATTTCAAATAGAGGAATAGGGCAACTTCTACCTTGAAAACTTTAGCATGCTCCATGTATATTTATACAGTAGTTTTGATTATTGAGGAAATGCCATGTTATCCTCAATTATAAGGAAATACCGCTACCCATAAATACAGTGCTCCAAGTAGCCAGGGGCATTCCGACCACCATCACCTGCCATGTGCCAAATGAATCCCACACACTTTTTGTACCAAAATACTTTACAACTTAATCAATGTCATTGTTGGGTGATAAAGTGGGCTAGGATAATCGAGCGGCTTCAGCATTTTCGAGCCTGCGCTCAGTGTCACGAGCAGTGTTCAAAAACAAGAAAAAGTAAGTTCGATAATTTGTTTTTGAGGGCTAATATAAAATTTAGAATCTTATAAAAGAAAGAAAACATCAATATTTCACAATAAAAACAAAATCTCAAACCTAAGGATTAACTTGAAGTATGGACAAAAATACAAAGTATAAAACTGGTTCGGTAAGTAGATATTTACTTTGGCTATTAACATCTTATTAGTTAAACATTTATAAATCATTTTTTCTCTCATGCTTGTGTTGTTTAGTTTCCTAAAAATATAATGAACCTTGTTAAAAAATAAATAAATACGATTTTTGATTTCTTATCCCATATAATCGTGACTGCGGCTAGATTTCTCTTTCATGGAGGACCCATGGATTAAAATCATGAACTTGGCATCCTGATTAGAATAATATTGGTTATCCATTTAGAGTAACCCAAATATGCCACACATGGCCAGAAATGGAAACCGAAAAAAAATAATTTTCAGTAATGTTTTAATAACTGTATCTATATATTATTATTGCCTCCGCTGTCCGTTAGGGTAATTCCATTACACAATTCTTATATGAGTAATGATGAAGGTTTTTTATCAATCTGAAGATAACTAAATATTATGTGGTTAACATTTCAGGTTTGTATTGCAAATATTAAAACATTAACCCCTATAAAAAAAACGAATTCTTTAACCGAAAAAAACAAGAATAGTCAGGACCTATAGTTCTATTTCTATAGCTCTAATAATTTATGAAATTTTAACTACTTAAATGTTTATTAAATTATGCAAGATGGTCGTGAATTACTTTTTCTGGTTCAATGCCTAGGGGCAATTTTTTTTTTAAATGAAATGAAATGAAAAATAATTTTATTATCCTGATGTCCCTTTAGAATAAATTTTACATACATAACACAGAAATCTAGCCAGTGTGGCCATATATGAATGATATTAAATATTTACAAATATAGTTTACAAATAATATTTACCGAAAGAAAAATATTTTTTCATTCCTTTCAAACCCATGAAATCTGAAGAACCTCATCCTGAAATAAAATATCATTCCTATCTAATTAGACTACTGCGTAGAATACTTAGACAACAAGTATAATAAATCTAATAAATAATGTAATAATGTAATAAATCTAGCGAAGTATTAGACTTAGAAGTAAACTACTAAAGTACTATATAATGTAATATAGATGTGATTGCAGCACAGCGGATAAAATAGGCATGTACAATATGCAAAACTAAGAAGAGAACGAATCTCTAAAAAAGCTTAAGACGCAGTGTCGTATCTGGTTTTTTCAGGGAGTTGACAGAGGCGGAGGTGGATTGCGTTAATGTCGATATTTTGTGGGAGTTGTAATTGGTCAGCGGTCGACGGTATATAACCTTATAATATAAAATCTTGTGGCACCCAGGAAAATACAAAAAGGCTAAAATAAAGAAAATAAGGAATACATACTGAACTAAAATAAGCTGTTTACTGTTTCGCTATGGAGCATCGAACGGAAAATTTCACAACGAATTGTGGCGTTCATAGAAAAACATTTCGAGGTGGTGATAACCTGAGTGGGAGGAGGGGGTCAAACTTACATGTACCATACTTGCCGAGGACAGGGGTATGTTTGTGTTTCTCACTAAGAAGACTAAATAACTATATTAGCTACTTGAAATATACGTTAACTTCATTCTGATTGTTACTAATTCTTTTCGTTAAACTATTAATATTTGTGGACCTCATTTCAGGCCCCTGGTCGGTTATGTTGGAAAAACTTTCCATATCGTTTGTGCGATCAATTATTTTATCGTAATTATTACACCTCAAAAAGTCTAAAAGCGGTGCAGGGGATTGAGTTAACTGAAAAGCCAAGCTAAAGTCAAAGAATAAATTATGATCTCTCAAAGTATTAATTATAATAGATAAAAAATGGCTATTTAATAAAATTATTAACAATTTCAAAATTACCTACCCTAACTAGACAGAGGGAAGGATATTTAATTGTAAGAAATATATTTACCGGAATCAGAAAGCAATTACTCAACTTTTTTTTCGTTTATTGATTTATCATGAACGTTGTTATTGCAATACATTATCATATTTTGTATAATTATATCCTGAAAAAAGTATTTCATCTATTCATAGCCGCACTAAAAAATATATATATCATTTTCCATTTTCATTTTCTTTTCATCTCACAAATTTCGGAGAGATCCAAAATACTTCCTCTAAAAGTTATGAATGACGGGAAACTTGATATAAATGAAGCGTAACGAAGAGTTAAGATGCCATAGTTTTCGAGGACCATATTAGTATCACCCACTTTTATAGCGGCAATAAAGAAGAGGCTAATGGGGGCCTTCCCGCCAAAAATATCTCCCCTGAAAGACTCCCCGCCAAAAATAGTGTGATACTGGGCTGTTTACTCATATAGTCGGTCTGTTCGCTTTAGTGTCAGGCCTCTGCACCAGATACTTTTTCCGATCCATTTACAATAATTACTTCCTTTCTTTATTCGTATCTACGTTTTTGTGTATTCTCATTATTTTTGCTTATATAGTTCTATGATATTTTAAATGGTGTAACAGTACCTCTAGCTGTATGTACTTTAGAGTACACTTTGGTTGTTCTTCTGAATAACATTATACAACCCAATTACGAATGATTCTTACCCATTTTTTTTTTTTTTTAACGATTCTATACATTTATAAGTTGTAAAATTTCTCAACTCATACATGGCGTTTCCTATTGATCTTATCACAACCCTTGCCTCATAAAATGGCCCGACAGAATACACAAATCTTGTAATGTTAACGATATATTTTGTTTTTTAAACATTTATTCTCTTATATATAACTCGTTATATATATATGTATATATATATATATATATATATATATATATATATATATATATATATTTTAATTCAATATTTTTAAATTTAGTTTTAAATCTTACGTATCATTCTTGGACATATCTCCATAAATCTCTGTTCAAAAACAAATTGTTTTTCAGGTCCGCGATTTTTAGTTGATTTTTGCTCTTATTTAAATTTAGGGATTTTTAGAAATATAGAAAAGAAAATAACTACATACATTTAATTTAAAGTTAAGATCCAAAACTTTTTCAAAACATACTGATTTCATTTTGATAAAACTATTGATAATTATTTTTATTCACTAAAAGGTGCCTCATATAAATTGTCTCAACTGATACCCACAAAGCTTTTGTTAAATCTGTCCAGTCCTTTACAAATCGGATATGTTTATTTACTGAGAAAAATATTGACATTAAAATTTTATGTACAAATGCTTTATTAACACTAATTCAATCACTGTGTAGTGGTGCATTGTAACAATGCACCACTACATCGATGTAGTGGTGCATTGGTACAATTCAACTGAAAGTACACTGTTTCAACATCTATATCTATGAACAATAATAATCCATTAATTCCTCTTATTTCTGTCTACTTTTCCGGGTAGTGTAATTGCATGTATGTTATAATTTGATGGTGTAATTATAACGTAGCCATATGTAATGCTATTAAAATGGAGCCATCTAAAAATTATCTAATATTCATTTATGTATTTTCTAGAAAAAACAGATCAGGAATAATTGTCTTTTAAATTTAAACAGTTCCGTCAATAGTAATTTTTGGTATTTATCTGAGAATCCTTAGAAGACTTCATCTATTGCAAAATAAAGAACCGGATTTACGAACAACTATATTTTCTTAAACAGAGATTGTGTGTTATTTTAAGAGCGCATTCTCTCGAGAGTCGCCTATTGACACGGTTTCATCGAATAAAACTTCTCTTAACTAGAACATGAGGAAATGAAGGTCGAAGAAGGCAGTGAAACGCTAGCAACTCCCTCCCTTCCCCCCCTCCCTACCATTTCCACCATCGGGCTTTCCTTTCATTCCCTTTATTGTGCCCTTCCGACCTTGTCCTTATTTCTTTCTTCTGTCTTGTCTCTATCTTGTTTATCACACTTTTATCGAGGTTAGGGCTATCAGCGGAGGTATAAGATAAATCCATGTCATCGGTTTTTTTATTTTTTTCATTGTCTTCTACAGTACATATAAGCAAAATACCCAGATATTATACTGCCACGTCAAAACAAAAACATACGACAAGATGATAATATCTGTTTGAAAAAATTCCTGAAACCGTTACAGTCAAGTATTAGTACGTGATCACATGTTTTGGCCTGATAATACATGTAATATAAATAATACATATAGAGCACCATTGTTTTTGCTTATATGGAGAAATTAACTGTCTCTGGTTGTGCCCAAAAATAAGAAAAGGCTAAATATGAAATATGAAAAAAGGAAAATATTCCGACAACTTTTTTGTTTCGTTCCTTCATCAAAATTTCCGACGCTTTTGATGACATACCATTGTTTATAATTAAAGACGTTCTGTTCTTGGGAAAGAGTTGTCAACGTGTTTTGAAACATACATATTCAATGGAAATTATTTGTTTCCATGGTCACAAAAAAAGTTTTCAACAACAACAGAGAATTATAAAAGCACAGATTAGAATTATGCTTGCGTTATTTCAATATCACAAGCAAAAACTTACATTTAACAATTGTGCGTCAGTAAAATTATTTAGAAATATATTGATGTTACAACATATTATCTAGCACATGCATAAGACGGTAATAATTAATTACATTAATTTAAGTGCGTTAAAGTGGTCTATTAATAAATATAAATACTAAATACAGGTGTAGAAATGCATATAATATGTGATAGTATTGATATCTCTCTATCGATTGTAATTTTTGGAAAAAAAAAAAATATTATTTTTATTATCATACTTATATCAGTCAACAACTTTTAAACTGAGGGATGAACAAAAATTACAACTTTTTAAAAAAAAGGATTTCTTTGAATATAGCCTTCATCTACCAAACAGGAAAATTCCGACGGTTAAAAAACACTGAATAGCGAGAAGTCTACCCGGTTAAATTAAGTATGTATCTAATAGAATTTCAAAAAATAATTTTTTTTTTTTTAATATTTTCCTTCTAACAGTAACCCTGCCAGAAGGGAGTTTATTTGAATATAGCCTTCATCTACCAAACAGGAAAATTCCGACGGTTAAAAAACACTGAATAGCGAGAAGTCTACCCGGTTAAATTAAGTATGTATCTAATAGAATTTCAAAAAATAATTTTTTTTTTTTTTAATATTTTCCTTCTAACAGTAACCCTGCCAGAAGGGAGTTTATTTTGTATACTGTACATACCATACATTTCTCTATACAATGTACATGTTAGTTGTGTCGCCGGTGGTACTCCAGGGGCCCGCTTCCATTGATACTGGTGCATATACCTCTGCAGCATCAACAGCGACACATGTTACATGAGACGTACTTATATTATAGTTTTATACAAATAATAAGATTTTTTTAAAAATAATAAACAAACTTCAATAAAACAAAACAAAGCCTAAAGAAACATGACAATAAGAATCAAATGATTAAGTGAAGAAAAAAAAAGATTAGAAAAATAGTAGCGTTCAGCAACTACACAATAAATACCTTTTACGTTCATATTGACGAACTTACGTACATACATTCATACTTACATCTACTGAAACATATAAACACATATAAACAACATATAAACACATATGTACATATTAAAACATAAAAACATAGTGTGAATAGGTAAAATTGTCTCTAGAGAAACAAAATCCCAACAGATTTAATACGTGCCTTGTCGACTGACAAACATCCGAAGGATAGATGGGATGAGAGAGAAATGCTTTATTTTTTTAAATAAAACAATGCTGCCCAAATACATTGGGTGGCTATAACACACAGCATACTTATCAATACAATTTTTAGACATTAATTAAACCAAAATTACATTTTAATTTTTCATGCATATACACGTACAGTTATATAATCTTACAATTTTTTTTTCTCCAATATTTTATTTACTATTTATCTTATTTTTTTTTTCTCTTAACCCCTTCATTTTTTTCCCCATTTGTTATAGTTTATCACTCTTGAGCACAGCTGTAACCTCCTTCTCTCTCATTTCTCTCCCCGTCCTATTAAGTCACGCATACAGAGTAGAAATAAAATAGCTAATAGATAAATAACTTGACGAATATATAAATATTTAAATAAATAAGTAAATAGATACACAATCTATAAATAAACAAAAAAGATAATAAAACTAAATAATCAAAAAAGGCCACACGTTATTTATAGAATTATATATTTATTTATAAAATATTCATATCTTGTTGAAGACCTAAGCTCTATGCATCTTATTTTAGGGAAACGCATGTTTAGATTTTAGATTTCCGTAGATAGTTGATGATTTTAGTTAAAAATATTAATTAAATAAATATCTCCTGCAATTCTAAAGGTCGCGGGTTCGCGTCCCGCGGTAGCCCTGGGGTTTTTTAAAGGGACTAAAAAATTCTTGGCTGTGCCGTCCTTCCGATAGGACTTAAAATGAAGGTCCCGAGCCTGTACGGTGTCAGGTACTCGTTAAACATCCCTATCTTAATTAAATCTGGATAGGCAAAATTTAGAACTCCCACTGTAACATAGCCCAATAAGCCATAGCAGCATAAAGGGGCGTTAAAAAAAAAAAATAATAATAGTTAAGAATAGAAATATACTTAGTACAAAGAAAGGAAAAATTGTCGTCTGTTCCTCTCGCCTTGAAGCAGACCTGCATTGTTTGGTAGTGACATAGCCAACCAACGTGCCACGCTTAGCACGAAGTGACATAGCGGTAGCTTTACCTATTGCATGAGTGACGTGACAGTAATATAAGCTCCTCCCAAAGTATCGTTTGTCACTGTTTAGGAGTTTGATCAGCTTTATTTATTCCAGCTCTTGTCTTCGGTTAGGTTCGCACTCACAAAAGGAATAAGTGAACCACAATTTGTTTCTTTTTGCTGGATCGGGGCCTCACCAAAAGGCCCCTAAAATAAAATAGCGATACTAATACAAAGTTTTCTAAATTTGTCTTGAACTCTTTACCCTTTAATGAAACTAGAACTGCTGCTCATAAACTATTTACACATTTATTGAATTATTTTCATAAATAATTAATATGAATCCTTTGCAGTCGAGTTCTCCGGAGCGGAGCCATTTAAAATTTGTCTTCAAACTCGAGGGCTCCGCTACGCTGACAATGCAAATAATTTTCAGTTTTTAACCTTGAGGACATATACAAATCGTAAAAACTATTTATTGGATATTTCGCTTTTGGTGATGAATGACGGTCGCGGTGTTTTTCATTATTTTTATAGTACGTTAATCTTTTAACATCGGCTATATTTTGTGGTTTTAATTCATCTTTTATTTCCATTGGACATTATTTAGTTCGGGGCACCAAATAATCCCTTTATTTTGATTTAGTTTCCTATGTGCTTATACTTTAACCGGAAAGTTATTAAGTAGATTTTCACATTTAAGGAGCTTTTCTGATTGGATGTCTGAGAAAACTTCAACTAAAAAGGTACCATCTCGTAATTTTTTAACTGTTTTTACTACTCCAATTGGATTTTTTATGCTTTTCTGTATAAAGAACGTCGAAACCTTTGTGAAATCTAAGGGATTTCCATCGTTATCCGCTCCGGTTCTCTTAATTATCAAAACAATTACACAATTTTTAGATCTATTCCCGGTATTACCAAAAAACGTTCCTTCAAATTTAGATTAAAAAAACCATATAAAATTTAAAAAAAATATTTTTTTTTGTAACTATGTGTTCTTGAAGCTTCACAAATACATATGTCCTAAATTTCATTACAATTCCTTTCTTGGTTCTAAAATTTAACTGTATAATATTACGATTTCAAGGTGTACGTTTTCGCGAATAATTTGCGTCGAGTTGCCGGTAGGTAACGTCCGAAACGGTGTCGAGTGCAAAGGGTTAAAAGTGAAATAAAATTAACTAATTGAATAAACTTAAATAAAATTTTAGAAGATTCCATCAATTCTTTATTGTAGATTATTTTATTTTTTAACTAGCTTCATAGGTATATTTAAAAGCCTTAGGATGGAACACTCTACCAGTTCACTGATAGCTTTCTCGTCGGAGAGGTGATGAAGCGCGCACTTGTGATAACGCCCAAAAAGGTGCTTAATCTTTATTACTAGATCATCCTCTATTTAAGATGAAAAAATAAGCCTCAAGGCTATTGGCCAGAAACTCTACAAAATAACATTGAACAAGACGATGCCAACTAAAAAAATTATTATTCTGTTATTCGTTTCTGTAAAATACAAACGTATTTGTAATAATAGATGGATCAATTTATCTGATAGGCAGCTGTGATCTGTAAGGAGTCAATATATCTTATTAGCGCTCACTTATATCGCTTTTCAAAGCAAATAAATGTCAGAATGAAATATAATGCAGGCCACATCGATAAATTTAATTTTCTAGAGTGAAATTTTCCTTTGATTGGGCGCTACCATTAATTCCGTGAAACACCACGAGGAGGGGGCGACCGCTGTGGGGGGAGGCAGTGGAGTATATCGAAGCTCCGACAGATTGCAGCAGCGTGCCTCGTCTTATCAATTTTACAGCCCTAATTTTATTACAGTACCATTAAAGTTTAATGTTCAGTGCTCTTGTTAATGTGAGTGAGCCTAGGATCATGTTGGGTATGTATACTACGGCCGCGGAATGCATTAGTGATGAGATTGAAAAGGGTTTGGCTTTTAACCTGTATCAAATAGTTAAATCAAAAGGTTTGCCACTATCACTTATAACCAATTCAAATTTTTAACAATTGTTTATCACCACAGCCATGAGACACAACTCAAGGGCACGGTCAGCCTATCACTAATCTTGATTAAAATGATTTGGATGATACTGGTAAAAAAAAAGTATTGGACTTATATGAATAGGAAATGGTAAGGGGTGCGTTTAGAATAAATAGCACTGAAATGTAATGAACACATATTTTATTGTTACCAAAGTTTCGACCCATATTTTAGGTCATCATTGGGGATAAATATGTGATTATTACATATTAGTGCTATTTATTCTAAACGCACCCCTTACCATTTCCTCTTCATTATATTTACGGTCAACTCCCACCACTATTAGGCATATATTTTGCCGTTCATGCCAATGGGCCCTGGAGAGAAGAAAGAATAAAATAAAACTACTTTATTTTATATCTCTAGTTTTAGAAAATGATATCGACATGATTCTTGCGACCAAAATTTTTATTTTTGAGTTCAGAGTCAACGATGAACATCGCCTTTCCATAGTTCTAATAATGGAATGGTAAACATGAATGTAAAAATCTTCAAGCAAATTACCATTACACAGTTTTTTACGCGAAAACTGACGTCAGATTCGAATTATCATAAAACATTGAAAAACGTTTAACCAATAAGAAAAAAATATCACTTATACACACTATTCAATGAGAAAAAATTTTAAATTGATTTTTTCGATCGGAAAAAATCTATAAGGGCAGTTAACTTGAATATCTAATCTTTTTTTTTTTTTAAATTAAACCGACTTCGAAAACTAGGAACCAATAAAAATAAATGCACTGAAAAGTATGAAATAATTACCTTCTGATTTTTATGAATACGCAGCAAAATTGAAAATCGAATGAAAAACGGAAAAATGCATTAAAACGGATAATTTTATTTTGATTAGTACGAATACATAGGGTCAACCAGACAGTTATTGACACCCAGTACAGTTATTGACACCCCAAACTTTAACTTATAGAAATAAGTAAACGAGCCCTAATTTTATTTTAAGATATACATGAATCTAATGATTGAAGGGTCCTCTAAGTCATCTATAGGGTAAGTGTTTAGCCTACTAACCGTAGGGAAGATTTTACAATTAATACCTTCATGAAGTCAGTTGGTAGCCTGTCAATGGCTACAACCTTCTGATTTCCATAAGGATTCTCATCCAATAGTTTTGTTCCTATTCTCTTCCTACATTTTTTTCAATTAAGGTAAGTAGTTTATTGTATTTGCTAATCTATAATTGAATGTCTGGAGTGATTTTAAATTAAAATAATCAATTTAAATATTATTATTCAGGGGTGACGATAACTGGTCATTTTTTTTCAATGTATTCTATTATTGACACCCCATGTCAATAACTAAATTTCGATTTTTTTTAAAATATTGATGGCTCTGTTTTAATTTTGATAGTTTAATCTTCCTGATAAATCTGTAATGTTTTTTTAACTTTAATTCTAGCGTAACTAGTTATTGACATGGGGTGTCAATTACTAGTTTTTGGGTTCAATGACTAGTTATTGACACTGTCAGTTCTTACTAGTAAATTTCTTTTCTTTGTGTGTGTGTGTGTGTGTGTGTGTGTGTGTGTGTGTGTGTGTGTGTGTGTGTACACAACTAGTATGCCTAAGAACATTTATAACCAGTTATTAGAGGATGCCTTGAAGGCCATAAAGGATGACTTTTCTATTAAATCAGCATACAAAAGATTTAGGGTTCCTCGGGCAACTTCAGATTAAGTGATAAATTTGTAAAATCATCGTTTGGACCACGGCCAATGCTTTCAGATAAAGACGAGCTTACTCTAGCTGCATGGATAGAACAATGTGCGAAAGAGGGATTTCAACATCTTACAATCAGCAAAAGAAATTATTGAATTAAAAAATATGAGCACACCCTTTAAAGGTAATTGTCCTGGCGATGTCTGGTATAAGACTCTCTTACGAAGGCACCCCTCTATAGCAGAGAGGACTTCCTAGAGTGTACCAGCGCTTGTGCTTCTGAAGCCAATTTAGGAAGTGGTTCAAGAAGGTCCAACATGTATTAGAAGATGAGGATTAATTTATTAATGCTTCATCCTGAAAGCATTTTCATCCTACAATAAGGATTATGCAATAAGGTCTACCACACAAAGTGTTTAAAAGGATATGACCATTTCCCTGAAAGTGACGAGTCTGATGAATTTGTTTGTCCTGCCTGTTACATCGTGGAGTCTGATCCATATATGAATGAAGATGAAGATATGAATGAGGATGATGCCATGTAAATTAATTATTGTATTTTACGTTATATATACCTACCGAAATTTATAATATATTTGTTTGTTTTAAAGTAGTTTCATTTATAATGTTAAATAAAGAGGTTGAATATTTTAATTGCTTTTTATATTATATTAAAGTTTAATATGTGTAAGTGGTGTTATTTCTTTATAATGTTATTTAATAAAACTTAGAAAAAAAATAAAAGTTATGGGGACAGGGGGTGTCAATAACTGTGGTGCCAATAATCCATCCACAGGGTGTCAATAACTGGTTTTTGAACGTTTTTTCCATAAATGTTGCCAAATGGTAAAACTATTGAACTTTTGACCCAAAAAAACATCTTGAGTCTTTATAAGGGTAAATAAAGAGGAGCTATAGCAAGTTTTAATTTGATCCCTTCATAAAAAGTATTTTTTTTTAATTTCACTACAGAAATTTAGTCTTAAGGGTGTCTATAACTGTACGGTTTACCCTACTAACTGTTAATAACAATTATTAAATTAAAATATTAAATACCATGTTCAATACTTAACAATCTTTTCGGAGGCGGCGCAAAATAGAAAATTTTAAGATTTTCCTGATTTTTAGTGTTAACAATTTTAAATTTTGCGCCGCCTCCGAAAAGATTGTTAAGTATTGAACATGGTATTTAATATTTTAATTTAATAATTGTTATTAACAGTTAGTATGTATTCGTACTAATCAAAATAAAATTATCCGTTTTAATGCATTTTTCCGTTTTTCATACGATTTTCAATTTTGCTGCGTATTCATAAAAATCAGAAGGTAATTATTTCATACTTTTCAGTGCATTAATTTTTACTGGTTCCTAGTTTTCGAAGTCGATTTAATTTTTTTTATAAAATGTTTTTTATTTCATACTTTTTAGTGGCGGAAGATAATTTCTAAGCAATGCCTTGATTCCTAAAACAAATTCTGTATGCTTTTTTTTATACAGATTTTAAGTGTATTTTAAACTGATTTCGGGTTTTCAAAGTTTTTTTTTTTTTTTTTTTTTTTTTATTCGGTACCCCTCTTTACATACTACAAGTGAGTTTGGTTCATTACTTCGTTGTTCTATCCATGGTGGGAAGGACGAGATCTATTCCGTTGGTCCCTCGCGAAAAAAAAGTCAGCCCACCCAGGTAGCGCTACACCACGTGCGTCTATCCCGGGTCTTTATATTATAATTATATCAATTCTAATCAACTTTGTATTATAATAGTCACATTATCAATTTTATGAATATGCACAGAAAATTGAAAATCGTTTGCGGTAGGTGCAGCACAGACCTTTCAACACCCTGTCTACTTTGATTTTTTATAAAGACCAATGTTCCATCGGGAAGACACATAAAACTTTGTTTCCACAATGACAATCTTTTTCCTATGCGGAATATTGTCGGTACTTCGGTACTTGTTTATTACATATATACATCTGTGTTCCGAGAGGTGTTCAGTTTTGCTCGGCTGTAACATGAATCCGGCAACTTCAAGATGTAGGTATGCCATTGAACAGTTGGGATTTTGGTCATTTTTCGACCAGTTTTATTGGTAAATATAATAAACAACATATACGTTTGTTATTTCGGTATCTGAGAATATGACTGCCTCGAAATGGAAACAATTCTTCCCAAATGACTCTCTTCAAGATTTTCGTCTCTAGACTCTCTTATCAAGTGCCTCCGTAGGAACGTTATCGTAACTTACAGAAAAAAAAAGTAGACAATTCACCATCATAGATGGAATTGGAGATGGAAGAAAGTAATATTAAAATTTTTTAGCGGGACATATTTATTTCATAACTGGAATAATAATAAGTCCATATTATGGTCATATCCATAATATTTTTCTTAATTTTCAAACCAAATTTAAGCTTAGTTAATAGTTATTTGTTATCTCAAAATCATTAATTTGGCACTTACAGCAATTTTCATCTAAACACCTCAATAGTTGCAGAAACATAATTAAAAACCGATAATAGTAATCTGGATAACATAGCAAAAGTGTCACTCCAGAGTGAAGAATCCGCACAAGATTTTATGATTACATTGTATAATAATATCCGACAGTGATTGAGTGTATCCGGAAGCTGAGAGGTGCCTGAATCCTTTGTTAAGGCCTCTAAATCAACTGAAAAAGAGCTTTTCCTGGAAGTATTGAATTCCTTTTTAATGTGCATAGCGAGTGGAAGTCGGAAATCAAAATCTAATTTAAAACAATAATAGCTACGATTTTACGAATCTCTTTTAAAAAGGGTTATTAATGCTCGGCCTTTCTTTAAATTCTATGAATTTTGTGGTTTTATGATTATGCTGTCCATCCGTCGTTTAGACATTCATTTAGGATTCTTTACTGTTATCGATGTATAATGTGCTTTAATCTTCTTAAATCTATAAAAAAAAATCTTTTAAGCAACCCAAAAAAATGTTCTTGAGTTTTATTTCTTAGTAAAATTTTCCAGGAACAGGGTCGAAACAACAATAACTTTGCCGGAACCATAAAGAAGTGTTTCATTTTTCAGAAAACGACAGCAATATTCCACTGATATTATATATCTTTATTAAAATCTATTGTTGAAAATTTATTTAAGGTTATGTTTAAGGTTTGTTCCAACAAGCACTTAAACCACGTCAATAACTAACACACTTCAAATGTTCTCCCCACTCTTTTAATTCTGAATTTGATTGGTTTGTTTTCCCAACCGATTCATCGACCATTAAAACATTATTGAGCATTGCTTGAAATCAACCAATCAAATTTAGAATAAAAGAAGCGGGGATAGTATATGATCAGTTTGTTATTTATCAACGTGTTTCAATATTTTGTTGTAGCATACCTTATGATATATATGCCATATGTTTTTCAAATAAGTAAATATTTTGAGCGATAATTAAATAATTATTTTCATGTTTTTTCCCAATAACTTCTTTAATAAATTAAGAACCCAAAAAAGGTTTTAATGGAACCACATTGGGAAAATACTCTACAAGATGCAAAAGGTTTCGTTCCAATTGGTCCACCCATCTCGGAGTAATCGGTGGACATACATATAAAAAAAAAAAAAAAAAAAAAAAAAAGCCACATACGTATCGAATTGAGTAACCTCCTCTTTCGAAGTCGGTTAAAAATAAAATGAAAATGTGCAATAATAACTTGTCATGATATTTTTTTAAGTATTAGGTAAGCCTAATTAAAAATTTATATTTCATTATATTCTTGATACAAAATATTTTTTCACAAAATTTTATGTTACCGAAGGGTGATTATTTGATGTTTCAAGTAAAAGAAAAAACTTTAAAAAATTGAAACTATCTTTAAAGTTTTTAAAAATAATTTAGAACCTTATAAATTAATAAAAAAACAGATTAAAATATGACTTCATAGTATGATTCCAAAATAAAAGTTTAGGCCGCAAGAATCATGTCGGTATCATATTTTAAAACTCTAGATATCAAATCAAATAGTTTTATTTTATTCTGTCTTCATATTAACATACTGAAAATTTTTAGTATTAATGATGCTTAAACGCATCTCTGGGACAAAATATGTTAATTATAGTCCCTATCTTCTGCTGAGATCCATCACTAACTTAAGTTACATTTAATCAATTAAATTGAATTCGATAATAATAAAAATGATAAATAAAAAGATACTCAAACTAAATTTCGAAATGTGAAAAGTATTATTTATTAGGGAACAATAGCCCTTATTTTTATTCCTTATCAAAAGTCAAAATTTGATTATCAAAAGAAGTCGACTGTTATGCGCTTGATGACGAAATAAAAATCATGTATAGTTAATCTATTTTCGTTTCATATCTGTGCGCCAGGTGCACTGTAAAGTATACCATACCGGCATAGCACGTGAACTCAAGTTGACCTGCTTTGGTCCTCTTTGGTTGTACAATTTGTATAATTTACGATACAAGACAAAATTTTTATATTATTCCGGGTAAAATTTATAACAAAATATTGTATAAAATATATGTTATTTTATTAAGTCTACCTGGAATTCTTTTTATTTTACTTTTCTCCCAGGAAAAGTAGAGAATAAAAGGGTGGAAAATATTACTAAATATAAGGAAAGAGCCTTGGGAGGGGGTGGATTTGAAAGAAATTGAAGATTGCCCGGACTACAGAACGTCTCATGCATAAAGGTTCCATACATAGGTAATGCCTTAGTGATTTCATCTCCCCTTCTTCATACAGTCTCGAGGGATAGCTAAACTTGATTGAATCCATACTGTATTTATTGTAGAGAATTGTCTTCTCCTTTGATTTTTTTATTTATGAATTATAAAGTTCAATTGTGAGAATATTTTTTTCATATCTCTTTCATATGTTTCTGACTGAAACTAAGAGGATTTGTCAGTAAATACCTGGATAAAAACATTACTTTAGCTCGTATTTCATTATGGCTTAGTTAATTCTATAATGTTATTGCAGAAACATATCATAAATCACGTCATTAATTCTATAATGTTATTGCAGAAACATATCATAAATCACGTCATTACTTAAAAAACTTAAACTTTATTGATATTTCACTTAAAATCTGTCTTATTTATATAAAAGGGATCAAACCTACTTTTGGTCACTGAATCGAGCTACTTGGATCCACCAAAATTCTATGGTGATTTTTTTTTTTTAAGGCCTTACTTCTGTCTCTTTCATTTGCAATAGATATCAGTGTTATTTAGGGGACCATTAATAAGTTAATAAATGTAAATTGATATTTTATTATCATTCTTAATTAACTTTTAAGATTTAATTAAGACTTAATTAAATGCAGGGACTCTATCAAAAATCCCTTTTTTTTACATGGCCGCCTCTGGTGACTTGATGGGCCCAGTAACTCTTGTAACAAAACCATCAAATTTCTCTCGATATCCAATCCTTCAAATGGAAAATTCTTCTCAGAAACTTTAATGCTTCTAATTTTGACACAGATAAAATCTTCCAGAAAAACCTTATTGTTCTATGTATCGCAGATTTAGCTAAATTGGCAGATACCCTCCAAACCCACTTGTTTCCAAATTTGTTTCTTCCTGTATTAGTGAAAATACTCCCATGCGCCTGAAGACGCGTATCGTGATCTTTTAAGCTAGAAATTTTAGTTGATCCTTAACATGTAATTATTTACTCTTGTTATTACATTAAATTACCATCAGTTTTATTAACTTTATTTTTATCAATGCAGTTGTAAGTTTCAATATTTATATATATATATTTACGGCCAATAGAAGTTGCGGAAATAGTGCGAACGAAGCACCATTACCGCTTATGCGAGAGACAGTCTAAGAACATCTGGATCCTTCTGGATTTTTAAAATTTATACAAACTGTGAACCGGGTTGTCTTAGAGTATACCGAGGGCCTTCCTTGTGACAGTGACTAGCAGCGATAAGTTTTGATGAACTTATGATAAGTGTTATTTGGTCGTTATTTGCATATTTAGAATTTGTTGTAATCATTGTAATTGGGATTAATTAGCTTAATTAATCAGTTTGTAAGATGTAATTATTATTGTTTTTATTTATTAAGCAGTGTAAAAAATTGTAATTATTAGATCAATTATAATTGTAATGATTAAATATCAAGAATTCTTATTTATTTGCAATTGGAACCCGTAACCCACAACAATATAAAAAAGAAAAGAAAAACTGTAATTCAGGAGAGCATCGCCCTAGTAGAACTAATCTTTGATATAGAAATGCGGAAATAATTGACACATATTCTTGTCTTCAATAATCAGTGATTGAACCAATTAGGTTTCCTAAGAACATGAAGCTTTCAAACTTCATTAAGATGAATTCAGATTTTCCAATTTACTTATGGTCTATCAATGTATTTAATATATTACATGCATGAATCTATAATTAAGTTGAAAATGCAACCTCATGATTGCATTTTTAGCAGAGTGGCGAATGTAACATGCCGGCAAAACCGGTTGCTAATTTTAAACTTTGTTCCTCCAAAGTCTATAATTGTTGGGCTATCGTGATCAGGCAAAGTTGGACACCAAGATGGACAGGCACGCTAACTAACACTTAGCCCGACAAGTATTATTAGAATCAGGAACAGCGGATTTTGATTATAGATTAGATTAACTTATCTGTAATTAGTTGACAAAATTTGATATTCAAAGTGGCCCCGGAATATCTAGTTTGTAAGTTCGTATCAATATATATAGAAAAAAAAGTATGACGAAAAATTATAAAGATTAAATAAAATACGAAAAATGAAGTGGCTGATGAGGAAGCGTAAGACTATAAGGTTTAGAGGAAGAGACTCGATAAACAGTTAGGTTAGGGGAAACTTTATACATCCAGCAATTCTTATTGAAAAAAAAAAAATTAAAATATATTCTTCGAATTAGAAAATGGCTCTTCTTCTTCAACAAAAGTCGGTAAGATATATAGGCTAGCCATATTTACTGTTCACGACACTCAGGTTAATTAGGTATTTTATGGTAACATAGGTATCGGCAATAGTGCACAGAGACCTAATTGGGTACTTTCAAACTCTGAGAGTAGCACCTCTTACGCTTCCTCGTATTCAGTCAGGATAAAGCTACGTTGAGAATCAAGAATTTGAAAGGTTTGGTAATGAATCAGAGCCTCAATCCCATTCAAACTTCAACATTCAATTCCTTACAATCTCTAGATCCAATTCCAGCACAAGGAATTTCATCGCTATCCGAAGAATGCAGTCTCTCTGCCGGGCCTTATAGAGTTTAATACTTCATTACTGGATTTTTTTTTAAAAAACATCCGTAATTATAACTAATTTAAACATAAATATGTTGATTTAAAAAAAAATCACTTTAGTCATCTGAATAAAAATAAATGATTTGAAAGAGGGCTCTCTCAACTCGATAAATAATGTTATATGTGGGGTCCGGATTTATATGTGCTTAAATATTTCTTTTTAAAGCATCGTAGAGCACAGGTCGATACCATGTTTTCAGTTTATATAATTTTTTTTAAAAATAGAGCCTATTTTGAAGTTTATTACGTATGTTTACATATTTGGAGTTGATTGCTTATTATCTTCCACAATTTAGTCAACAATGGAAATTGGACCGTACAAAAAAATTATTACCGTAAAATGAGGTGACTTTGTGACTAATGGGGTGACTTTGTGACAAGCCTATTTTTCTATAGTTTTTGAAGTTCCCTCCTTAAAAAGAATCAGGTTAGGCAATTCAGTGTACTTGTGAGTTGGTCAGTAATGTGCTGCAACCTACTGGCCACATATAACTTCTTTCATTCCATTTACCATGGTGCTTTATTTCATATATGTTTGATTGTTTTCATTTTGTTGAAACCTTGAAATAAAGCACCATGGTAAATGGAATGAAAGAAGTTATATGTGGCCAGTAGGTTGCAGCACATTACTGACCAACTCACAGGTACACTGAATTGCCTAACCTGATTCTTTTCAAGGAGGGAACTTCAAAAACTATAGAAAAATAGGCTTGTCACAAAGTCACCCCATTAGTCACAAAGTCACCTCATTTTAAGCTAGTATCTAAACGAAAATATTGATACCGGTAAAATTTCAGGGTATGATTGCGCCTTATGGTCTGAGTCGGAGATTGCTAATATTTACGGTTATGGTCTTAAATTAGTGATGGGCAAAGTAGGGTCTTTTGGTCTAGTCGACCGGGCCTGCGACTTGGTTTTGAATAATTCTAAAGATACACAGGTCAAAATTTACAATTTTTTTCCGTGATTAAAAAATAATCTTTATCACTTATAAAATTTTTTTTCTTATTTTCTTCGACCCGTCTCAATATTTTTTAAAAATTTTATCTGGTCCTCCCCCCAAAAATTTTAATCCATAACAGGCTTAAAGTGAAGTTATGAAATTCACCAGGGCCTACAAAATAATTTAATTACAACGAAGATAAAATAACTGTAGGAGAGTAAAAAACATATATGAGCTTGTCAGTTGACAGAATGACTCCAATTTCAACATTTTTTGAGGAAAGCACTTTTGATAAAATTTGTCTTTGATAATTTTGTATCTTTTTTTTTTATAATTGTAAGATAGATATATTGATACATTACAGCTTACTAAAATAAACATGCAAAATAAAAAGGAAAGAATTTTCGAAAGAGAAATATTATTTAAAGTGATGGCCTGCAAAATGTTAAAATTGCAAATAAAAATTGAAGTTAGTCATTCTGTCAACTGAAAGGCTCATATAATAGTAATAAATACAAATATTATTTTTTGTGAGTTCATATTTATCTTAGTAATTTTACCCTTCGTTCCTAATTCAAATTTTATTTTATAAATTTAGATTAATTAAAACAAAGAATCTACGTATGCGTATATATTTATTTTATTTTACAGCTGTCATTTATTTATGTAACATGTTCTCATCATGTTACATATTCATATTGATAAAATAATATATACGAAATTTGAGGAGTTTTGTTTTTACACATTTCCTTTTTTTTGTTACACATTTCTGTATACAGAGCTACATTGCTTTACATATTTAGCATTTTGTTTTTCTTGGAAATCTGGACCCTAATTTCTACTAAATTTATTTTTGTTATTTAACATCATATGTTATATAAATGTAACCAGGTAGTAGAGGAATTGTAAAAACCCATTGGACATACTCTCAGAATTAACTGGTACTTAATTAAATTAACAGGTACAACCTTACGTACCTTACGTACAAAATAAATAAATAAATAATAAATAATTTAGTTAATATCCTTACCTTTAAACAGGAGAAGACTTCAACATGAAACCTTCACCAATTAACATGTGGATATTAATACGTTTGGAGCTAAATTGATAGTTTGCTGAGTTTTCTATTTTCAATAGACGTCCTCGAGTAAATCGCGTATGACCCACCTTGCGATGGGTGAGACATGGTTCATTCTAGGAAATTATACTCGTTATAAACTGCTGCAAATGCTATTTATAAATGACATCGTATATTTTTAACGAATCCGGAACTGGTAAATTATAATTTTAAACCTGTTTCCATTCGGAAAGTTGGTCATACGGTTCGGTGTCAAAAGAGGTTAACTTAATATCGCATAGCGTCTCGGGATAGGTCACATGATGACGGTTCTATAAACATTTTGGCTTACTTCCCGAATTGAAATTTACGTTATAGGAGATGTATATTTAGGAATTAGTGTTTGGCAAAGGTGAGCATGATGCATCATTTTAGTCGATTCCTACCTAATTGCATTAATTCAATATTAAATAATAAATCATTTTACTTTAAGCTGCGAATTATAATAAATTAAAATGATTGATTCAATTATATGAGGGTGTATCAAATTTTTCTGTACGTAGTGTTTTACCGCATCTTAAACAACATGCTGTAGTATATATGTCATTATCAGATACCGTGGTAATTTCGAAATTCCAATATTCCCCCCCCCCCAAAAAAAAAAAAAATAAAATCAACAACTACATTTTAAACATGATTATTTCTAATATTGGGTTATTATTAATTTATCTTAAGATAATTATATGATATTAAAAGAAATTCTTTAATAGATAAACCGGATTGACATCACGAAGGAGAGAAAAGTAGTATGCAAGTCAGAAAAATATAATAATTTATTATGGTGTGAAAACAAAACAGATATTAAATCAAGTTCAGTTACAATAAGTGCAAGTTCTAGAACTGCCTGGAACGGTAACAGACATGCAGCAGTGCGTGATCATCTGTTATGGTGTTTGATGTTATAGGCCTTTCAGGGGGGCCCATATCGGACTATAAATAAGAAGGGACATTAGAGTCATTATACTGTCACTGCTAGTTACAATTTGTAACCTTGTTACTAATCTAAGTTATGGTAGTTTGTTTGACATTATTGTGTAATAATTTTACGCAAATAAAATTATTTAAACCCAAATTAGTGTAACGGTATATTAAATTGAACATAAGTGAAGTTTTATAATCGGCTCACAGGTTGAAATAATAATTAAAACCAATATCTTTTTGTATTATTTATCCGAACAGCTAAGTAGTATAATAATGGACAAACTTGCTTAGGACTTGTCCAAGTGAACCGGGGCTTATTTTATTATATGCATCTAGAACAAAATATGATAGTATAAAGTTACTGTTTTGTATTGAGGTCAAATCTGATGTAGAAATATTAAAACCTAAGGAGATAGGTCAAGAATCTAAACAAGGTAATGAACAAATTTATATCTATTAATCGTGGTAAAATATGAACTCTATTTATTTTTACTATAAGTGATTTCATTAAATTAATTTATGTTTATAATTAATTAATCTCAAGTTACCTATGCCCGGTTCCAGAACCTTCATTGTCCAATATTAATGCATGTAATATATTCATTATATTGTTGATTTAGTTATAAATTACTAGGGGGATATCCCCTGTGCGCCTTACGGATGACAATCCCCCATTTAAATTTATCACAATATATATATTTTTTCTGGTCCTCATTAACAGAGAATTTTTAATAGTTAGGTTAATGTACAGGGGTTATTATTGCATGAAAGATTACACTGTCAGTACATAACCGAGGTAGTGAATATTATTTGCGTGAGCTCCCTGTTCAGTTGAGGATATAAGTATTAAACTGTTTTGTTCTTTTAATAACTGCTAACTAAATTAATAGGAAATAAACCACCCTCGAACAGCCTTCACGTCGAATGTTCGGGTGTTCCAGGTACTTCATATGTTCGCCTGTGTTCGGGGTAGCGCTCACTTTTGATTTGGATTTTTCCCAAATGACAGGAGTTGTTTGTGAAGTGACAGGAGTGCGCCGTTCTAATTCGTCTCCTAATTTTTTATTTTTCAGATAATATAAAACATATTGATAATGGAGATTTTTTCTTTCATCATAAGCTAGCGTTGGGTGCGTCAGCCATATTGGTTCGCTTAACGTCACGTTAAGTATAAATGGATGTTCGTTTAACACCGGTACGGCAATGTTCGTAGAGTGTAGAGGCACCTTAAGGTTCGATACCAACACCACTAATCACACCCAACATACCTTCACCCACCTCACCCCATCCAGTCCCAACTCCACAAGATCAGCCCACACACAACCCTCCCACCTCCCACTCGGCCTACCCTTTGGACGTCCTATATGCGGCAAAGCGCTCATTAATCTTTAAGCCAACTCTATTTTCTTAGAAAACTGTTTATCGATTCAGGCTTCATTGAATGTTTCCGTGCTGCATATCCTAACAAGATTTACTAACTTTTTTGGTATTCTCACCTCAGTCAGCCACAGCTTATGTCGGTCTATAGAATTGTAAATTCGATGTCGGTCTTTTTAACCCGCCGTTGGTCGCGTTGTGAGCATTTTGCTCACACTTGCCGAAAATCTTGTGTATTTCGCTTATTTCTTTTTATTTAATTCTGACATTTTTTCTATTTGTCAGTTATACATTAACTCACTTTAGGAAGTTGTTTTTGAAAAAAAACAATTGCCGCGCTAAGCCCCTATAAAACGTTTTGTTCGAAAAAACGGGAGCGTGAGCAAAATGCTCATAGCGCGACCATCCGTGACACAGAACTGAGCCACCGTGCGGGCCGCTCCGAGACCTGCACGGACTTGCCCATCTCCGCTGTAATGGGCCAAAATCTTGTCAGTACACGTTTGTATTTCTTTGATAAAATATTGTAACTGTTCTGTTAGTTAGTTTAGTTCGGAAAATGAGTGGAACAAGACGTGCTGCGAAGATATTACGGCTTTTGGAGGATCGTCCGGAAAAAAAAATGACTTAAGTATTTTCGTCTCTTCTCTTAGATTTTTATTAGTAACAGATTAGATTAGTTTTTATATTTTTGAGTAAAATGGGGTGTTTCGTTTTTAGATTGTTATTCGTTATTGTTTACATTATATTCTTCCTATTTCACGGTACCAACTTTATGCGATTTTTTATATTTTTATAATTTTTTTTTCAACTGAAAATTTCCTATTTTTCTTTTTATAATTTTGGTTAATGTATGCTACTGCACTTTTCTTACAATAACTACTTATTTTTTAAACTAAAAATCGTGTTAATAAAGCATTTATTCTTGTTTACTCTCTTCTATTCATTCCCCTCCTATAAAACAAGTATAATGAATGCATTAAACTGATGAAAACACCTTAAACAGATTAATAATTTAATAATAAAGATATTCTAAATTAAAAGAAACAAAAATATTGCGAAGAATGCTGCTGAAAAATAATAGAATCTCCAAAAACTGAAGTGTGAGCAATTTGCTCACGCGCGACCAACGGTGTCCCACGGAGGGGCGCGACCAGCGCCGGGTTAAATTCGATACATAGCCAATGTACGACACCGTTACCCTCTAAACTTTTCTCAAATATTTGCCGAAGATAAAATATCTGTCGTTTGAACGGTTCCATCTGAAACTACATTCGTAGTCTCCTATGATTTTCTCGGCGTATTCAATTATTAGGCAAGTCAGAATTTAAGCGAATATTTTTTAAAAAAAATGGAAGTAGACCTCTTCTTGCGAATCGTAATAATTATAGATTTCACATTTTGAGCAATTTCTCTATAACTTGGAATGTTATCAGCGATCCCGCTGTTTATTGGATTTTAACTTTCTGATACCTATTTCGACTTCTCCTAGTAGTACTTTTACTCCGAGTAGCACTTTTGCACGTTATAGGAGAGGACATAGGCTATTTCTGTATTCAAAATATTCTCGAAGAGAGTTTTGAACTTTTTTACTATGCCTACCATATATGCTAAGATTACTTGTCATTCAACGTTATAAAGGTTTACGTGATCTATTTATGCCTTTGGACATTTCTCTAATCAGGTTTTTGAAACTGAGACTACTCCGGACACTAATTATTCGAAAAGTTGTCTGCATATCTTCTTCATTTGAAGATAATAATCAGCAGATCTGATCTCTCTAATGTTTCTTCTCCACGTATAACAGGCACTATAGTTGATGAACACTGAAAAGAAAAAAAAGACACTCACAGAAATATAAGCCGGGAATGGAATCGTAATTGGTCGGAAAACTAAACGAATCGTTTTTCCAGCAAATGGATGAAGCCCGGGGAGTCTGTTGTTTCAGGGAAATGTAAATGAGTGAACTCCAAACAGGTTTCGCCATTTCTTTTGTCTCCCCCCCCCCCCTCGCATTCGCTATATATCCCCCCTCATCACTGCTATTATCAATCATCCCTTGTTTTTTAATGCCCTTCTATTCTGCTCACTGGTAAATGTTCCTGATTAATTGAAGGAATGCTGGCATATCGATTACAAAAGACGAGTAATTTTTTTTTTTTATAAACATAAAAACTTTCATATACAAAAAATAATAATGGAGTACATAAATAAACAATAAAATTAAAAAAAAAAAATCTGTTGCGGGCAACTCACGATATTCAATTGCCAACCTAGTTGGGGCAAAAACCGATGTGTATTGACTAATGTGTTAAAGCAAATTAATTTACTTATTTTTGTTTGTTATTTTCCATAAGGTACAGAATATTATAACTACTGCATTACCTGAAAGTCTTTTCGATTTTTTTCTTTTCGAATTTTCGATTCATTATTATTTACTTCTTTCTTTTAAGGGGAAAAGATCCTAATTTCATCAATAGTTGAATTGATTTTCACCGTTTTTTGTAAATGAGTATATCGTGAATGGAAATCGGCAGGAGGGGTTGTAGGAAATTGTAACTTAGTTTTCGGATTTGAGACTGTAATGCCTTTCCAGAAACCGACGAAGATGATTATCGATGATTTTTCAAGCAAAAACCGACTTAAATTTCATTCAGAAATCTAATTTGGAACTGAAGTTTTAAACTAAAATATACCTAATTGTTTAGTATTATATCGAACATAAGTTAAAAAAAAAAAAAAAGAGTTTCAAATATCTTTAGCATTAGGTCCTTTTCATCGCATTCACTCACTGAAGAACTATTTTTTTTTTAGTATTTATTCTTATCTTTGATTATGTCACAGCGCATAACATAATACATTATGGCTCTAATTTTATTTCTCTATCTTGTTGTTATGAAATGTACATTTAGTTACCTTGGAAACAAATGATTTCCGTTAATAGGTATGTTCCAACAAGCACTTAAAACACGTAAAAGAATCTTTCACAACCGCTTAACGCCTTACATGTTGAAAATGGACTGTTAGTAATGGCATAATGTCCATGCAAACGAATTGTCAACCTGTTTTAGTGCTTGTTGGAACATACCTGATGTTGGTTTTTGTATAAAATGTAAATCTTACGACTTAAACTATATATATATATATATATATATATATATATATATATATAGATATATATACACAAACTAAATACTATTCTTGCTGAGAATCTCAGATTTTCAACGATGTAGTATACATATACATTACTGCACTCGTTAACAGAATTTGAAATCTTCATCTTATAGAAACACTTTTCTTAATTTATCCTGTAAATATTTATTCTTCAAATTCTTTCATATCTTGTGTTCAGTCGTTTCTTATTACCGGTTATAATGAGAGATAATGTACTTTTTTAATTCAGAAAAATTTTAATAAAATATTTTAGATAAATAAAAAAATATTTCTTTAATCCTCTCCATGATATAGTTTGAGTCTGCATTAAGAATGGAAGTTGTAGAATATCGTTATCAAATTTTAGCAACAGAACATTTTTATTTCTTGAATTCGTTAGAAATTTTGATTTAAAAAAAAATCAAATTTTTTTGCAAGTGCTCACGTAACTACCAGTACATGTCTGTATGTTAATAATTTTAAATAATAAGATGCTGTGAGGTATACAATAACATTTAAAACTAGACTCAGCAATTTTATGGTCACATGCAATCACTAAATAAGTTGGAAAAAAGGTATGCACTTCAGTTGTGCATATTGGGGTCATTTCAGAAGAGTTCGACCCACTAAGAAGAGAATAGCTCACAGCTCTAAATTAAATGTGTTATTCATGATTACTGCATAGTTTTCAACTTCTTCAGAGTATGCAGAAGGCTTCTGAAATGATACCAACCTACATAACTCATTTGGACTAGTTTTCAACTTACCTAAAATGCGGAAAAATGGATGACAAAGGACGAATGATTTGTAAAATTCCTTTCTAATAAGTAGGTGTTCCGGTCGGGTAGAGGAGCACTAGATCCTGATTGGTTGAATGACCGCGGCTTTAACCAATGGCGTGGCAGCTAAGGGGATTTCACGCCCTAGAGAATGCCCTCTTCCGCCTCAGCTTCCTAGCGATATTGGCGGCTAACATTTGCCAAGTCCAAGTTCTCTTGATCATTTCCTTTTCTTTTATTTCAACCTTGTCAAGGCTGTGAGTAGCAATGCTCAATAGTGGTTCAGGAAATTGGGAAGAAAGAAGAAGGCAAACATGTCAGGCTTGAAAGGCATAGAGCCGTTCATGTATTGATCGGCGAAAGAGGGAACTAAGTACAGTGAAAGGAAGAGAAGCTATTGCATTCAATTAAGAAAATATTAGTGATAAATTAGATAGAAGAGATCTATTATTATCATTCAAACTGAAAAAAATAAAAAAATATATCAATACTGAAATTACGTTTTTACAACAATTAAACACTTTCTTATTACAATTTCGAGTTATTAGAACAAGCAGAATCTAAACGAATTAGATCTCTTAAAACTAAAAAAAAAAAAAAGATTAGACGAAATTCTCTTGGGTAATCAATTTTTATGACACCAGTGTTTAAAAATATCAAAATCATTGCAAAATGTATTATTAATATGCAAGTCAACACTAACTAGTTTACACACATTTTTTGTTTGTTTATTAAACTTTATAAACTGTTCCAGATACTAATTTGGTCAAAATATTATGTGAACAGTGTTAAAAATATTCTGATATTATGATTCGAATATATCAATATTAATAATAATGATGATAACGCCAATTTTTTATTTATATCTTCCAATAGTTAATTGATTTGCGGGAATTATGCCGAAATAATGATGCCACGATATAATTATTTAAATTTAATGATTCAACTGATTAGTTAAATATCTACAAGTATATACCGCCTTTAATGATATAAATATTTACCTCATAATTGTTAGTCAAAACTATTCAGGTATAATATTCCTAATTCTTAAAATAAAATAAAAACCTAATATTTTTTATTTATAATTTTTAATAATTTATAAAAAACTTTACTAATTATTTTTTTTGTTTTTTCCAGGTAAGGATACACATTTTTCTAGTTATCTACAACCAACTGGTAAGTTAATTTTTCAAAGGGCATATTTTGAAAAAATATGCAAATTCCCACGCAATATTTCCTTTCTAATTGATCCATTAATTATAACTAATGGATCAATTAGAAAGGAAATATTAATTTATATTTTGTTATATATTATATTATGAAAAACGATCATAGAGATAATATTAAACTCTTCTGGCGAAAAATCAAGTCACTAAGAGGTAGGAAGCCCAAACAAATGAGGAATATAAAGAATGAAAGAGGCGAAGTTGTGTCGGAGGGAAAAGAGGTGCTTGAAGTGTGGCACAGGCATTTCTCAAGACAGTTCAGGGGCGATCCGGTGGAAAGAGATCTCTCTGATCTAGAACCTCAGGATCAGGACCAAGGAAACGACCCGATAGAGGAAGAAGAGGTGGAGATAGATATTGCAAAAATTAAGACAGGGAAAGCAGCAGGCCTTGATGGCATAGTACCAGAATTCGTCAAACTTTGAGGACCAGAGCTTATAAAAGCTCATCAATTTTTTTTCCAAAAGGTATGCGACCATGAAAGAATTCCTCACGAATGGGACTATAATGTTATAGTCCCCATTCACAAAAAAGGGAGCCAACATGATGCAAAAGACGTACGGCACGAATGCATATGGGTTACTGGAACCTATTTCCTGTCGTAGTACAGGTTCTCCTATACGCAGACGACATTGTACTCATTTCCAAGACACCCGAGCAGCTTCAAGAAGCAGTAATAGATTGGAATGAAGAACTGAAAAGAAAAGGCATGAAGATCAACACTAATAAAAGCAAAGTTCTTCAAGTCGGTAGAACCCAAGAGGATTTCCAGATTCTGTGTAATGAAGAGGTGATGGAGGTGGTAAAAGAATTCACGTACCTTGGTACAGTGATAAACAGATCTGGTAAAGTCGAATCTGAAATCTCAAGCCGAATCACCAAGTCTAAATCCATTTACTACCAGATTTGTAACTCTGTTATTGGGAAAAAAGAAGTGGGACAAGATGTGAAGCTACATTTATTTAACTCGGTTTATCTGCCAGTGCTTCTCTGTGGAGCTGAAAGCTGGATCCTGAGTGAAAGGATTCAAAACCGTGTCTCCGCAGCAGAAATGAAGTTTCATAGGCGAATCGCGGGGAAAACACGGAGGGATTGTGTCCGGAACGACAGGATTAGGGAAGAGATCAGTGTACGCCCAGTTATGGAAACAGTGGAGAAGAGACAACTGAAGTGGTTCGGACATGTCTGTCGTATGGACCACCACAGAGATCCCTTAAAAACCATGTGGGTGAGGCCAGTAGCAAGAAGACCAAGAGGCCGACCCAGAACTCCATATCTGACCCATCTAGAACGTATATGGAGACGCAGAGGAAAGACGTTAGGGGAATCGAGGAAACTTGCCATAGACAGAGACGCATGGCAAAAATGGCTGGAAGCACCCCCACGCTGAAAGGCAGAGGGGTGGAAGAAAAAGAAGAAGAAGAAGGATCAATTAGAAAGGAAATATTAATATACGAATTAATTAAAATATGTTTTTAATAATATATTTTTTAATTAAAGTTGTTTTGGAAATTGGAAATGAGTTCTAAAAGAGATGTAAATGAAATTTGAAAAAAATACATTTAATTCATGAAAATCGCTATAAAGGAAGCTCTGGTCCTTTACAAAGTAGCCAACCGAAAGTCAATTATACCACTGACTCAATGAGTGTTCTACTTGCAGTTGGAAGCCAAACATCTGAGCACTCTACGATATTGGATAAATCACACCTTATTGATGAAATACAAAGGTAAGGCAACTAATAGTTTTTATTTGGGTTCCATCCCATTGTGGCATTAGAGGGAATGAGAAGGCAAATGATGCATCCAGACTGATTAGAACAGCCGCTAAAATCAAATATCTTATCCCAGAAGAGGACTGGGTGAGGCATGGAAATCCCAAGTAATGGTACAATGGAATGAAGCCTGAAGGAGACCCTCCAAACTGCAGCAAGTAAAAGCAGATAGTTTTTTGTTTTGTTCCTCCCCTTCCTCGTCGTTTAGGCTATACGGGGTTTCCCGGGCCAGGGCAGGAGGTGGGGGATTAATGCCGAGCATCATGAAATTTCCCTGGCTCCGGGTAAGTAAAAGATGAATGCAACATTTGAACAACTAGCAACAGAAAATCTAGGAGAGATGAAGAATCCTATGCCAGCTAAGAATCGGTCACTGCGAATTCTCCCACGCATACCTTCTTCAAAACCTCTTACACCCAACCTGCGTTAAATGTGTTGCCCTAACGACATTGGACTGCAAATATTACCAGCAGATAAAAATAAAATTAATTATGATGATTAATTAAAAGAACTACTGCAGGATACGGATCAAAGTGTTGAGAAACTCAAACATACATTTTCTGAAACATCAGATTTTATATTAATTTAAAAAGAGAAGAAGTGCCAATTACTGCGTCGAGTCAGAGAAGCAAATACAAAAAATAAATAAATATAAAAATTCGCACAATATTTCTTATTACATATCTGTTTTAACTAATGATCAAACTATGAATTAACTTTAATGAGAGTTTTCTATTTGTTTAAAATTGAGTTTAAAATGGACAATGATCGATCATAAATGACTTATAAATAATAGTAAAAAATAAATAATTCCGTTAAAATTGTATGGACACGTATTTTTACAAATATTGAATTATTAATAAATTAATAAGGCTATCGAAAATTAGTTTATTTATTTAATGAGGTTTTCATGTATTAATATATATGTATCAACATGATATGTTACTCTCTATATATATTTAGTTACAATCATCATATAATGTATTTATATGATCACAATCTTAGTGCAAATGATAGTGTTTGGATTTATAATTATGATTTTACGATTTTGATGTTTATTTAGCATGGAGGGATCAATGGGATTCCCTGGGGAAGTAGTTTGTAAGCATTGAGTAATATTGCACTATCGACAGGAAAGTTAGGCTGCAGTCGGGTGGGATCGCCGACACTCGGGCGGTGTCGGCTACCTTCGGCTGCCATCGGCTCAATGCGGCAGGTACCTGTTGATGCCACGCCCACTAGGTCAAGGCTCTGACGTCACCGCCCCATTCAGCCACTACCTGTCGGATACTTCTCCCAGCTGTTCCTCTCTACTTCCTCTATCACATTTCAGGCCATCTCTGGCCATGTTCAAAATTCAAATAAAATATAACTTGAATGAATAGCGAGATAATATTATCTTATACAATATTGTACAATAATTATATAATATTATATTTCACGATAGGTTGATTGATTGTCAAGAGTTCAGTTAAATAATTTTTGTTTTGAAAAGCTGTCGTTTCGATACCTATTGTGGATCTTCATCAGGGACTCAGTCTCTAAATTACTCTACACTCCACAAGATCCACAAGTAGGGATCGAAACGTTGGCTTTTCAAAACAAAAAATGTTTAACTGAACTCCTAACAATCAACCTATCGTATAGAATAACAGTTGACTATTTCTCACATCTATATATATATAATTCATTGAAGAACTCATAGAACTAAAAATAAATAACTGAAAATCGGAAAACTAATTATGGCTCAGCCTTTTTTTTTTAATTTTTTCAAATGATTTTTAAAAATTTACACCCGGTTGAATAGTTGTTTTACAGCAATTTATCTGCTATTACTCATCATTGATTTTATTTAAACATATTAATGGTCATTATTTCAAAAAAATTTGTCAAAAATTCGGACATTGTCTATCTTTTTAATACATTTATTGCTAAACACCAATTAACGCTACCATGATGGATTAATAATCGGTCTTGTTGATTATTTATTTATATTCATCATTTAGCGAGAAAATTATAATTAAAATGGTAATATGTGAAAAATATCAGATCGGAAATTACCTTGGAGAAGAAATATATTTGGCAGATTCCTCAATGAAAGTAATTACTAGCAGGTCAGTTACTAATAATATGAGATGTATTATTGTATTTTACCTGTTGGAGTGATAGCGGCAGGTGGACGGTTTTGTCTTTGGCTTCACACCAAATAATTATCCATTATAAAATCTCGGCTCATGGTATGTGGTTTCGAGGTCTTTGGTTTATATTGGTATCTCCACTATAAGAAGTTATTTATTTGAGTTTTTTCTGAAACAGTGAATTATGTTTAATTAATAACAACTCATTTTAATCATTATTAAAATTTATTTAATTAATTAATTATTTAATAATGTGTTTAAAAAATATATGTATATGTATATACATAACTTATGCGCAAACAGACCTTAAACAATAAAAAAAGGATAGAATGGATGAACGAACACTCATGATTGGTTGAAATAGACTGATTTATTCTCCATCACAATCCTCATAACTATTTTTTACATTCTTACTTCGGTATTAAACATAATATTGTAACGTTAAATCGTTAAATTAAAAAACACATGATTTGAAACCGTTTGTTGGAACAAACTAAGCGGTTGGAGCGAACAGTTTGGAGCTAGATTGTTCGTGCTGCTTCTACGTCGTTCCACCACCTTCCACGAAGACCTCGAACCTTCTAGAATGTTCCTTTTGCGACTATATGTAAAGAGCGAGTGATTGGGCCAATTAGGGCCGTGATTATGAACTATCCTAAGGAAGCAGTTAAGGTAACCTTAACTGGTTCCTAGGTTAAGTTAACCTTTAAGCTTAAGTGTTCCTTTAGATAATTCTTATTTATGAACCTTCCTTAACAATTCCTTTCCTTAACTAAGTATGCATTTATTAAGGTGCAAATTTAAGGCCACCTTAACCAATCAGAGAAGATTGATAAGAGTACTCAGCCGCTAGGTGTAACCTCCCTAAACTGACATCAGTGTTAACTTCACTCTTGTTTACTGTGTTGTTTAGAGTGTTTTAAGTAGTTAATGTGGCAATTACAGCTCTAGAACTATAAGAAAATGATAATAGGAGTAGAAATAACTCAAAGTTGAATAGTATGCAAACATCGTTAGTGTAAAAGAACAAACAAATGTATACAGTTTCATCTAATCGATTTCAAAACAACTTAATGGATGCTTCAGGATAACAATCAAAAATATCTTTATTATAAGATGAAGATGGAAATGAGAGTGAAAAAGTGTGATAAAACAATGTTAGGTAGTGTTAGTCTCAAACTTTATTTTTCTTGAGTTTAGCTTGGGGGATGAGAGACTGCAATATTCTTCTAATTAAGATGTTTGTGATATACTAATGTATATTTATTATATATTTCTTAATTTTCTTCAAAATATTCTTAGATGGTTTAGTTCCAACCTTCTTCATGAGAAGGAGTTGTAAATGTTAGATATGTGTAAATTAGTAACCAACTTATTTTAAAAAATATGTGTGTTGGAAATGTGAAATATTAAAGCTTCAGTTTCCTTAATAGGTAAGCTGAAATTTATTTTCAACAACTTCATATTCTTATATGAATTATTAAAAACTGATTGTTTACTTTAGAATGCTATTATTTTTGTATTGGATTATTAATTATTGAAAAATCTTAGTGGATGTACATGTGTTTGGACATTTTATAAAGAATTGGTTTATTAGTGTGTATTATGATTCTGTTATTTATTTTTCATTTTTATATAATGATAAATAAAAGTTGTCTATCAATTTATTTCTGTTCTTTTTACATTCCTCTTACCACTCTTCCAAAAACTTGTTATACCAAACTTATCTAATTTTAACAAATTCCATGAAAGCCTTTTATGTAAAATAGGCATAGATAAATAAATAAACTTTAATAATGTTAAATTGGTACTATTAAAATTACATTTAATTTTCTCAAATTTGATTCAGTCTATATTTCATATCAAGATTTTGTTTTGTCAATGAGTAATTGAGTGAAAATATCTTTACTATTAATAATTAAGATTATATTGCTCATTACAGTACTACTTGCAGAAGAAAAAAATGAATTCACTTAATATTCTTTTAGATGTGTATATCACCAACTAATCAAATATTTACAATTACAGCTCTAATACTGGCTACTGAAACATAATTAATGTTAGAAGTGTAGAAATGGAAAAGATTCAAAAGCATCTGCATCAAAATGTTTGTGATTAAAGTTGTACACTTAAGTATTATTATCAATATACTAAATAAGTATGCATTAATTGAAAATAATATATCTTTTGTTTTGATTTTGCTTATATGGAGAAATTATCTGTCTCTCATTGTGCCTAGTGATAAGAATGGAAACATACGAAAACATTTGATAAATATATAAAGGAGAAAAAAAGAAAAATATTTCACCAAGATTAAAATTTTTATATTTCTTTTTTAAAATTTTTATATTTATATTTCACCACCTTTGTTGTTTATACCTCATATAAATAAAGTAAAAATTCCAAAAAGTCGTTTGTTCTAAATAAACGGTTATTTTTAATAAGTATTTAAGTCCTGATATTTGTTTTCTGTTTTTATTTCTATTATTAAATAGTTAAGGAGAGGCTAAAGGTAGCTAATCACCTTAGCACTAAGGAAGGAAATCAGATCAAATTTATAGGAACACCTTAGGATCTAAAGCGTCCTTAAGATATGAAAGATAAAGGAACGTTTATAAAATGAAAATTATGTTAAGGTTAGCTAAAGGTGTGCATTTTAAGGAAGCCTTTAAGTAAGGCGTTCCTTAGGATCGTTCATAAATACGGCCCTTAGTCTTAGTCTTAGTTTGTATCTTGACTGTGAAGCTTAAGTTACATGATTTGTGTGCTATAAAGTTATCATTTTTGAAACCTGCTCGAATATTTATTTTGTTATAATTCGTGTGGCATTGATACTGTTATATTTTCGTTCAATAAATCTTTGTTAACCCACAGAAGTGTTACAATATAAACCTACCTCTAACCTTAACATATATATTATATCTATATTTTAATAATGAGTAAAATAAGTTGTTTATATGAGATGAGTAGTGAGTAATAATAATAAATTATTAAAGTAATGAATATAAATAAGATTTTGGTTGTACCTATAAACATCTAATATTAATAATAATAAAGTGAATTAATATAATTAATGTATTGGTTGAGATTAACACTAATACCAAGTACTGTTACCATTGTTTCTTACAATTAAATAAATCATAGGACATCTGTAGAGGTGTTATTTTTGGAGTGTTGTGGGCTAATTGGGCCTTCACAATATGTTATTTTTCGGCTTTACCACATAATTAATTTAAAAAAGTGTATGTTGATTAAATTTTTATTTTGAAGATTTTTATCATGAATGAATTAGAAATTGTGTTTTTCCAGTTAGTTTGATCTCACAGATATCTCTTTATCACACTAATCAAAATGGTTTCATTTATTACAATAGAGTAATTAATCATCAGTATAAAGTTTTTCGTTTAATATATCTTTGATAATCTATGTTAGATGATTTATGAATAATTAATGCAGAGACTCGAACCGTGAACATGATTTCCAATCAAAGTTGGAAGCGAGGATGTTGACCGAAGTTGCCCTGTCGATGCTCTAAAATATAAATGAAGCAGCAACAGGTGATTCATTCTGTCGGAACATTGTCTTTCAACTTCGTCATTTATTAATATCCTAGACTTTATAGGCGATCTTTATTAATAATCTATTGTTTACTTTAAATTTCACTGTTAAAAACATTTAGCCTTTGCAATCAAACTAAGAGAAGCAACTATACTCCTACAAACCGAGCTTTCAAATTTTATGCCATTCCATCCCTCTCTGTTCTACAAATGTTTTTTGTTGGTGTTTGACTAAGTGAATAATTGATTTTTATTTATAAATTATAACAGTGAAACCTATTAGATTAAATATTCTTAATGAATGCAGTAAATAAACCAGCTGAATAAAGAATAGAGAAAAGAAAGGGGAAAAACAATTACAAAACTACTATTTCTGTAGGGAATATATTTATCAATAGCTGCGTTTTAAATAGCCAAATATTTCATTAATATTTCAAAGTTTTGCGTATCAAATTTAATGCACACGTGGATTGTTTTGGCTGCGAAGACTAAAGTTTTTGTATGCATTCCAGCACAAGGCGGCACAAAAAATCTGACCATGCAGTCAGTAAGTTTAGTTCTAAAAGCGTGGTTGCGAAGGACCAAATAAACTGCAAGTGATTAAAACATAAAAATAAAAAAATAGGAAACAATAAATTAATTGTGAAAAACTAAAATACATAAAATATTTTAACATAACATGTTACTATCGTTAGACGCCAGAGACATTTGGATAAACTATTATCAAAATAATGTCTTAAAAATGGACTCATTAAATGTTTTAAAATAACAAGTTTTACCCGCTTATTTTATCCCTAGGGTTGGGACATTTGGGACTGGGAGTAGTGTATTGTAAATCTATTATTCCATGTAATTTTGACTGTTGATATGAAGCATCAACTTCACTTCGGATAACGCATAACGAATAATTTTAGTTATTCGTAATCTTTTATCTATAATTTTCGGATATCCATCTTTTAATAAAAAATGACCGAATGAATAATTTTTCATCCGGTAGATGATTCTTTTGTTCGACAGATAAATTTTCATTCGAGGAGTACATACACTTTTTTTTTCTAGAGACATTCTAATGCTGCTATGCCTGTGACCGTCTTCGTCTATTGCGTAAGAAAATAGAATGTTTGTTTTTCATCAAACGGTGGACTATTCGGAAGCTAAATTTTGATTTGTAATGACGGGGATCCGCGACTATATTTATTCTACAAGCTTTCTCAAAACTTACACTATTTATTTACTGAAGTAACTTTTTTATTTAAATCAATATGAATTATCAAATATTTTCACCCAGAAAAAAAAAATCATTTTATTGCCCAATAATTAAAGTAGAAATTCTTTTATCCGTCCCCCAGCTTAACCTTTCCATGGTGTATGTATTCCTTTGACATTAAAAAAAAAAAAAAAAAAAATTGGTTTCATCTGAATTACGAAACAATAACGAAATCTAAATTTTACGTTTGTTTATATCTCAAGGCGGACAACGAATAATTTGTTATCCGTCTTTTATTAAGTAAAACATTGTGAATAAAAATTATCTTTTTTTCGCTATTAGAAAAAAAAATTATTTAATTACGTTGAATTCATGAAGGGCATCTAGGCATGAAGGACGATCTAACATTTATAATTAAATTTAAAGCCAAAATTTCATTGTGAATATATCATTTTATGCTTAGAAATTTGAATTTTAGTAGATACTCTCTACATTTTCAGGGAATAGGTAACATTATATAATCCAGAACCTTACTTGGCTTTTTTCCTACAAAATTCAGAAACTGGCAGTAACATAAACATAGAAAGTTTTTATTTAGAACGGTTCGTAAATACTTATTAAGTACACATTCCTTACGTCTTGTATATACATAGCGTTTCTAAATATTTATCCTTATTAGACAAGCGTCCTTAGACAAGACGCTTAACCTTCATACTAGGATTCTGAACGGGAATACGTTTCTCTCATCAGGTGTCCTTGTATTTAATTTTGGTTGTAAACAAACAAATGATATTAAAAAACCAAAGATATGCATTCTGTTTTATAAGGCTCAGCGACATTAAAGGATTAACTTAATGCTGGTAGGTCTTAAATGATCAATCATTTTTGTTTGAAATATTAGAATCTGAGTAGCATGACAGTAGATATCGGCAATAGAATCAGCAGTGGTAAATAGCCTAGCAGTAAGGTCATTGGCTCTACTACTATTACTACTTAATATACTAGTAATTTAGTAGTAGTTCATTTTCATTAGGCTTTAGATATAGACAAAAAAATATTTAAAAAATTTGGTGCGATGCGCGCAACACACAACTATCAATTACCAACCTACTTTGATTAGAAATTGATGTGTTTTGTTAAATGCCATTTCTCAAAGTCACCCATTTTTCCACATTCATTTACTTATTTTTGTTTGTTTAAAGTCACTTTATGCCACTAAGCTAATCGGACGATGCTACAGTGTCCTAAATTTTGCCTATCCAGGTATAATTAGGATAGGGATCTTTAACGAGTACCTGACATCTTACAGGCTCGGGACCTCCATTTTACGTCCTATCCGAGGTACGGTAGGCTAGGGATTATTTACTCCCATTAAAAAAATCCTAGGGCCACGGCTGGGCGCGAAAAAAAAAAAAAAAAAAAAAAAAAAAAATATATATATATATATATATATATATATATATATATATATATATATATATATATATATAGGTAAGTGAAAGTAAAAAACAACAACTGTATATTCTACTCCCAAATAAGAGCTAAAACTTAACTGGTAAAGCTTGTGACCTATCCGATCAATCCATTTGATTCATCTTAGATGCTAGTTTAAAATGACTGTAAACGCCATGCAAAATAATTATTTAAGTGGCTTATAAGTAGCATTAGATTAGAATGGACTTCCTCATAATGAAAAAAAAAATGCAGTAATTTAAAATATCCTTATTCCTGTGGAAGAAGTATGCCTGTCATAAGAGAAAAAAAAATGTTTATTTTGAAATAATCTTAAATTATGTTGTATGTATATAACATAACTTAAGCTAACTTTAGACGCCAAAGACCTTTGGTTTAAATGAGGAATTTTGGTGAACGATGTGCATTTCTTTGGAAACGTCAGGGTTTTTTGAAAAAAAAAACTGTAATAAAGGAATCATTGAATAGTTTTGAACAAAATTGTTTACATGCATATTTGCATATCCTTAGATTTAGGACATTTGGGTCGATTAATTGGTATTTTTTAGTATTGTAAATTCCATGTAACATTGACCAAATATATAATTCCATATATATATTCCATATTATATCAATATATTACGTACGGAGTAATATCATTTTTTTACATGAATTTCCCATTAATTTTATAAGGTTATTTGTTAAAAGATGTTATGAATTGGATTCTATAACACAGGGTCAAATTACATAACTCAACTACATGACTGTAAACGTGATGCAAAATACTTATTTAATAAACCTCATATATGTCGCAGTCCATATCTAATTTTGAATTCAAGGACACTCTTGTTTCAGTGAAAAAAAGTATGGTTGTCATTTAGAGAAAAACATTGAATTTACATTTTGAGATTTTTTTTTAATAAAGCTATTAGTTTTGTTCATATAAATTTCGTTTTTAAATAATATAAAATTATGCATTATAAGGTAGGACATCGAAAATATAGCACATAATAGTCCATGCCATTAGTTTTGTAACTGTCAGTCATTTTTTGTTTTTAACTATTTCATTGGTTTTGAATTTCATCACTGTACTTTTTAACTTACATAGATCAAGCATTATCTTCTCAAATATTCTTTCAACACTTAGTAAATCTTATAAGAATCCATTTTAAAAAATGAATTAATGAATGTAATAAACCATCATCTGGAATATAATCACGTTAATCACTGTAATTAGTTTCCCCTAATATTTCCAGACCCGGGATGAGCAGACATAACTTAACAACATTTGAAAAATGTTTCAAACACACAAAGGGCCAAGGGCTTTAATCTAGGTCGGGCAGAAGGACAAAGGGCAGAAAATTAATTAAATAGAGCATTTCCTCTGTTTTCCTTTTTCCTCTGATAAAACCGTCCCCGGTCCCAGGGCAGTCGTCATTTAGAAGTTCCGTCCTCCCTAATTCTAACCAGTGTCACAACTCGAAAGGACACCAGGAACAATGAAAAGCGATGTTTGGGTTGATTAGTGTACTTCAAAATTTTAACTCATTAAATGATAATTTAATGAAGTGGTAATTAATTTCAGAAGATCTTTTGTGAGGCCTCAAAAAACCCATCTCTGAAGAACGCAACAATGTCCAGTCCTTTAAGCAGTTATTAATTTAATGCCCTCAAATATACGAAAAACAGGCCTATAGAAATCCTTGAACACACGAAAAACACAATAAAGAACAATTCTTTCCTTTGTGCGATTTCCTGAAAAGGAAAATTAAAACATAATCATAATCATTAGAGGTTAATGATCATTGGAGGTAAAGGCGAAAAAATACTAATGAATTTTTTTGTTGTTTTTTTTTAAACACCAGAATGAAAGTATAAACTCTTTTATCAAACAAAATAAAAAATAAAATTTTCTTGATAACGTGTATAGTGTTTTTACATGCAAAGTATCTTGGAAATAAACCAATTAAGTAAATTAAAGGAATAGTATTTTTTAATCGACTATTAATTATTTTTAATTTTGTTGTACTTTACATCATTTCAAGTCGTGTTAATTATGACTCATGTTTATTTCCTTGTATACATCATTGAAGGATATAATGATGAGAATTTAATATATTTTAGGAATTATTAGAATTATTATATTCATTTGAGGATCAGTGAATAAAGTAATTACTATATTGTGGCGACTATAACCAGAACAAACCAGACCAAACAACTCTTACTACCCATTACAGGCAAACAGAACGTTCCTTAAAAATCGGATTCTCCTAAAATTATAAACCATGAACGAAAAAATTTGAGGAATATATGAGCATAGAAAAATAATAAAATTCCACATTAAATAAGAAATCAGACGTCATAAATATCAGCCGAAATTATTCGATTATAATACACTCAGATTAATATTACTAATGCATTATTGATAACATATAAAAAACTAATTATCCATAACATTAATATAATTATGAATATTAATAAACATATTGTTTAAGTTATTATTTATATAATTGCCCATTTAAATAAATCTACAAATCGAATGAAATTTCCGCCTACATCTAGAAGACTGACAAGATCATAAGGTCAGAAAAACGCACCAACTCTTCACCGCACATTACCTACCTTCAGTCCCATTCCTGACCGCTTACATTAGAATTACATAATACATCTCTTTACATCTTTATCTTTATGTATTTAAAAATCTCGTATCCCGATGTTTGTCGGAGGTACAATCAGAAACTACTCAACCGATTTTGATGAAATTTGGCTCATTGTGTGTAGTTTTGTCCAACTTAAAATATAAGATAGTTTTTTTATCTCGATTATTGGCCTCAATTTTTCTTTTTTTGCAAATTAAATGCTAATTATAGTACTATTGAGTGTGATTATTAGTAAGTTCTATAAATTTTCAACAGATGGCGGTTTGTGATGAAGTTTATTGACAACACTTCATTTTCTTTTGATATTTAGGGACGGTAAGCATAAATGTATTTATTTACTTGTTTTAGCAAAAGGCTGTTGAACCGAAATCATGGTGCAGCTATTATTATAACCCGCTGATACCATATCTTATATCATCATGTGTTATATTCTGAATTTAATTAATATGTATTATGGCAAAAGATTAATTTGGTAAAGTTTTGCTAACTGTCTATTGTGATTATACAAAACCCTGTTCAAATTATATTCTTTATTAGTTCCTTTTACATGTGTCGTTCATTAACATACTATGGTCGAATATAACAAGTAAAAATAAAAACTTTAAGCCATCTAAATTCTCTACCAAACAATTTTAAATTTGGCCTATAGTTCTATTTTACATCCCGTTGGTTTTCAGATTAGCTGAAACGTTTTTATCTTTATCAGTGAATTTTGATTTGATTATAAAAAAAAATAGGATAAAGCTAATTCAACGCATTATAGCTACCGCAACGCGTAGCAGGGTCTGCTCATCTATAAATCTGATTTATGTAGCAATATCAACCAATAAACTTTTAAGTAGATTCATAGCTTCTATACTTTAAATTATCCACAGTTATACATTCTAAACTTATGTTTACTTAATGCTTGAATTGTTATTCATGTAACATATATAATTTTATTGTAACCTATTTTCCTCTGTAGAGAATGATTTTGAGAACAATATAGTCTCGAAACTTCCCCTTCTATAGCACTATGCAATTCTGACAGCACTATATAGCTCTTACATGAATTACAGAACCTTGAAAACCTTATTAAATAATTCGATATTGTTATTGAGAATGAAAACATTAAATTTTATCACGAAATTTCCTATTTTATTTTTTTAAATAAATATTTTTTAAAAAAATGCAAGGAAAGACTGATATCCAAAAAAATGCATAAGACTGGCAATGTAACTTAAAACAAGTATGCAAGATAAGGAGGGACTAAGTGAGACACAGAGAGCTTACAAATACTCATTAGCTTGAACAAACAAGGAGAGAAAAGCTGGTGTTAGGTGTCGCATTATGTCTACTTAGTCATGTCTCTCATCTCCTAGCTTATTCAACCTTTTTGAGCAAGGGCTTTTCTTATTAAGTGAAAGAAGTTGAGGAACTTAAACGATGTAAAACTTTAACAAGAGCCTGAGAGAGGACCTAACTATAAACCTATCTCTCTTTAAAAGGACATTACTGCTTTATTCTCGTTCTTAATTCCCTTTTATAAACTATCGGGTTAAGTTGGTCGACTAAGAAATACAGCAGAAACATTGAACTAAGTGAGCAGTTCCTTTTTATGTTAATAATCCTGTGTAAAAAAATGGACTAAACATAATTTTTTTTTCCCCAGATCATAAAAAAATTAAAAAGTAATAAAAAAGAAGCGAACGTAAAAATATAGGAAAAATGCCTGACTTTTATTTTATTTTTTTATAAAAAAAAAGAGCATACATAATTTTTAAATGGATTATGGGTAATTTCTATGAGCAGATATACAAAAACCTATACGTCGAACGAAAATGAATAAGTTATTTGAAGTAACTATATGTTCCAGATGTCACAGCAACTGTCTTCTCAAAATTCATTTGTATAAATTGAAGTATTGATAGTCTAGCTAATACCTGAAAATAGTTACTTAGTTTGCTCAAGTCATAAATAGCGATCCAAATGATGGGAGATTACGGTCTTGAACACGTCAATTCTTGGCCATTCTCGTTATTACAATATCGGAGAATCTACGAATGAAGGGTTGTTGAAAATCTAAAACATGGAAGAAGATAATCCGGGAGGATACGTGTAGCTGATGGTGGTTAACGTTCCAAAAAAGGGAGTACCTTAAGAAAATTCTTCCAGTAAGTAAGAAAGTAAAATCTCGGTTATTTAAAACACAAGAATATATAAGTGCGTTCTCCCGGACTACTATGTTTCACAATTCATGGGAGATTTTGATCATTATATTCTTCGAGCTTCATAGTCTAGGTCAGTCGTGAATCCTCAACGCCCTTTAGGGTCATGACCTGCACTGCATTTTACGGAATTAAGTCCAGAATGCTCGGAACCACAGGAATTTACATCCTAACTGAGCAAGAGTTCTATCAGCTTGAGAGGGAAGAGAATTTCCGGCGGTTAAGGGAATTAATTCATGGTTGGCGGTGGGTCTAGTCCACTTCCAACCTGGAAAAGAGGACCTGCTTCGGGAAGACCTCGAAATAATCCTCCAGTGTTGTCCTCGTGGGCCGAAAGGCGGAGAACAAATAAGAACCATTAGCTAGCAATGGTATGTAGGTGCGCAGTAATACGAAACATTCCACTACTGCTAATATCGGAAATGTACTTATATCATATATGGAAATGATGAAACAATGTTTTAATTTACATACATTAAAAAGAGATCAATTACAAACGTGATGACGTACAGCCATATGTAAATATCTTGGATGCTGTGTATAAAGGGGTAGATTGTAATCCACCATTTCGACTCGTGAGTACTCTGATTTGTTCTTCCCTTTTATTTTAATATTGCAAGTTAAAGATACATTGGATTAATGTATGAAGCTCGTAAATGATAATTCATTTTGTTATGAATAATAATAATTTAAATTAATAATAACAAAGGCTTAACGAACCCTAAGGTTCGATGCTGACACCACTTTTTGCTTATTAGGCCGCCATCCAAAAAGAATATCAATAGATCTGTTCCATTTGCCTACCTTTTCCAGATCAAAATATTTCCAACCCCTTCTCGGAGTATATTCGGACGTTTTCCATTTATCATCATGATCATTATTCTTTTTGGAGTTCGTTCTCATGTATTCTTATGAGTATCACAATTATCAGGTTGATTTTATTCGTCTCGCTGTTATCGTCTCAATTTAATTACAATGGCGTTGTGTAAACGTCTAAACTCTCCGTATGATTCGTCCCTCTTCGTTCCAAATTTTCTATCCAGTATATTATTTTCAAAAATCCTTAGGCGTTGTTTATCCCTTAATTATTATCCCCTCTTCCTATGTAATGATATATATAGTATAAACTAAACTAATGATATATTATAAATTATATATACATTTATATAGATAAATAAGTACAAATAAATTATAGAGATAAAGTGTTAAGGGTGTATTTAATATTGGGTATTATAAATTTGGATGGGGATTGTAGGTTACCCAACATCTGGCCAAACACCAGCCGACTCCAGACCTCAAGATTCACGGACCCTTGTTCAAAGACCAGTTGGCCACCATTGCATAAGCTGCAGCTCATTTAGATGTGATTTCAATAAATAAAATAGTGTTTAGTTTTAAAATTCCCAAGATAAGCGTACGCTAATTATCATTCAAATGTCGTACGGATACATAACAACTTATACTGTTCATCATATTCATAAAAAATGAATTTTTAAGTTCTTACGCTTCTAAATTAACACTTGACTTGACTAACATAGCTCTTTCAATTTTACTCTAGTTTGACTCTAGATTGGGTAGTCATACTACCCAGGATGACCATATTTAGTGATTAATCTATGCTAAGCTTATAATTAACATAGTATAATTGATCAATTAATAGAGCTTAGTGCCAATCCGTGTGGTCCCAAAGTCTCACGGGACTTAAACCAAACCTCCAAGTGAAACTTCAAAGCAGTAAATCTTAAATGAAGACAAATTGCTCTGGATATTTGGATAATCTATGTCAACTTAATTTTTAATGTATAAGGGTTTGCTACAACGCAAAAAAATACAATCGATTGGCGATAATTATATTAAGTGATTATGATATCAAAATTATGAATTATAAACCAAGATATGTAAACAAAATTCGTCTGTAAGCTCGTTGTTCTATTTCAATGATTTTATTTCATTATTTTTTTTTTAAGCATTTCAACACCAAAAATGTCATAGCTTTTGAGTTACCTGCAAAACATTTAGTTTTTAAATTTATCAAAGGTCATATGATAAATGACTTTTTTTTCATACGACATGACCGATACATTAATACATTTTAAATTATGTTACAGACAATACTAATATAATCGTTTTAGCTTACACCATCTGTACTACTATACACTTTGATATTCTTTAAATATACACTCATATCTAATTAGAAAGAACTCTTGTTCCAATTTTATATGTGTCAATTATTTACCTATGCCACAAAAGAACAAAAACGTCTCAAACATCTCTCTACTATTTAATATTGGCTTTAAATTTATTCTAAAGATATTTTAAAATTAGATGTAATTTTTATATTATCCACTCTACAGCTACAATTCCTTGTAGGTATGGTAAATATCTTGCTTTAATAATGATAATAAAAATATTATATTTTATTATTTATTGCTTTTCCTAATAAATAATACGGAATAACTTAGCTACAATTGCTAATTCGAAATTTAGCCCATGGTGGCCACGATTTGAAGACTTCAGCGGCACCTAGTGACGATTTGTTGAACTAGCTATAGAATCGATTCCAAGTCTCTTCTGAAACAATAGCTGTTCTTTTAAGTAGATAGAGTTAGCTGATTAAACAGGGAACTAGGAAATTATGTATTTAAGATTATTAATTTTATTATTAAAACTTTAGATATTTTTCCTAAGTAATTTATATTAAATGGATTAATTTATAAATAATTGAATTCTCCTCTCAATATTTAAAATAGGATGTTTGATAGCAAAATGCTAAAATTTAATGGGTGCATTTTTTTTATCCTGAATGACAATTCAGGCGTAAAACATTGTCCTAAATGTTTCTTGTAGAAATACAATATAAGCAATACAATATTTCAATATGTATTATATTTATATTATTGAAGAAAATTTCCTTTAAAAATGTTTTATAAAATTCTAATTACAGTAGTCTCTCGCTAATCCGAACCTCGATAGTCCGAATTCTCCAGTAATCCGAACAGCCGCCCAGGGGTTTTTTCCTTCTCTCATTTTATCAAAATTTATTTTTTAATTAATTTACTCCCTGAAAAAACTATGGTACACCATAAAGAATCATGTGCTCCCGGTCGAAAAATTTCTAAAGAACGATTAACCTTCATGCCATGTGCAAATGCAACAGGAACACACAAACTTAGATTATTGGCTATTGGAAAGTCTATAAATCCGCGAGTTTTTAAAAACGTAACACTCCCTCTTCTTTACAAAAATCAAGAAAAGGGGTGGATGAATATTGAGATTTTCAAAGACTGGTTCCACAATGAATTTGTACCATCTGTTAAAAGGCATCTTGAAACAATTGGTCTAGAAAAAAAAGCTCTTCTGCTCATCGATAATTGTCCTGGTCATCCCGATGAAAACGAATTAGTGAGTGCAGACGGAAAAATAGCAGCTATGTTTTTACCTCCAAACTGTACTGCCTTATTGCAACCAATGGACCAACACGTTATTCAGCATGTGAAACTGCATTACAGGAAATACCTCCACTCGCATATTGTGTCTCAGGAAGGTGATATACCATCAATATTAAAAAAAATTAATCTTAAAGACGTAGTGTTCAACTTAGCAGCAGCTTGGGATTCCGTACAACCAAACCTTATTAGAGCATCTTGGAACAAACTGTTGGGGAAAAGAGACACGGAGGATATTTCAACTGGGTCTAACCTTGTTTTAATATCAAAACTTTTAAAGACTGTCAATCCAGAAGTTGAAATCGAAGAACACGAAGTGAATGATTAGATTCAGGGTAGTGAAGAAAATGAGGTAGCACTAAAAACAGATGATGAAATTGTAAGCTGCATTCAGGAGCCATCGGAAACTGAAGATGAGGGACCGTCAACTGTGGTTCACATTGTGAAGCATGAAGATGCAGTAAAAAATTTCAACTACTGCATTGATTGGGCCATCAAAAACAACGTACCATGGCAACAAGTTTTATTACTTCGCCATCTTCGAGACGAAGCACTCCGAAATAGTTTAGAAAAATCGCAACAAAGTAAAATAATTTGTTGACATAAGTAAAAATATTTTAATATGTATATATGTATATTTTGTGTTCTAATAAAATAAAATTTACATGCATTTTTTTTTCCCTACTTTCCCTCTGTAATCCGAATTTTTCGGTAATCCGAACACCCCCTGTACACTATTAGTTCGAATTAGCGAGATACTACTGTATATGGTTAACATTATGGCAGCCAAGGAAGAATTATAAGGATAATTGTTTATATGTATGTTATGAAAAGATAATTAAATATACAAAAAAAATATTGTTATTAATAGTTGTTTATTGTTGTGATGCAAGAAATAATTTTATAGTGTTTGACGAGTGCATCTGAAGATGGGGCGGTAGGTCTCAAAACGTCGAGAAAGTTTTATTACGATAAACTATTGAAGAAAGTAGCTGCGTTGTATTATGTCGTCGTTAATACTGCCAGCTGATTTTCAAGAGAAAAAAAAAAAACATTTAATTTGCAATTTTTTTTTTTTAGTTTTTGTATTTTCTTAAATACCACTCAAATGATTTTGATAAAGACCACCACTTCAACATGTAATAAACCATTATTTCATATCAGGTAGGTTTTGTCATTAGTTAGCCAAATAATAGTTATTTAATTATTCTATAATACAATAACTAATTCTAGTTATATAATATTTTTTTAATATTAATAGGAAGGACTAGGCAGGATTTTAGTATTTTTTTTTTAGTTTTTGTGTTTCATTATTTCTTATTTGTGTAAGAAATTAAATTTTCATTATATGCTAGTGTCACTCAGGATTAATGACCAAGCGAATCCTGGAATACGAATATTTGTTTACTGGGCATGATTCCTCTTTTCTATACACAGGTGACATATTTCGTCTTTTAGGACCCTATAGCTACTCGTTTTGAATAAAAGTCCAATAAAATCGCAAAATAGAAAATTTCTGATATGCGACCTTTTGCAGTATCAACGACGATATATATCTCAATTGTAGTTTCAATTTAAATTCTCTTTACAGAAATTATTATAAAACCTTTTTATTTTGATTTATTTGAATTAAACAATCCTAATAACTAATCTTATGATTTACTTAGTAATTACAATCTACATTTTTGTATTTTATATGTTTTCATAGCGATTACCAAAACAAATTTAGATTTGTGATTAACGAATAAAATATATTCATTGAATAATGTTTAACGAATTATGTGACTTTGCGATCGATTAAGATGATGAAATATTTTTTCTGTAAGCCACGCTTATCTTCTTCTTCTTTCTTTCCTATTTTGCCTTTTTCAATTTTAGTCCTGTGTTAATGTTGGTTTTACAACCAAAAAGAAACAATTCACACATTCACTTTCTCGCATGTTATAAAATTTCAGATTGATGCGGGCACATGGCGTCCAATGCAAGACTGGTCTAACTCAAAATCTCACTTTCTTAAATTTTTAAGGAATTATTTTCCAAAGTTCTTCTACAATATCTGTGCAAAACCGCTTATAGGACATGATTTTGATGACTTTGAAAGAATTAACTATCGGATAAAGGTAGCGACAGATATTAAATAAAGAGAAAACAACAAGCTTTAATTGGCTTTTCCTGAAAATCTAATTTATAGCTTGCTTTTTTTTTTTAATTAGACCAGTCAGACGAGCGATATGTGCATACACCACGGAGGGTATTAATACCTACATTTTGGATTTTACATAAATATGTAATATTACCTGCTCTATACGGTACTTATACTTGATTGTTAATGATGGCCGAATAGATTATACCCGACTGGTTAGCAGCTACCGTTTGCCTAGGTAGCTAACCAGCTGCCAGCTCCACCTACAATCCTCGACCCCTCAATTACTGGCTGATTACAATTGCTCACTAGCACATGGCCTTAGCTCTAAAGCTTGTACTATATACGCTTCAATATTTGAACATAAGCGAGGATATTGTTTGAACACAAAGAATATAATTAGTTAACAAACACAAAATAATGAAAATATATTATGTGCTGCGCGCATCACACGTTTTTCAAATACCATTCTACATTGAGAAAACGCGATCGATAGAAAAGGCTAATGACTGCCATTATAGACATTTGTGGATTATTTTATTAATACAAAACAAAAATTATTATCAACTACAATTCTTCATCACCAGCCATCTGTCACTTTGCATTTCATTCAGATATCAGCCTCAGGAAAATTATGAAATCACTTTTCAAGGAAACGAAAATGTATAAAAAAATATATGCATTTTAGGAAATCTTTTCCAATAGTTTTTTGTTTCGTTTTTAATAATTTTTAGAGTAGAATTACAGAAGGGTTAAGTAAGTAATATCTTGATACAGTTACTGCTTCTAGTGTTCTACTAAACTTGAGATAAGCTTGCGGTTAAACCACGCGATTGCCTTCAGACACGCAATTTAGAGAAACCTTAATTAATTTCAAGCACAAAGTCTGGGGGATTAGATAAATACGTATTCTTGATGGTTCTCCTTTCTACATATTAAGTTGAAATTTCATGATATTTTTCTAATTGGTATTGATGTTTTTCGCCAGATTTTATTTAAGATGTTTCATTTATAATTATATTTATCAAAAAGATAAAATAAAAAACATATTTTGAAAGGTGATAAATAAATGAAACTCAAGATTCGCATTTTATGCATAATTAAGTTAACATTAATAATTATAAATTTTATTAATCATATTTTAAAAAAAATAAAATGGAGTTAACCATCAAATAAGCGAAAAACCGAACAATAACTTTCATTACAAACTTGCTTGTTTTAAGGAAAAAATTATCAATTAAATTTCTTGTGAAGAGGGGTTGGGGATCGGACGCCTCTGTACTTAGTTGCTTAAACCATTTTTTCCCTGTGTTTCAACATTGGCTAACTTGTGGAAGTGTTACTTCTATATCCTTATAATATTGAAATGTATTTGATCAAATTAAATTCAATTATTGATGAAAATATTTTTAGTCTATTGATTTCAGTTTTAAATTATTTTTCTAATAAATATTTAACATTAATTTTAAAACTGTATTATATTTTACATAGCTATACTGTAAAAAGTTAATTATTAGTAGACATGACTACTACAGTTAAGTATTAGAACACATGACAAGGCAATCTGAAATTGTTAAATAAAGAAAACAGATTTCCTTTCTTCTCTCAATCTTCTAATTTCAAAAACGGAAGTATCAACTTAGCAATAAGTCATGATTGAATGAAATATGACGATTAATCACCATATTTAAAATGTTCATACACTTCTTCAAGCCCGGTGTTCAAAAAATGGAACGTTTAAAATATCTTAACATATATTTTTTATAGTGAAAACACCTGATTTAATGATCTTAGATATATTAAAAATAATAATAAAAATTAAAGGAAAAAACAGTTTGAATAAATAAGGGGCAAATGGGTTTAAAAAGAAAAATATTGGTTCCCTTTATTATCTACGAGCAGTACCGGCCAAGCGTAGCAGTAGCTATAATGTGTTGAATTAATTATATCCTATTATTTTTAATACTGTCAAATCAAAATTAACTAATAAAGATAACGTTTCAGCTAATCTAAAAAACCAACGGGATTTAAAATAGAACTTTACAGTTTAAAATTGTATGGTAAAGAATTTAGAAGGTTTAAAGTTTTTATTTTCACATCTCATATTAGACTGTAGTAAGTATTAATGATCCGTTCCTTTAGTACTAACTGGACTATTTCAGCAGAAGCGAGATTAATTATAAGTAACACATACGTAAAAGGAACTAATAAAGAATATAATTGGAATAGGGTTTAGTAAAAACACAATAGACATTTAGCTAAAATGTAACAAATTAATCCTTTGTCCTAATACATATTAATTAAATTCAGATATAGCACATTATGATGAGATATCGTCTACTTGTTGATGATCTACCTGAAACAGGGTATGAAAAGCGAGCAACCTCAAACCGTGCTCAATGTTACATGCTACTTATCCACGGTGATCAAGAACAAAATTAAATAAAAAAATATAGGGTACCCCATTTTTTTTGCATTTAAGCTTCCGAAAAGTTGCGCAGAGAAGAATTGCGCCAGAATTAAAATCGTAGAGGTGGCACTTTTCGCGCAGGCGCAAAAACGCTTTTTTTGTCAAAAAATTGTGTTTTCGCCGTATTTACATGTCTAATGCGCTGATTTGACACACACGCACACTTATTTAAAACAATTAATAATGAACATAGTATACTGAACTGTATATAAATATCTGAGATAAATTTAAATGCAATAGGTACTAGGAAAGTATTATAGTAATATATAATTACTAAGTCTTAGTAATACTGATTTTTTTATTATAATTAAACAATACACAAAGTCAAAATAACATTTTTATTAAAAAATGTTTACTATAATTGTCTATAACATTTTCGTTTAATTTTCTTTTAGTACTTTTGCTGTTATTTGGTCACTTTGACTAGTATTACATTTATTATCTAACACTTCCTTAATATTATGAACGAGTGAAGAAGAGGTGCACTGATGACAAATGCCTCTTGCAATGACACACATGCACTTACAGCATCTTTTTTCAACATTTCTTTTTTTGAAGTTGCTTAAATTTACCTTTCTGGCTATTTCACATAAATAACATTGACAATCGTGATTATTCCCATCTTGTTTTGAGTGGTGGTCCTTTAAATAAATCATAATTCGGAAACTTTCTTTTTGATGCAATATTATTGGAATTAATGGATATCACATGAATTTTGCAATTAACACACACAACGTTAGGTAAATAGTTGTTCATTTTAATTTTCAATAAATCCTGCACTTTATTTAACAAACCACCGGATATTTTATAAACACTCTTTTTCTTTTCTAAACAAATGATACAGACTCTGCACCGATTCTCTTCATGGGTTGCAGCATGATTGAGTTTAAAGGTTTTACCATTTTTAACAGATTAATTTTTTAAGATGCACTTAACTCAAAAGTAATATGAAAAATCACATTTTAATGAGAAAAAAACTTTATGAAGAGCGGTCGAAGTGAATGTTTCTTTAGTTACAGAAAGACTAATCAAATATAAATTTGGAATTTGTAATTTCTCCGTGTATAAACAAAGAACAATGCAATGGGGTCAAAACATTTTCAATAATTATATATTATGCGATAGGGTCGTTCAATCATATCATTCAATAATTGTAAATAGTGTCTTCTCATTGGTCCTCTTTACACTGCATGAAAAATAGAAGACACCGGATTCGCTTCATATTATATGTAAAATATGCGGTCTCTTGTATTTTCTTTTTATTTATCGCGCAATGTAATTTACTTTTAAAAAGCCTATTAATGTAATAAAAGTTATGTTGCCCTTACGCATTGCTTACATATGTGTGTATGTGTGTGTGTGTGTGTGTGTGTGTGTGTGTGTGTGTGTGTGTGTGTGTGTGTGTGTGTGTGTGTGTGTGTGTGTGTGTGTGTTCGTAGTTGTAAAAGTAGCATATCACACATGTAAAAAAAGGCGAAAACACAACTTTTTGGAATAAAAACGTTTTTTGCGCATGCGTGAAAAGTGCCACCTGTACGATTTTAATTCTGGCGTATTTCTTCTCTGCACCACTTCTCGGAAGAATTAAAGCAAAAAAAAATGGGGTACCCTATCTTTTTTTATTTAATTTTGTTCTTGATCACTGTGTATCAAAACATAAAAATTTAATTTTATGAATGAGATAGATAACGTTGTCATAACTTTTTACAACAATAAAGTACATTTTTATTATAAGAATTATCAATTTCTATTAGTGAATGAATAAAATTTTGGACAAAGATTGGTCGAGTAGTTTCTGATTTTACACCCGGCAAACAACAAAAAGGTTATGAAATCGACACATGACGCCATGACTATAAATCGAAACACGACATTACCTATTGTATTTGCAATCATTCGCAATAAAAGAAATATTTGAGTTAATAATCAGGATAAAAATGATATTACCTTTTAAGTTGGACAAAACTATACACAATGAACTAAATTTCATCAAAATCGGTTGATTAGTTTCTGATTTTATCTCCGACAAACATCGGAACACGAGATTTTTAAATACATAAAGATATAAAGATGTATAGAGACTAACAAACTATAACTGTAATGTAAGCGGTCAGGAATGGGACTGGAGAGGAATAGGTAGGTAATGCGGTGAAGAGTTCGTGCGTTTTTCTGACCTTATGGTCTTGTCAGTCTTCTAGATGTAGGCGGAAATTTCATTCGATTTGTAGATTTATTTAAATGGGCAATTATATAAATAATTACTTAAACAATATGTTTATTAATATTCATAATTATATTAATGTTATGGATAATTAGTTTATCAATAATGCAATAGTAATAGGTATTAATCAGAGTGTATCAAAATTTGAAGAATTTGTGCTGATTTTTAGGACATCCCGACAAACATCGGGACATGAGATTTTTATATATGTAAAAGTGAATATTCACTTTTATTTAGAAAGCCTTGTTTATGGTTATATTAATTAGGAACATATATTTTGATTGCTTTTGTTTTTATAGTGGATTCAGATTGTAGTATTGTGATTGAAGATAATTAATAAACTTTAAAAACCGATTTACCTTTTAGATGAGATTATATTTGTAATTCTATATGTTTAATTGTTTGTTTTGTAATTAATGTTTACTATTTTGTTTTGTGATAATTGTTAAATGTTTTGTTTTTGTTTAATGTTAAATATTTTGTGATTAATGTTTAATAAATCTACCTTTTAGGGATAAATACCTATGGCTTAAAGTTATTTATTGAAGCATAAGAACATTACAAATCTGTTTTTAAAGTTTAATAATTATCTTCAATCACAATATTACAATCTGAATCCACTATAAAAACAAAAGCAATCAAAACATATGTTCTTAATTAATATAACCATAAACAAGGCTTTCTAAATAAAAGTGAATATTCACTTTTACATATACGAGTATATATATAAAGATATTTCTGTTCCAATTCAAATTTGAGTATTTCAAATAAGATTCATTCTTGATATTTTTATGTTAAACTTGACCTTAGAAGTAAAAATATAGTATAGGTACGAATTTTCCTAAAAGAAATTTCCTGAAAAATGTTTAAATCGTAATTTGCCATTGTGCCAACTGAAAACTTCATTTTACACTGAATGTGCTCGTGGTTTCATTTAGTAGATACCATTGTACAAGCAAAATTTTAGTTACACATAATAATAAGTATAGAATATATAAGTAATAAAAACAGCTAACAAACAATATACAAACAATTGTAAATGGGAATTCCTTACTAACTACGAATCGACTAACAAGGAAAATCTAAAAACGTGCTTAGAAAACGTTCATAAATATGGATCATAATGCATGAATTCTCGGAAAGGTCTATTGGTTACCTTAGGCTTTTGTTTTTGTTTAATTTTAGACATATTTTTGCATACATTTCAGAACTAATATATTCATATTTAAGTTAGTCTGTGTAATAATTATGTGGCGTCTTAGAAGAATCTAAATTCAATTTTTACATTTGTGTTTTGTATTTATTTATTTTCTGTATGAATGAACATCGAGTAATTCTTACGATACTGCTTTTTCTTCAGGTTTAAAAGGGGCATTTAAAAAAAATTATTTTCAATTTGACCCCTTCCATGACAAGGTTGATGAAGCGATTCAATTTCAGATAAGGGAGTCAAGAAGCTCTTGCAATTCGATATACTTAGGGGCTTAGCCAATATCATTAACTTAGTTGAGGACTCAATCCTTTCTCAAAGTAACTTCAAAGGAAATTTAAAACTTTAACAGCGTTATTAAGGTACAGTTATTGGCAAATATTTTATTGGAAACTTGGGCGAAATAAATCACTAACAACAACTAACTAAAAGTTTTCACATCCCCTTTTTATCCTTTCTTAAAGCTGTTGGTATTACCTATACAGAAAGTACAGCATACACCATTCTTAGCGAACAAAATTGATGAACAATAACTATGCTCCAAGCGCCTTTAATAATCGATTCCTCAACATTGAATAATTTATTTAAGATTTATAAACGTCATCCATAACTTTTGCGTATGCTATATTATCGCTTAAAAATAACCGAAAATTAGAATGTAAATTAGTTCAATAAGAGAGGATTCGAACTTTTGGTCTCGTGGCCTTTCTGCGATTAAACATTATAAAACTTATAAACAAATTATTTTAGGAAGAAAATATATACTGTATTGTTATTAATTAATATTTTGGGGATGAAAAAGGGAGAGAAAAAGATTTTATTTTTCTATGAGACCAATCGGTAGGTTTATTGTGATATAAAAATCTGGTGCGATACTTGCAATACACAATATTCACTTACCAAACTGCTGAGAGACGAAAATCAACATACTTTCTTAAACGTGTAAGCACACAGCAACTTCACAGGGGCCTAAAAAAATAAATCCATTTAGGCCACAACTTACTACACCCTTTTGTCGATATAACACTTTACATTAAAACATATTTCACTTAGTGGAATCGGTAGGAAAGGTATTTACGGCAAATCGGTTGAATAATAATTCTTGTCAAGTAAGCCTTTTAAGAAAACGACAAATTAATCAAAAAAGGTAAAACCTGTTAATACGGTTAAATTTTTGGAACGAAGTTTGGAACAAAACGCATTTACAATGGAGGAGATAAATCTTTTTCCTGGATTAAGAGAACTTGCTACCTGGATTAAGAGAAATGGCTACTTTATAAATAGAAATCATATAAGGTTATCACCGATAAAACGTACATTTTGATTAATACAGCTTAATGTGGGTTATTAAACAATGGACGAAATGAGAACATTTAATCCGAGCAATCTTCATGGAGAAACTTTATTAATGATCCAACTAAAAGAAGCATTCAACTTTAGCAATATTCCTTAGGTGGTTTCTAAAACGATAAATTTGTTTATGATAATAAGACCCATATCTTATGATCCAAAAATTAATGATATATTTCGTATATTTAGGACATCTATTTTACAAATTTATATGAATAAGTTTGATCCTTTTCAATATTATTTAAGATGATGTCCTACAGTGAATTGATTTTAATAATTGAATTACTATGTGAATTTTTTTTTTTTTATCATCTAAAAATCATTTTATTTTATCTAGTTCTATAACAGAGCTACCCGTCTCACTAAAAGGAGATATCATTCTGATATTCTTAAAAATTACTAATGAAATCAGAAAAAGTAAACACCGGTATTCCTTCCTTGTTGGAATAATAGAATAGAAACCAACAGAGTTTGAATATATAGTTGTATATTTACCCTGTTTTACAAATCGTCGTTGCCGCGGTGAAACCTCTTAAGTGACAAACACATGATTTTAAAAGGAGAAGCAAATAACAGATTTGTAAATAATATAATGGCTACTTTTTTCTTTAAAAAAAATGGGATGATTGAAAAAAATCAAATAAAAAAAATATGTGATTTCTAATGGTACATTTTGCGATGTGGTAAACTCTTACACATAGGAGGATTCTTTTTGATCAATTTAAATCGTGTTATAACAAATGAGACCTTTCCACAAGCATAAGGGCGGTAAAATCATTCCAATGATATCAAAATAACGTTTTCGACTTTTTGTCACATAGGAGGTTTCACCGCGGCAACGACGATATACTACTTAAGTGTGATCTTATGATCATGGTCCCGCCCTCATACGGTAATGATACTTCATGCTAATATTATTCTTTCTTGGGATATCATGTTCCTTTGAGTGAGCTCTGGGTTATCGAATTAGCAGGCTTGTTAGAGAACAGGCGTACCTTGGAAGGCCCACTCTTCCCACAGGAATTCTAATCTGCTACTCCTTTCTCCTTTCACGAGGCCGCTTGGTCTAGGGGTATGATTCCTGCTTTGGGTGCAGGAGGTCCCGGGTTCAAATCCCGGAGCGGCCCTTAACTTTTGCTTTTCTAAAAGATTAAAAGAAATTTTTAAAACTCATAAAAATTTGTTGTATAAAATGAATCATTAATTTTCATTTTTCAAAAACAGTTGAATATTCCACTACTTGAACCTTATAACAATGAAAATCATAAGAACTGATAATTATTAAAGTTTTCAGAAAAGAAATCTGATTTTTTTTTTATCCCTAATATTTTCCAAATTTTGCTGAATCATCGGGTCGTTGAGCATGGACGCATTTTATGGTTTAGAATCGGCAACCCTAGCCAATTTTCTGCTTCAATGAGGAAACGATATAACACGGTGACTTGCCAGTATCCAATATTGCCTCATCACGCACTTGGGCGATTTTCGAAACGCTGACATTAAATTAATAAAATATATTAGGTACTTGCATTTAATATACATTTATATCCCTAATAAAATTTATATTATATTATAATGACACGCGGTATTAAACCTTATTTTTTGATCAATACTTTTCTTATTAATCGTCGACTCCTTCTGAATACTTTATCAGCTGCATTAATTTTTTATCCACTATGATTGGTGGAAGAATCGTATCATCTGTTTCATTATACAATCTGACCTTATTCCAGGCATCTAATTAAGCCCGATAAGACAGAAGATTGCAATAGCTCTGCAGAATGCAAGGTAATTTAGCAATTATGCTTGTACCGAAATCAATAGATTCCTACAAAGAAAAATTAGATATTCATTGCAATTTTTCTCAGAGGAAAGTAATTGTGTCATTTGGAGAAAACATCAAGAATAGTTCATTGGTATTCTACGACTTATTAATAATAAAGTGAACAAAAACAAATGATGTTTAGTATACGTTAAAATTTAATAATTTTTTATTTTGAAAAAATTAATGTATACTTTTTAAACATCATTAGAAGAGAAAATTGTTTAAAAATAATAATGTTCAGTTTTTAAAAGATGCTACGCAATAATTTTGTGTTTGCCAATAAAATGAACTCTTTAAACGTCTTATGATTATTAGATGATAGATAGGTATTAGCTTATAAAAACAAAAAATAAATTTAGGTTAAGACATTTGTTCAAAATAAAAAGAAATTTAATTAATTAATTTACCGAAACATTGACTAATTTCCGTGTTTTCCCAGAATATGTGAAAACTAATAAATATGACCCATGCTTTCGAATATGTACATACCAAAACGGTGTTTTATGAAAAAAATCTGATGCGTGCGCGCAACACACAACTTTCACTTACCAACTTACTTAGATTAGAAACTGATGTGATTTATTATTTGCCACTTCACAAAGTCACACATTTTTCCACATTCATTTCTTATTTTTGTTTTTATTTGCTCTATAAAAAACACTACTTTTTTTTTTTAAGTAAAATTTTTTACCTGCGATAATTCGGCAATGCAAGCATAATACTTCAAGTCGTCTGATTTTATAATTCTCTCTATAGTTGTTGAAAACTTCATTTAGTAATCATGAAACAAATAATTTCCATTAAATGAACAGAACGGCTTTAATTTTGAATTATGGTATGTCATTAAAGGCATGCGTCGGCTCAACGTGTTTTATGAGTTGACGGAATATTTTTCTTTTTTTCTCCTGTGTATATATATATATATATATATATATGTTTACTCGATTTTTTTCATATTTCATATTTAGCCATTTCTTATTTTTAGGCGTAACGAGAGACAGTTAATTTCTCCATATAAACAAAAACAAAGGTACTTTATAGGAAAACAAAAAACGCCCCTTCCCTATTTAAGCCCCCTTAATTAATTATCTTAATATTTAAATTTCAGTTATCTTTATTATTTATTATTAATGAAGATCCAAATAAATAATTGTACCAGTATTTCTTACTTGATTTGCCAAGCGCATGGCTTATAAGTAGAGCTCGAATTCGGAGTATAGCTGATATAAAAGAACACCTAATTTTCATTAAACATGACGAATTTCATCAAAATCATTAAAGCCGTTTTTGAGATAATCGAAAAAAAGGTAAAAATTGGAAAAAAAGTTAGGAAATAAAGTGCCCCCTCCGTTCAACCCATTTTGATGAAATGTTGGCTGTCACATCTTTGGTATATGCTCACATCAAATACCCAGTTTGATCAAAATCGTTAAAGCCGTTTTTTAATAAATAAAAAAACACGTGAAAATGGGACAAAATTTATTAAGTGCCCATTCCAGTTGATCAATTTTGATGAAATTTTCGCAGTCATAACTCGGGCATATTAATACATCAAATACTCAGTTTAATCAAAATCGTTAGAGCCATTTTTAAGAAAATCGAAAAAAAACTTAAAAAGTTATTAAATAAAGTGCTTCCTCCAGTCGAAATCCGCCACCTTATAGGAAGTTTTTGCAGTCATTTCTCGGGTATATTAATAAATACATCAAATACTCAGTTTAATCAAAGTTGTTTTTGAGAAAATCGAAAAAAACCTAAAAAGTGATTAAATAAAGTACCCCCTACGTTTGATACGTTATTTTGATGAAATTTTTGCTGTCACATAGCGGGCATACTTTCCCTTACTATATATTTCAGTCACTATATATATATATATATATATATATATATATATATATATATATATATATATATATATATATATATATATATATATATATATATATATATATATAGTTAAGTGAAAGTAAAAACGCTTATTAAACATTTAACCTTCTTCCGGGCGCGTAGATTACCGTCACATTTAAAAAATCTCGTGCAGGTTTTATCAGGCAAGTCACAGGTGGGCGGGAGGGGCGTCTATTCTCTAATTGATTCTTATCACTCACCGCGGAGACAAGAATCAAGATGTTCTGAGAAGTGTCCTTTCCCTTTTAGTGTTTTAACTCCGAAAGTGCCGGGTGTCGGTAGATTACCGTCGCGCGCCCACTTACATATCTTTTTTTATCTCTAAACATCGGAGCGAAATGTAAGTATTAAAAATAAATAATTTTAATGTCAATATCTTTATTTGATATGATAAATGCTTTTTTATAATTTTATTAACCACATTCTTACCATGATCAAAGGAGACATTATTGGAGATTTAATTTAGACAATATTTTTATTTTTTTTTTTTTTTGTTCCTAGTGTTTGTGATGCTAAATGTTCTCTTCCTTAAAATATTTCTAATTGATCATTTCTTTCTAAGTTAATTTTTATGATGAAGTTTAAATGTGTTGTGATAGCAAGTTAAATTTTTATTTATTTATTTAAATTTTTTGTTGCTTACTTTTGTTCTTCAATGTCATAAATATACAGTTTTATTGCAAATAATATTTGTAGTTTGCATGTTTCATTAATATTTATAAGACATGTAAAAAACGGAGTTTGAATTTTATTCAAGCCTTTTCTTCTTTCAATTACATTACTTTATAGGCTAATGTATTTAAAAAAAATTAAAATGCATAAATATGAACATTTTTGGCAAAGATTTGAGGCAAAAAGGCGTAAACCTGGTGATGCGGTAAATTACCGCCACGCGCCTGCTTACGTTATGTTAAGCCCTACTTGACTATTGAACATCGCAATTCCGGAATAAACTCCGTCTGTCTGGAAAGGACAGTAACCCTATGTTCCTACTGTGGTGTTATTCCGGATATGCTGAGCACGTCGTTATGACCTGTGCCACCTTATAGGCATATCAGATAATGTGGGCCAACCTACTGAGGGAAACAATTATAGCAATGATTACCCGCATTTCGTATCTATTCTAAATGGGTGAAATAAAGCAGTTGAGCCCAACCATTTTGATTTACCCCAATGATACAAAGTAATGATTGATAACGAGAGAACAAGGTTTAGAGGTGGCAGATTCTACTTCTACATTTTCTGTACTGTCTAAAAGGAATGGAAGGTGGAAAATAAATTAACAACTGAGAACATCTCCATAAAATTCAATGCTAAAAAATACTCCTAGAAGCTTTCCCAGATCCCCTGATTTGACATCATTTTTAAATTAGTTTTCTGTTTAATCACTGAATTCCTCCTCCTTTGCGACTTGTGATTATATATTTTATTCATAATTAATCATATTTTTTCTTAACTATTCTATTAGCGTGTATCGAAGGTTCTTGAAAATAAAGCGCTGCATAGAATATTTGGACCGAAAAAAGATGAGTCAAGCGGTATTATCAGAGGATTTCTTCATTTTTAAAACTAACTATATTTTTTTTTAAAAATGCTTAATGTTTTAAATATATGTTACAGAATTATTCAATGAAAACTGGATGTTTTAAAATATGATGGTTGACAAACGGTTGCAGCTGTTTGTTTGGTTATTGTCAGATAACGGCTACCAGGCATTCTGGATAACTAATTTTGGTTTCACAGAAAAAAATATTCGTATAATGGTCTTCTGAAGTATATTCGGTATTACTTCGGATAAGCAACTCCAAGATGGCGACCGGCGTCAGTAAATAACAAGGTATTCCGATCACTCCCTACCCGAGTCAGTTCGGGCTTACCGAGAGTTCCCGAGATCCAATGTTGGCTTTATCCACATTTTTGGAAGATAATTCATTCGTTGCTTACTTTATTAGGTTAGAGGTCTGATCCAAAAAAAATCTTCAATCTAATAAATCATGTACAATTTGTTTTTTTTTCCTATGTAGTCATATCATTTAATATCATCATCAAATCATTTTAAAAAATATCCTTTTTGGTTAGTTAAATACATTATTGAAATAACAAAAAAATAATAACCTGTGGTTAGGAATGGTTAGCACATACATTTATATGTGCATTTAACTTGAACCCATTTAATCATTTCAAAAGGACAATAACATATTTTTAAAAAACAAAAGATAAAATTTATTTGTTTAATATTGCTAAAGAGGCCATCGAATTCTAAAATTTAAGCAACTATCACAGGAAAGTTTCATATATTGAAATAGTACTTCTACTCATATCTATTGTAGTACTATAATTATATTAAAGAAACATTCATTTGTAAATAATGTTCGTTGTTCCCATTTTTGAGGTGGGAAGGTTATCTCGATTACATCTGCTCGTGAACTCTCGGTAAACCCGAACTGAATCGGTGATATCGGGTAGGGCGTGATCGGAATACCTTGTTGAATATTTACTAAAGCCGGTCGCCATCATGGAGCTGCTTATCCGAAGTAATACTGCATATTTGTACACCTATTCTACTCGATTATTATATTTTATTCTAGCTATTCTCCAAATACGGGCATGTTTCAGGTATTATAATTTCCTGCTACGAACAATGGATTATATGTAGGATACAATTGATTAAGAAAACGCTTCGTTAGTTACGCTAATTCCTACATATATTCTTGCATTAAATAATGATGAAATTCTAATTATATATTTCCAAATAGCTGGTCAAACTGAGTGAAACAACAGAAAGTAAATTGCGAAATGGTAAAAAATAATTGAAAAAAAGAGAACAATGTTAATTAAGAAACGTATATTGCCCTTCAAATGATTCCAACCTTCAAGAGCATTCTGGATTTTAAATATGCAGGGTTAACACCTCCCACTGCATAAGAAACTATCGTTATAACCAGCATTTTTTAAACAGAATATGCCTTTTTTCTTTGCCATGGTAAATACATTTTTTTTTAAACCAATTGTCTCTATATTAGTGTCCTATTAAATTGGAGTTTTTATTTCGATGTTAGGATATTATAATTGTTTGGTTATGAACAACACAACTCTTAAAACCAGTAGATAGGTGTAGTTTGTAAAAGGATACTTTTGAAATGCTAAAACCGTGATATTTTACAGTCACGATACATACAATAGTCATCTTAAGTACCAAAAAATCGACATATTCATAGTCCATTCAACTATGAATTTTGTAGATGAGCTTTCCTTTTTTTTTGTATCTTAATAAGTGCACGTTGTTTGAGAAGCATTCAATAAAATTGCTCCTAGAATTGCTATTGTGAAATGATGCTGAACACATAGAAATGTTCGAAAACTAGATATTATGTTGATGAAGGATATATATACCTTCACCTTCATAATAAAATTTTAGAAAGCTCGAGTTCCGTAAAACTCGAAGAAATCAAAAAGGATTGTTTCAGATTGAAAACTTCAAATGGAATGTCCTAACGAGAAGTGGTAATCCAACTGTCAGGACTGGAAGGTGAGATCAGTGAAGTATAAACTTCTAGAAGTTCAAATTTATTCTGGATTAAGGCAACACCTGAAGATAGATCATGATTTGGAAGAGATCTTCAGGACAAGTAGAATTAAAGTTCCATTTGTCTTTTTCAAGATAAGCAAATATTACAATAGAATTTAAAGGTTGACATAGAATGCAAGAATGATCCACCAGGACATAAGCGAATTAAATAAATAAATTTTAGCAAAGCTGTTGTTGTATATTTGTCTATAATTATTATTATTATATTTTCTTGATATGTTTTATAATTGTTCAAAGAGGGATTGGTTTGATACGATTGATTACACAGCTGAAGAAGCAGCCCCATAGATATAATAAGGTGTATGCTATTATTACTCGGCACACTACGAAGTATCGGAAAACCCGTTCAACCGATGAAAACAGCGTCAACTCCTCGCTTAGAAGACACCTACTTACAAAGGAACTTATAAACAAGTCTTGAAGAAGGTTGCTTTTCCGCCCACTCTGATGCATGACCTTCAAGCCGAACTATTTACTTAACACAGCAAACACAATTTTCAAAATAGCAGTGCAGTTAAAATTATATATCATCATTGGCACTTTGAAAATTATCACTGAAGGATAAAATAAGTATTTTAATCCAATGAAACAATGATGTGATATTTAAAAAAAAAAAAAAGCTCAATACGAAAATGCTATAAAAAATAATTAATTGCCACTATTTTTGCGCGATAAGTACATAACATTGTACATTGTACATAACCACGGCAATACGGTTCCACAAAAGGCAAGGGAACCGCTGATGCACTACTTCAGGTTCGCCAGGACGTTGAGCAGAGGGTAGAGCGGTATGTCATGTTGCTGCTCTTTGACATATCCTCAGCCTTCGACAGCGTATGGTGGCCCCTGATCCTACAGCAGCTGCAAAAGTACGATGCCCCCAGCAACCTGTATACCCTCGTTGAAAGCTACCTCCGCGATAGGAGCGTGAAATTTCGCGGTAGCTCTTTTGAAGTGGAAGCATCCGTAGAGAGAGGATGCCCGCAAGGTTCTGTTCTCGGGCCGGCGCTATGGAAGCTAGTATTTGACGAGGTGCTGGGGGTGCTCGAAGCAGAGCGGTTCCCAGCAACGGCTTACGTTGACGATTTAGCGGCAGTTGTGGCGTCTAACAGCACAGCCGGAATCAAAGAAGAAGCAGAAATATGCGCCAGCCTAGTAAGCCAATGGTGTGAGGCAAAAAAATTAAAGATGGCCGCAGCGAAGACTCAGGCCATCTTGATAAAAGGAAAAATAGATAGAGCGCACCCTATAAATCTCAGTATAGAAGGCACCAGAATATGTCCAAGTGAGGTGGTCACTTACCTCGGCGTAAGGTTTGGTAGGCGCTTTAATGTGACCCCTCATTTGGACTATCTGGGAAATAGGGTCGCCCAAACATTGAATGGCCTGAGCCGCTTGGGAGGGGCGTTATGGGGCCTCAGATATCCAGCAAACATGGCAATTTACAATGGAGTGATCCTGGGTATTCTGAGGTATGCCTCCCCGGCGTGGTCCCAGAATCTCACACTAAGGCAGAAACGTAGGTTGGCGACATATCAAAGGACGGCTCTGCTGCGGGTTACGAAATCGTATCGGACCGTGTCTCATGAGGCGGTGCAGGTCCTGGCAGGTGGGGTTCCTCTCGACCTCATCCTGCGGGAAGACAAATTAAAACGGGATTTCAAAACTCAAGGCTCAGCTGGTCTTCCGGAAAATATCCGGGCAAGGGTAGAAGAAGACCCTGGAAAATGGAAAAAGATCATCCGGGAGGACACTACCGAAGAGTGGAACCAGCGGTGGGCAGCAACCACGAAAGGGTCTACCTTGAAAAAGTACTTTCCTACTGTGCGGGGACGTCTGGAAGCAAAGTGGGTCCTCCCGGACTATTGGATTTCGCAATTCCTCACTGGGCATGGGGCCTTTCGTGCTAAACTCCATAGCTTTGGAAAGGATATAGATCCCCTGTGCCCAGCATGCGGAGTACCGGAGACGGCTGAGCATGTCGTTTTGAATTGCACCGCCTTTGAGGCACTGAGGTCCAAGCTCATCATGGATACTGGGCTCTACGTCCTGGGGGAGAACCAGTTCCCTGAGTTAATGACAGAGCGGAACTTCCCGTACTACAAACAGTTTGTTTACGGGTGGAAAGAAGCCGTCGGACTGGACGTTTTCAATCTTGGAAGAAGGGGACCACCACCTGGAAGACCACCCGACAGAGGGCAAGGATAGACCAGACAGAAGTACCGTTGGATAGAAGGCAGCAGTCTTCAAACGAATGAAGATCCTGAGATCCTGAGAGAAAAATCAAAATAAAGTTTTTTTAGGCAAGGTAAAAACGCTAACTAGTGTTTGTATCTTGCCAAAACCCGTGTTGCTGAAAGGCAAGGTAGGGAGGACATAAAAAATAAAAAAATAAAAAATAAAAAAATAAAAAATAAAAATAAAAATAAAAATAAAATAAAAAAATAAGTACATAACATTGCATTAAAACATTCTTATTAGTGAAGTTCAAATTTAATTCTGTGAAGATTTGCCATAAAATAAAAGTTTTTGGCAATAAAATAGGATTGAAAATAAAAGATAACATAAACAAGTGCTATAACGAAATCAACTAAACAAAGTTCAGAGATGCGTAATGGTAAACTTTAATATCAGGATGAATGAAGTCAAAACTTTTTATTTATTTGGACAGCCTAAGTTTTGATCTAAACATGTGGATCTTCATAAGGGCTTGGAAAATATTAATTCACCAAATGCTGATGAATATTTGGATCGAAACGTAGATTCTCCAAATAAAGGAAAAAGATTTGACTGAAATTTTTAATTATCGACATCATAAGGAATCATAAAGAAAACATTCGACCATTTTCCACCTCCAAAAGTTTTAATACTTTCGGTGCCTATTTGCCATAGGTTGATTATCAAGTTTCATCTTTCTAGTTAGCCTATAAAAATTGAGTTTTGAACTTCTATGCCAAAATTTGATATGAGAGTAAGTCTTAATAAGCTCTTTAACTAAGTCTAATATCAATTTTTTTCCTGTAAAAAAAAAAAATGATATTAGACTATGGCAAATAGGCACCGAAAGTATTAAAACTTTTAGATGTGGAAAATGGTCGACTTTTTTTTTTTTTCTCATGATTCCTTAGAATGAACGATAGTAAAAAAAAATCAGTCAAATCTATTTCTTTATTTGAAGAATCTACGTTTCAATCCAAATATTCATCAGCATTCGGTTAATTGATAGTTTCCAAGCCCTTACAAAGATCCACATGTTTAGATCAAAACTTAGGCTGTCCAAATAAATAAAAAGTTTTGACTTTATTCATCCTGATATTAAAGTTTACCATTACGCATCTTTGAACTTTTAGTTGATTTCGTTATAGCACTTGTTTATGTTATCTTTTATTTTCAATCCTATTTTATTGCCAAAAACTTTTATTTTATTTTATTATTTTAACTGAAATCTATCAAACCCTTGGCTAACCGAGAACAATAAAAAGCAAAATATAAAATTCATTAAATTAGTTATTTGGTTTCTTTAATCTTTAGTCCGCCTTTATCTTTAATCTTAGTTTTCTTTAATCTTTAATCCGCCTAATTGGTCTTCTTTGATCTGAATCAATGGCCTTACAATAAAAGTTTTAAAAAATATAGAGTTGACCTTAATCTTGATGGATGAGGAATGTCTTTTTTACCAAACTAGACTTAGTAGATAACTTAAAACATTTTAAGTCCTATATGATGTCCTTTTTCATTTTTATCAGTCAAGTTATTAGAATAGATCAATATTTTTCTGAAGATTCTTAAGCAATTTGCTTATCAAATCTTCAAACTATTGTCTAGCTCATGATGTTCAGATAACGTCTTGTTGGATTTTTTCTCTTTCTTTTACCCCCAAACAGTATTGTGACTCATGTGGCAGAAAACTCAAATAGGGTAAGCGCTCCAGTTATGGACATGGGGCCCAGTGATGACAGCTTGGGCTTTGAATACAAACATTAAGCCTCCTTGTGTGTTTACAGCTTTAAAGTTTGTCAAAGGTGTAGAACAATGCTTACTGTTGACAATTGTGGAGAGAAACAAACTAAAGTTGGTTTCAGAATTTTTATTTTTTTTAAAAATGAAAATATAACTTTATTCTGGAACTTCTAGTCCCATAAGAGTAACAAAAAAGGAAACTTATGGTAGTACATTTGACTAAAATTAGATCAGTGGAATGAAACTACAAATTATACCTATATAGGATAATAAAATAGAAATAATTTTTTACTCATAGATCTAAATATTGACCATTTTTACAATACAGTTTCTTAGTAAAGTGGATATCGTTTATAACGACATCGGTTATAACGACGTACCGCTTATAGCGACGGAAACCTTAAGTCCCAGGTCCCTACGGTCATATTTTAATGAATTTTTACCCGACTATTACGACCACGGCTATTGCGATTGATCGGCTTAAGCGACCCATTTTCAGTCCCCCGGTAAAAAAAAAAAGATCGGTTATAACGTCCGGCTACCGGAATGAAGTCTTCTATCCGGCTTGCGGGATATTTCTTCCTGGGACAGGAAGACAAATCTATCACCTTTTCTAGGAAACTCCCTCCCCCGATTGTTTGTGTTTTTATTCCTTCAAACAAATTCGAATCAGTTGCGGCCTACTTCTCGAATAAAAAACTTGAGCGTGGTGATATCTGTTTGTTAGTTGCGGTTTTGTTCTCCATACACTTGTGCGTGGTGATATCATGTCGAAGAGAAGGGCATTTTTGTTAGAAGAAAAATTGCACATTTACTGTCGGCTGGAAAATGGGGAGTCGAACAGAAGTCTTTCGGAAGAACTGAATGTAAGTCATTCAACTATTTCAACAATATGGAAAATAGGGACAGTATCCGTGAACTAGTTGAACGCGGTGAATCGTTCAAGACAAAAAGTAAAACAAAAAATAGCTTTTTCCGCATAAAACGTTCTTGTTATTTTTTGACCCACCATCCCTAACACAAAGATCATTTTTGTAAGAAGGCTATCATTACAACCAGCTGTTAAAAATGGACTAGATCTGATATAACGACCGGCGTCGCTATAAGCGATATGTCGGATGTAACGACGATCGCCTATAATGACGAAGTTTTAACGGTCCCTTGAATGTCGTTATAAACGATATCCGCTGTATTGTTTCACAAGATCAGTGTCTTTATTGGTCTCCTAATATTTTCCTATCTTATACGGTTTAAAAAAATGTTTAATTAAAATTATTTTGCCTAATTGTTGTTTTTTATAGTTTAATAATGATTTTAAATTTGTATGTGCTATATCCATTACTAGTACCAACCTCCTGTCCTATATCTAGAACATTGATATTTTGGGTGTCCATTACTAGTGCAATAAGTAGTTTTGGTATGGAACATGAAAAGGAGATCCCAAATATTTTAAATATCTAATGGAGACGTTCATAAGTACAATGAGTAAGGCGTTAGACGGAAAAAAAGGCGAAAATTTCCTTAGCTATGTCCATCACTGGTGCGATTAACCTATATGACGAAAATGTAGGTTATTGAAAAAACTAGCGGTAACGACTTTTATTTTTTAAACAACCGACTGGTTTTTGAAATCCCTTGTATATGGGAATATTAAACAAGCTGGGCCGAGAAATAAAAATATTTCTTTTTTATTTGTAAAGTGATCAAGGTGCTGAAAAACTCAAATATCTTAGGTGCGACACATGTTAAACCAGTAAAGAAGTTTTTTCTTATCTGAAATAACAAACATTTAAAAGAATATTCCTTTTAATGGGTGAAAGGGGTGGTAGAAATGCTCTACTAAGAGGGTCCGCATCAAAGTCAAAGCAAATTATGCCACTAATGAGATCAGGTTCGTTAAGATCGCACGTCACCATCTGAGTCTTTGACGATTCCAATCCTAAGATCACTAATGGGCATTATTTCATTAATGTAAATTGAATAGTTACTACACATAGTATATTATTTCAATAAGGCTTTGAAGACTTTTCTTTCTTGACATTTCAATTTATCAAAAAAAACCAGTAAGTAAAATGTAAAAAAACATACCATGTCCTTCATAAATCAATCATAAAAGATTAACAGGTTTTTGTGTGAAAACAATGGATCAGATATAATTTACACGTATTTTTTTCACCGAACAAAATTATTAGCCGAGATAAAAGTTAGATTACACACCATTAAAACAACCATAAACGGATTTTTAGATAAAATTTTTCTTCAGGCATAAATAAAACTAGGAAAATTTATCTTTATTTTTTAAGTGATGACCGTAATCAACGAAAATTATAACAAATATTAATACAATAACAAGAATCGGAAAATTAAAAATGTAGAAAGAAAAGACTCGAAGATACAGAAAAATATGGAAAATCTATATAAGAAAAAAAGCTATACTAAGCTGGATAAATAAAATGCTTATTTGCATTCGTCGGTCAATAGCTTAAATACTAACAATTTTATACTAACAATTTTAAATTAAATACTTACAAATACTAAATACTATTAAATAAATAATAAACAATTTGATACTAACAATAAATCTTGTTTTATTTTTTTATTTTTTATATATCTTTAATCTCTCTCTCTAATTTGAGTCCATTGTATATATACATACGTTCCATATCAATCACAATTAACACGGATATGGGAATTCAATAAATCATTTTTAGCAGTAAATTTTAGTAAATTCTTCAAGAAGCTGAAGAACTGTCTCATAAGAATTAATACCATATGACAGCTACCTCTACAATTTCTAACCAAAAATATTAAAGATAATGTGTTTTTAAGTTTTTAATTCTAAGCTGAAACGCATAAAATATAAAATAATTTATCGCGTATAACTTAAATATTTATCTATAACTACAACATAATAAACTAAATAATTTCTATTAAACTTAATATGGAGTAATCTATTTTTTTAGTTTTATAGCAGTTTGTTAGTTTATTAAACGAATAACTAATTATTTTTCAAGGAATACAAGGTTAAATGCAGTAATTTTCCTCATAAGAATCTGGTTTCATAACTAATTTTTCAATCAATAGCCACGTGACTCAATTCTTCAAAACGGTCTCATCAGCATGTGCGTCCGACGTAATATGGGCTTTCGTAACCATCTCCGACGGTATAAGGAAAATATTTCTCTGTGTTATAAACTGAAAGAAAAGCAATGATATCTAGACCAGAAAATTTCAACTTGAAAATGTTATTTATTTAATGCACTAATTTCGGTGGATTAAAAATAAGGATGGGAAAGAGCAGGAAAATAATAAAATGTCATACTACAGGCTTAACGAACCCGAAGACTCAATGCCCAAACCATCCACCGTCCAGTGCACATTGGACTATCTAAAAACAATTCTTTTTTTTTTTTTTTTTTGTAACGCAGTCATTAGTTTTTTTTTAATTAGTTAGATATATTATCTTATCATTAACAAATGATATCTCAGTTTAAAATAAAAAAACTATTATGTTTATGATTCCATTGTTTACTAAAGAGATTATTGGGCGGACTTGATTTTTATTTTTCAGGAATATTTTACATGAACAAATCAAGCTCATTTTTTCCTTTTTCTTAAAAAAAAAAAAAAGAAAAGAAAAGAAAATTAGGTATTTCTATGGCTATTGTAAGATATAAAAAAATTAAACTAAACTTTCTTTGTTTTAACTTGTATTAAAAGACTCCATTTTTATTGATTAATACCCCACCTATTGTCAAAATTGATCCGAATTTTTCTCAAAATTTTTATTTTATGCACGTAAATGTAAGTCAATTTCCAGCTGGCACAAAAAAAAAAGTCTTTTTCTGGTTATTAATAAAAATTCGGTGTCGCCAATATGGTGCCGTATAGTGAGACCACGATTTCGACTGAAAAGAACAGAACCCCTTTTGGAGGTTTATTTATCTCCAAACAGTGAGCGTAGCAAGCAGGTGTCGAAAGCTTGGAACTAGTAAAGCTGATCAAACTCCTTTTTACCTGAAAATGACGCGATGAGTGAAAGTTTATATTTCGGTAACGTATCTTCCCGAAATAGGCCACACCCAGAAGTAGCATTTCGATAAATTTTCCGAAAAATTTAATATAAGTTTGAATAATTAAGTATGGCAACGAATTTAAAGAAATGGAACTAAGAAATATAACTTTTGCTCATTAATAATCGTGAATTCTTACGCATTTTTTTGTAAATGTGCTTCCCGTATTTCAAAATCACCTAAAAGGGCTCAAAGCGTTAGACAAGGTGATAACTTATGTTGAATCCTACTAAAATTCCTCCACTGTGTAGCACAGAGCTTACACAGACCGCAAAGAGAGGCTGAAGTTGAGTGCGGCATCACTAAGCAGATCCGGTGTTTACATTAGAATTAGTAGCCAATGACTGCCAATGTGGTTTATTGTTAATTCGCCTTGATCCTCCTAATGCATCTGTTCGTTCTCAGGCAACTAGTATGTCTTACACATACTCTCAGCTTGCAGACATTTGTCTATGCCGTAATTTTTCACCTGGATCTAGTTCAGTATAAGTCCTTATATTCTATACACAACAATAATTGAGGTATGCCATTTTTAATATGCAATAACTCAACTATTAGACATTCTCAAATTAAACCTAACATTGGATTACGATAATATTACAAAATAAAAAATAATAGTTGCTTTGCAATATTTTGGATGTTCTATATACTTATTCGGTTTACACACTTATTAAAAACATTTTGTGTTACTTCTGCTAAATTCTTTCTGGACGTGGATTACATGCTTAGTTTATAGTTGTCTCGATCTCAACAAAAAAGGACCCGTTTGGGAGTTGATTTATCTTTGAAGAGCGAGCGTAGCGAGCTGGAATCGAAAACTGGGCTCTATTAAAGCTAATCAAGACCCTTTTAAACGCAAAAAGACGCGATAACATAATCGGTCTCACCCAGAAGTGACATAGGGAAATCTTTACCTCAATTAATAATGAGTTTAAAATTAGAGGTTATGAAGCTGTAATTTTTTTATGACTGCCATTTAAAAATTTCAATTTTATAAAAATCAATTTCAGTTAAAAATTACTTTTTGGCAATGAAGCTATTGAAAACAATTATTACCTAATTTCGATGTTTAATTGAGTAATCAAAGGTATATAAACGTTCCAAAAAGTTTGGATCTACTACAGGTCTACTCTAAGTTTTCCTTACGCATGATTAAATCTCTACATGGTCGGACTAAGAAGTGTTGAAAAATATCCAGAATAATATCTATATTAATATTATAATATTAAGATATTAATAAAGTCCTCAAATTCACTACACAATAATTAATACACGTTACAAGATAAGTATAAAAGAACTGATACAAATTTAAAATCTTCAATTTAAAAAAAATAACAGAATGATTCTTTTAACCTATTTTAGTTAAGGAAACAAACAAATTTATATTTTTATTGAAATTACTAAAATAGCGAACCACTAAATTTTCAAAAACAAAGTTTCTGAACCATTCATTGATTTAATAAGGGTAATTAAAGCACAATGTTTACTTGTACATTTTGTGGGTAAGATAAGTGTTGGCGGTGGGCCAAGCGATATGAACTCGAAATAGAGGTCTCAGTGTCCGCTCAAAATAGACTGCTGTATATTATGTCAGCTGTTCACACTTTGCTGTTTTAAGATTTTTTTTCAAGAAGTGTGTATCCCTGAGTCACCACGAAGTGGGACATGCATTAGAAAAATGAACTACCTAAGAACAGATAAATATTAAAATAAACGTATAGTTACGTATTCGTTTATATATCAAATGGCTTGTCAAGTACAATACTAGTCTAACTCACAAATTGCAAATTTTATATTTTTCAAATAAATTGCAAATTATCTTCCAATTTTTCCCGAATATCTGTGAGCAAGTCCGCTTATAGACTGCGATTAGGTTAGATTCCAAAAACCTTCCAACAAAACAGGCAACGGATATCAAAGCAGTAGGAAGTAAATTCTAATCTAATTTTATTGAGTTAGATCAGACATGTTCGGACGAGCGATATGACTCCAAGCATTAACTAATTTAACTTCACTAAGCCTTTAACAAATAAGCTAAACCTTATTTATTTATTTATTTTTTTTTTTATTGGTTACTTTGATTCCTTATTTTTTTTTGGTGGCCCAATTCTTTAAGATAGCTAGCTTGAAGGCACATAGCTTGTATAGATATGTACAACATACCTAGTTTTTCCCTAACAACCAAGTTTTTACTTATAGATACTTGTTTCATGTGTAATGATGTGGTTAGCATAAATAATACCTTGAATTAAAGTTATTTTAAAATGTCCAATTATGTCAATAACACCAATTAATTCTACCCCTATTCCATCCTCTATTGTCCAAGTCGCACTCAATAGTCCATTGCGACCGCAAGTTTCATGACAAATATTGAAGAAATTATGAAAATCGATATTATTAATTCCACTTTTTATTACATGTATGTAGTTATCAATCAGTAGAAAACTACTCGGAGCCATAGAAATAAGAAAATAAAAGCACACGATCATATATACTGAGACAAATCACCTAAATACTCACTATTCCAAATTTATAAATAACTTTTTATAAATTATAGCACTTATAAAAACCTGTAAGAATATATTTCATTAATAACTTTAGCATTTCAGAAGGATTAAATCCTATTTAGCAACCGTAAAAATCTATCATTCATTCAAAATTAATCTAGTTGATTGTTAGTTAAAGGAATCATGCTGGAGGAATGACAAAAATGATTAAAAAGTGAATTTTTCTTGGAATAAACATTAGTAAAATTAAAGCAAATAGGTAATTGAATCTATTGTTTGAGGTAGTTTCACATGTCCACAAATTCAAATTATTGGAAAAGTGAAAAAAACGTTTCTACATTGAGAATTCCTTAACTTAAATTATTTTCTCGAACACACATTCCTCCTTAGAATACACTTTTCATGAATTGATATATTCATGATAGATCTATGTTCATTCGATAGATCTGAAAAATTAATGTTTTTTTGGACATGTTTTTTTTTTTCTCCTGATTATGGAAAAAAAACGATTGTTACAAATCATGCATTTTGGAAATTATTATACAAGACACTTACAAGCTTCCTTTTACTGTCTAATAAATGATAAATAACTGAAGGTATAAATATATAATGGTGAATTAGGGAAGATTCAATTTATGGTTCTCCATTCAAATCTTCTGTAGGTTCTTTGATAGCAAAAATTTTACGCCAAACGTACTTACTGTTTTGGTTATAGAAAGATATTTTTCAATGCCCTGGATTTGTCTCCTTTCTCTTAACAACGATTATTTGAATGGCCTATAAAAGCCAATAGATTACCTGGGCTTGTCTGGTATCTTTCGAATTTGATGCTTCGGCATGCAAGGCTTTCAAAAATCAAATAAAACGAAAATCAATTTTTTTTTGACGTTTCGGGTTTCTCAAAAGTTCAATGATTGTTTACTATTAGAAATATCTTAATAAAATAAAAAATTATTTACTATTAACATATTACTATTACTATAACTATTCATATTTTAGGAGAAATTCTGCATTCTTAAAATATTTTTAGATGATGGGGACAAAGTAGCCCGAAGCGTTAAATCCATTATTATCTATTGATGATACAAAAAATATTGGAGAATTTTTTCCAAAACCCTGATAATTATTAATTATTAAAATGAGATTAATTATTGTATGGGGCAATAATTCCTGTATCTAATAAAATCATTACACCCTTCACATAAAAAATAATAATAATAATAATATGAAAAATGAAAATAATTATTTAATCTTGATAAAATATTCAATTTTTTCTAAATTGTTTCTAATAATAAGTTTAAATGATAGTGAATATGTCTGGGTTAATATCTAATGTAATAGGTGTTGATTTGTGAGTAATGAATCGCGTTTGTGTATTTTATTAAGAACTATTCTCTCTTTCAATGCCTTCTTTTTTTCCCTCCGTCATATTTTGTTTTTAACGACGCAATACCATCCATCACCATCCACAACTTTTGGAAAGATATAGCAAGGCTTTTTTTCGGGACTTTATCGTGATTTATGTTGTTATATTTTTTCTAAAAAAAGAAGAGGCAGACATCAGCTATATAGGTCAGTTGCAGACGCCCATCCCAGAAAGGAAAAATATTTATATTCAAAGGAAACAGTGAATTGAGAAATGAATTCTCCAATACGACCGGTCAAAGTAGGCCTTTGTTGGGAATATGATTTTATCACAACTCCCAGGTTTTTTTATTAAATCAGGAGCGAGTATACTACTGCGGTTTTCCGAAATTCAATTTTTAATAATCAAAATTCGATTGTTCAGTCGGCTCTTGCTTAATTCACGAAGAGATACCTTTCATTTCTCTCCCCCAAATTTTATTATACATTGGTACCATAGGGTGGGTGAGTTGAATAGGATTTTTATTTAGGTATCAATAACAGTATATACTAGAAGATCTAGAATTGAAGTGAGTGGGAAAGAACATTGAATGACAACGTTTGTGAAAGGCACGGTTACAATTATATTTAGTCATCTGTTACCTCCTTGGGGTAACTATAAGCCATGCGCTTGGCAAATCAAATAAGAAATACTGGTAAAATTATTTATTTGGAACTTCATAAATAATAAAAAATGAAGATAACTTTAAATATTAAGATAATTTTTTACTTTCACTTGCCTATAAATGAAATAAGTAAGGGAAAGTATTGTGAAAAATTTCGACTTCCGGTTTTCAACGGAAATACACGTTTTGGGGTCCCCTGAGTCCAAATAACCAAGTTCATTATAAACCCAGGAATTGTTAACATGATAATGGCTTCATGTCAAATCAATACAAAAATATATCATTTTGTACCTCAACATCTCAGATTTTCTTGAAATTTGGTATATGTGTACTGCTTGCATCTACTAGAACAATTGTGAAATATTAAGGTCGGAGCCACAGTTTAATATAAGTGAGGTTCGATAAACGATTAAATAAGAGCTTAACTAAAATCTGTTTTGGCCTCAAATAAGTAAAAAGTTATCATATGAAACTGAAGATGATCCTAAATTGCTTCATTAAATACAATTTTCAAGAAACTAAAAAGGGATTTCCAAGACTATAAACCCATGATTTTTTACCTTGATAATTAGTCAATCGGCTTCATTAGCCGATACGTCGGAGCAATAATGTATTATAAGTGAGGTTCAATGAAGGATCAAATAAGAGCTTAACTAAAATCTGTTTTAGACTCAAATAAATAAAAATCTGGTGCGATGCGCGCAACACACAACTTTCACTTACCAACTTGGTTAGATTAGAAATTGACGAGATTTGTCAAATGGCATTCCTGTCACTTTTTTCAACATTCATTTACTTATTTTGATTTGTATTTGCTCTCTAAAGTACGCTAAATTTCGTAATTGTTTAATAAAAGATTTTACTTGTGATAATTCGGGAATGCAAGCATAATACTCCTAGTCGTCTGATTTTATAATTCTAAATTAGTTGTTGAAAACTTCATTTAGTTACTATGAAACAAATAATTTCCACTAAATTACCAGAACATCTTCATTCATAAACAATCGTGCGCCAAAAAATATTTTTCTTCTTTTCTTCTGTATATGTTTACTTGATTTTTTCATATTTCATATTTAGCCACTTTTTATTTTTAGGTGTAACGAAAGGTAGTTAATGTCTCCATATAAACAAAAACAAAGTTACATTATGGGAAAACCAAAAAGGCCCCTTCCCTCTTTAAGCCTGATCAGAACATTTTAATAATGATAAAGCTTACCCGATATTAAGGAATACTTGATTCTCATTAATCATGACGAATTTGATCAAATCATTAAAGCCGTTTTTGAGAAAATCGAAAAAAAAAAAAACAAGTGGGAAAACATTTATTAAGTAAAGTACTTGGTTAATTGAACTAAGTCCCGCAAATCAGACCAATTCTGTGTTTGAGTGTGTGTGTGTGTGTGTGTGTGTGTGTGTGTGTGTGTGTGTGTGTGTGTGTGTGTGTGTGTGTGTTTGTGTGTGTGTGTGTGTGTGAACATACTAGCTCAAAAACTATAAACCGTACGAACCTGAAATTTTATATTTGGTGTATGTGTATACCCGCGATGTGACAGCAAAAATTTCATTAAAATTGGTCAAACGGAGGGGGTATTTTATTTAAAGAATTTTGTCTAATTTTTACGTTTTTTTCATTTCTCAAAAACGGCTCTAACGATGTTGATTAAACTCGGTATTTGATGGATGTATATGCCCGCGATGTGACAGTTAAAATATCATGACAATTGTTCAAACGGAGAGGGCACTTTACTTAATAAATGTTTTCCCACTTTTACGTTTTTTTTTTTCGATTTTCTCAAAAACGGTTTTGAACAAACTGGATATTAGATGTATATATATGGCCCCGAGAACACAGCAAAAATGTCATGAAAAGTGCTAAAAAGTGCCCTACTTTATTTAATAAATGTTTTCCCACTTTGACTTGTTGTTTTTTTTTTTTTCGATTTTCTCAAAAACGGCTTTAATGATTTTGATCAAATTCGTCATGATTAATGAGAATCAAGTATTCTTTAATATCGGGTAAGCTTTATCATTATTAAAATGTTCTGAGGGGGCTTAAACGGGGAAGGGGCCTTTTTGGTTCTCCTATAATGTAACTTTGTTTTTGTTTATGTGGAGACATTAACCTTTCGTTACACCTAAAAATAAAAAATGTCTAAATATGAAATATGAAAAAATCAAGTAAACATATACAGAAGAAAAGAAGAAAAATATTCCGTAAACTCATAAAACAAGTTGAGCCCATGCATGCGGAGTATGCCTTTAATGACATACCATAGTTCAAAATTAAAGCCGTTCTGTTCATTTAATGGAAATTTTTGTTTCATGATAACTAAGTGACGTTTTCAACAACTAATTAGAGAATTGTAAAATCAGACGACTAGGAGTATTATGCTTGCATTGCCGATTTATCACAAGTAAAATCTTTTATTTAACAATTACGAAATTTAGTGTACTTTAGAGAGCAAATGCAAACAAAAATAAGTAATTGAATGTAGAAAAAGGTGTCAGGAATGCCATTTGACAAATCTCGTCAATTTCTAATCTAACCAAGTTGGTAAGTGAAAGTTGTGTGTTGCGCGCATCGCACCAGATTTTTATTTATTTGAGTCTAAAACAGATTTTAGTTAAGCTCTTATTTGATCCTTCATTGAACCTCACTTATATTAAACTGTGGCTCCGACCTTAATATTTCACAATTGTTCTAGTAGATGCAAGCAGTACACATATACCAAACTTAATTGAAACTAATTAAGCCATTATCAAGGTAAAATATCATGGGTTTATAACCTTGGAAATGCCTTTTTAGTTTCTTGAAACTTGTATTTAATGAAGAAATTTAGGATCATCTTCAGTTTCATATGATAACTTTTTACTTATTTGAGGCCAAAACAGATTTTAGTTAAGCTCTTATTTAATCGTTTATCGAACCTCACTTATATTAAACTGTGGCTCCGACCTTAATATTTCACAATTGTTCTAGTAGATGCAAGCAGTACACATATACCAAACTTAATTGAAACTAATTAAGCCATTATCAAGGTAAAAATTCATGGGTTTATAATCTTGGAAATGCCTTTTTAGTTTCTTGAAACTTGTATTTAATGAAGAAATTTAGGATCATCTTCAGTTTCATATGATAACTTTTTACTTATTTGAGGCCAAAACAGATTTTAGTTAAGCTCTTATTTAATCGTTTATCGAACCTCACTTATATTAAACTGTGGCTCCGACCTTAATATTTCACAATTGCTCTAGTAGATGCAAGCAGTACACATATACCAAACTTCAAGAAAATCTGAGATGTTGAGGTTCAAAATGATATATTTTTGTATTGATCTGACATGGAATGGACCAGTAATAAAAGTGAGTGGCATAATAATACAAGTGAGTATGAATAAGGGATTCAATAAGAGCTTAACTAAAATTAAATATTTTAGAAATATTATAATTAATATTTATTATATTTATATTATTAATATATATTAATTTTTAAAGGGTAAATAACAGATAATTGAGTCTAGGTTAAAAAATGATACTTCACATGCGAAAGATAAATTAATATAATAAATAAATCTTCTAAAGTTACATTCAGACAAATAATAATTTCTGAGTGAAAATAAAGATAAGGAATATAAGCTACAGGACATTTCATTCGAATTTTTGAATAATTTTATTTCTCTTTGTCTATTCTTTAAAGAACGTTTTATAATCTTTTTCGTAAAGTTAACAATTATTCGTTAAATTATGCTTTATTACGCCCTTGCTTTTTCGATTCATTTCATACATAATGTTTTTTCCCCTCTCATAAATTTATTTCTTTTTTCTTCTATCTCACCTTTTTATGTATTTTTTTTTCTTCCCCCTTCATGCATCTTATATGATAGAAATAAATTGGGCATTACAGTAACATGATGGGAATTTATTTATTTTTAAATATTACCATAAGTATGCATTAATAGTATACGGATCCTGAGGATACTAAGCCTCTGTTAATCCGACCAACGAAGTTAGTTTGGGATGAAACTAATTTTTTGACAGACCCAAGGAAAAACCAGGACCATAAACCCCCAAAAGATGTTTTAATTTTGAACATTGGCATACTATGCATGATTATGAATATCGAAAATTCCCAAGCCGCTTTGAAGTTCAAAACCTTACCATTATGTTAATATTGTTGGAGAAAAAAGATGAAATCAAACAAGTATAGTTTCTGATCTGCTTACGTTCGGGGGCTATTTTATTTATATTTCGTACTAAAAATTGTTTCTTTGTTTCAGGTAAGTGAAAGAAATATCTCCTCCTACCTCAAAATTGTTAAAGGTAACTGATTCACTATTAAAATTTATAATTGCTAATAATAAGCTATATAATTGCGAAGCATTTTTTAATCGCATAAAACAAGAAAATTTACTTTCAGAAAATGTAATAAACATTATTTATAAGAGAAAGTTTACTTGTAAGATATTTTGATTTATTTAGTGAAAAAATCTTGGTGAGTGTCACTTGAGATTAGGAAGTTTGCAGAAAATCTGATAAAATATTTGAAAGATCCCGGAGTTTATGGAGATTAATATTTCAGAGTTTGAACAGACCTATCCCCTCCCCTTTCTGTTTAAAGAACGGAGTTAAAAGAAAGGAAAGTTATGATTTTTTTATTGGCGGCAGGTAATTATAAATTTCAAAGGGTTATTTCCCTTTTTTTTTAATTATTAAAGTGGTACTCAATTTTTTCCTTAAGCTACTTCCATCATAAATTTACTCATAAAATTATTTACATTTCCAATTTTTTTAATAATTAAATACTATGATGATTTTTATTAATTACAATAAATCATGATATTTCTTTAAGAGAATATATGCTTTTAGAACAGTCGTTCGAAATCAGTTTATTAATACCGCTTCTAGCATTTTATTTTAAATATTTATTATAAAAATCAGTATTGTGAGAATTCAATTATTTAGCAAGAATTTATTTACAGTAATGAGGCAATATACTGAAGTAGGTAATTATTAGTTTAGTTTTTGAACTAGCATTTCTGTCGCTTTTCAAATAACAGTTTTTCTGTTTTTGTCATGTATATATTACGTAAATCGAACTGAGGTTTAGTTTAATTTACATTTCTTTTCTTTAAATATATATTACTGATCTCAATATTAGTCCTGTCCCCTGCACTGTTCCTTGTCAGTATGTTTGCGTTCCTCATCTGCTGATTTTCAAAACAAAAACAGTCTCTAGGTTAATTTATTTTGCGAAATTAGCAACTTTAGTCGTATGATATAGTTAAAGATAAGTATGAATTTTATTTTCAACAAAAAACTGTTCTTGCTGCGCCAAAAGATTCAAGAAAAAAAAAAATCTACCGCTGTGATTCGGCTGATATTCTTTTCGCTTGCAACCCAGCTTTCACTTCGATACATCATGGTAGGGAAAAATATGGATTTAAAAATATGGAGTTTGACTTGTTTGCTTACTTCGCGTTTACCTACTATGGTGTTGCAAATCTGGTAATAGACCTCATTTGCTTTCCTTATTCTGCTTGAGATTTCCTGGTCTATCTTCCCCGTCTGCCTGATAACTGTTCCTAGGTAATTATAATCGCTAACATTTTCTAATATTTCTCCTCCACAATAAAATCGCTCGTTTCTTGTCTCTTCCCTGGAAACAATGAGTACTTTACTCTTGGAAGTATTTATCTTCATGCCTTTCCGTAAAAGCTTCTCCTGCCATTCCGTTATCGCTTGTTGCAGTTTCTCTTTTGTATCAGCAAGTAGTCATCAGCGAATTAGTAGCATTTAGCGAGAATTGTCTTGAGATTCCATTTCCCTATCGTTGTCCAGGGTGTCCTTCTTTTACAAATTTTATGGATCTCGCCCATCAGAATTATGAAAAGAAGGGGGCTCAAGCTATCCCCCTGTTTTACTCCTCGCTCCATTCGGAATGTTTTAGATGCTTGACCATTTATACGTATTATAACTTTTGGTTCTTGATATTTTGCCTTTATAGCATCTACTAGACTTCCCGGGATTCCCATAAATATTTCCTAGTAACAGAATCGAACGCTGCTTGTAGATCCAAGAATGCAAGATACATATTTCTGTCTCTCTCCCATGCCTTTTCAAGAATATTTCCTAAGTTAAAAATATTATCTTGCGTTTGTCTTCCTGGGCGGAAACCAGTCTGTTCCTCTTCCAAGTCACCCTCTACTATTTCTCTGAGCCTGTATTGGAGGATTGACGTATACATTTTGTATACTACTGAAGAGAGACATATCGGCCTATAGTTGCTGCATTCGCTTTGTCTCCCCTTCTTATAGATAGGAATAATAACATTTATAATAACATAATAAAATTTAAAACTTGTTCATAATATTACCATAATTTTTTTTTTATTTCTGAACATTCCTTTCTACAGTTAACTAAATTGTTGTTTTTATTTATATATATGCTCTCAATAATTTCTCTTTTTTTCTTGCGTTTTTGTGAGCAGATTATTTTTGTTTTTTGGAAATGTTTTGTAATTTTACGGTGTTCGACAAGGGCTGAATAGATTTTTGATTTCGGTTTTAAGCTATATGGGTCATTCCATATCAAGTGGACCAAAGTGGTTGCTCGATCATTTTAGAAAAAAATTATAATTTTACCACCAATTACGTATGGAATCAGTAGTTCAAATCAATTTTGGAAAAAAATTTAGGATCAACCGTTTCAAAATGGCAGCCATTTTTGTTTCACCTTTCAGGCCGATTTTTAAGTTTTTAAGCTCTCACAGAAAACTCATTTTCTCAAGACTGGTAAGTCATAGACCAATAATTCAAACACAATTGTTTTCCTTAAAGTCTGTTCTATATTTCGTGTTCTCTTTATTATTTGAATATTTTGCAGTCCAATACTTGAAAAGTGCTATTGAAAACAACTGCTTTAAATTCTCAAAACACCGTTTTTGAGGGTAAGTTTCGGGTATAAGGGCATGTACGCCAAAGCTGATTTTTGGCATGATAATAAACCTAACTAAGTAGCTTTCATTAAAAGTACTCTTAACACGTATATTCTTGGACTAATTTTTTACGAATTTTTAAGGTTCAGATTTTTTCATTTTATGTTAACTTTAGGCTCTAATATCTCTGGCGGGCTAGTTGATAAAAATCTCATTCTTTTACATGTTATGCTTACATGCAACATAAATCACCTGCAAGAAATTTCAACCTGTTTATTTGAGTACATCAGTAGCTACGAATTTGTTATGCTTACATGCAACATAAATCAACTGCAAGAAATTTTAACCTGTATATTTGAGTACATCGGTAGCAACGAATTTTTGAAAAGGGTCATTTTCGTGCTCATTTAACAATGCGTAAACTAGATCATACTTCATTAAAATATTAATGTTTGTGAATTTTTTACTTTTAATAACCCTTATTAATTGTTTTTTTTTTAATTTTATCTATGTCCAACGGAAAATATTTTTAACCACTTTTTAACTAAAACAAATAATAAAAATTTAATAGAGTAGATTTTAATTATAATTAAACCCAATATATTTTTTTTTGCATTAGACATAGATAAAATTAAAAAAAAACAATTAATAAGGGTTATTAAAAGTAAAAAATTCACAAACAGTAATATTTTAATGAAGTATGATCTAGTTTACGCATTGTTAAATGGGCACGAAAATGACCATTTTCAAAAATTCGTTGCTACCGATGTACTCAAATATACAGGTTGAAATTTCTTGCAGTTGATTTATGTTGCATGTAAGCATAACAAATTCGTAGCTACTGATGTACTCAAATAAACAGGTTGAAATTTCTTGCAGTTGATTTATGTTGCATGTAAGCATAACATGTAAAAGAATGATATTTTTATCAACTAGCCCGCCAGAGATATTGGAGCCTAAAGTTAACAAATAATTAAAAAATGTGAAGTTTAAAAATTCATAAAAAAATATGGTAAAGAATATACGGGTTAAGAGTACTTTTAATGAAAGCTACTTAGTTAGGTTTATCATCATGCCAAAAATCAGCTTTGGGGTACATGCCCTTATACCCGAAACTTACCCTCAAAAACGGTGTTTCGAGAATTTAAAGCAGTTGTTTTCAATAGCACTTTTCAAGTATTGGACTGCAATATATTCAAATAATAAAGAGACCACGAAATATAGAACAGACTTTAAGGAAAACAATTATGTTTGAATTATTGGTCTATGACCTACCAGTCTTGAGAAAATGAGTTTTCTGTGAGAGCTTAAAAACTTAAAAATCGGCCTGAAAGGTGAAACAAAAATGGCTGCCATTTTGAAACGGTCGATCCTAAAATTTTTTTCAAAAATTGATTTGAACTACTGATTTCATACGTAATTGGTGGTGAAATTATAATTTTTTTCTAAAATGATCGAGCAACCACTTTGGTCCACTTGATATGGAATGACCCATATATGTGTTTGTTTATTCTAGTTTCCAGGTTGCACCCTGTATGGCCCAAATAAGATTTATTACAATTAGAACATGGTATATTGTACACAATGTTTGTTTTCTTCATAGTTGGGATTTTGTCTTTCATTTTTGTATAAACAGTTTTAACGGGTTTTTTGTTTATAACTTATTTTGAAACTGTCTTCGTTGAATTTTTAGAAGGTGTTACTTATTTTTATGATAAATGGGGTTTATACGGTAAACTAACGAATTTTTTTATGATTGGTTTAACACTTTCATTGATCTTATTTTCAGTGGTGTCATTGTTATTATATTTTATGATGTTTTCATTATTGGAGGTATGGGGGACACTTTGAAAATAATTGATGATTTTGGAAATTTGTTATTGTTTCTTTTAGCTCCAATACTTATAATTATAAATTATAAATTATAATTATATGTATACTTATAAATCAATAAAAATGTCAATTATAATAATTGATAATGCAGATTGTTATGTAATTTTTAGACCTCTATTAATTTTTAAGACTGTGATATTGTTGTTTTTCTGTGAGTTTTTATTAAGTGAGTATAATTTTAATTATTTTTAATTTTTCTTTTCAAATATCTGTATTTACTTAGACTCCATCTTAGATCAGTCTCTGTTTATAGTTTTAATACCATTTGTGATTACTCCAGCTTAATGCATTAGCAAGATATTTTTTGACCACTATGTGACTTCCTTATATTTTTTTTATTTTTTTTATTGTACCAAATGACACAATTTTTTAAATTTGTGAGTTTTTATGATTTGTTGATGAATGTGGTAAGATTATGTTCCCTAAATTTGTACTTTTATTCAAGTACACATTATACAATTTTAATTGTAAAAATAATTTTAACCACAAGGCTGTGATTTTTCTTTTTGATCTTTTAGCTTTGAAAATGCTCACATACGAGCGAAACGTCAGCCATTATAAATTTTGACTATGACTGTATAAAAGTCAATAAAAGAAAACATTTTCGAGACCCTTACAGCTTATAATTTGTGAACCTTCCTTATATTTTTATTTTATTTTTTTAGTCTTCATAATTTTAATTTTTAAACCCATTCGAAACTCTTAAAATAATATCTTCGACGCTCTTAAGTTTCCATATCTTCAACTAACATTAGTAACCATCGGCATGTCCTACTTGGGCATAGTCAAACCTGTTTATTTAATATTCTGCTTTTTTACGAACCTAGTAATTACTGAAAATAATCGTGACAGTTTATTCGCTAAACTAATCTTTAGACGAAAACAGAAGCCGAGGGTTTGATAGCGGTAATAGGGGTTGTGATTGTGCTCAGTGAGGCGGTGGGGCTGGCCTCTTGTTTGTCGACAGTTATAGTGTTAGCACAGTTGCCGAGCAGCAGGCAATAATGTAGCTCCAGGGAGGCCCTCCCGAGGAAATATCTATCCCATCATCCCGAGGCTCCGCCCGGATTTGGGAGCTTGGATTACTGTTCGTAGAGTTTGTTCGTCCGGAACACAAGTACTCGTTTGCCGATAACCGAAAAGAACTAAGAAAGAGAAAATAACACATTAGTTATCAGGAAAATGTAACTCTGGACTGAAAACAGGAAAACTGGTGTTTCAAAGCCAATTGCTATCTGATTTAGCAGCTGATGTGCCTGGCGATTCGTATCCATCATCTAAATTAGAAGGGACATACTCCCACTTTTTGTATCTCTGCTTTTGTATTAATTAATTTATGGGTATTACCTACTATCTATAAGATATTTTTTTATTCATTTTGAAATCCAGAACTATAACAGATCCATTTCGGGTAATTAAAATTGAAGAATTATTATTTATAATTACTCTAAACGAGAGAATTAAGAGGAGGGTTAGAAATTCTCATTTTCTCGGTCATAGAAAAAAAATCATAATGAGACTTTTATATTTTAGACTAGAAAAGCCATGGTATGATCTTAATCACAATTATGTGTAATAAAAGAATCTATGTTTGATTTTCATTATTTAGCCCTCGGTCGGGCGCAACCCATCTGTCAGGCACAGTCCCGTCATTTTGTCTCTTCCTCAATCTCTCTCTCTAAATGATTTACCTGCTAACGAAGAGGGAATTAGTTTACCCCATGCCTTTCAAAAGTGCAGTTATTCAACTTTTGATCTGATTGGCTTATTGCCTAACATATATATATATATATATATATATATATATATATATATATATATATACATATATATATATATATAAATATTCGCATTCAGATATTTAGTTTTACCTACTGCATGACCAAATAACAAAATGATATCATTTTTTTTTCCGGGTTCCCGAGAAATATGCCCTTTCTGACAATACATCCCTTCTAAACCCAACAAGTACGATGTATAATTTTTTACTCTTTTTGATGTGAAAATCAGCTACACGTTCAATATGGAAGTATATTTTAGGTGTACCAACAACCTCTAAAAGACTCGTCACGAATTTATACATTTTTCACGATTGTAATACTTTCCCTAACTATATATTTTATAAATAAGTCAGTGAAAGTAAAAAATGTTTGTTATGTTTTAGAAAAAGCCACTCCCATTGCTTCATTATATATTACTTTCATAAAATTCTATAAATAATACTAGTTAATAATATTTATAGAGTTTAATTTAAAGACGAATTAAATATCATATCACATAGCTCTCCTGTCTTTAACGGTTGACGAGATATTTTTAATATTGAAAAATTGGAATGAGCCAATGAAGGATCTATTACTACAATAAAATAACAATAGCAATAAAAGAACTGTAATTTAATATGTTTATAATATATGCCTGTTGTTTCGTTGACCAGCTGTTTCTCACCAGATCAAACGAATTTTCCTGATGCTTATCACAATTTTTAAATAGGCGTTTCGAAATCAATTATATTTTACTATCGTCTTATTTGTTTTGCTTTCTTTTTAAACACTTTCTGCACTGTTCCTAAGTCTTTTGCTCATTACATTTTATTGCTGAATCATTTCGTTATCGATATCATGCAATCGTAATCTTATTTCGATTATTGAATTCTTTAAAGATAGTAATTTTACTTCTCTATTTTTTTTTCGATTTCTTATTTAATATTAATTAAATTATTTTCATGATGAGAAAATACAATACTTATTCTAGTAATTAATAATCTTTAACTGTACCATATTTCATTAAGTGTTTACTAATGAATTATTTTAACTGTATTTAAGCCTTCCAGTTTATTTCCTATATGTTTTTCAAAATATTTTTTAACATTGAAATAGGATCATTTACCGAACATAACATGTTGACATATAATATTAACTCAAATAACAGACGTCTTGATATTTATAGACACATATTATAAGATAAATTTGTTTAGTCATGCCTTAATACTCTTTGCAGCATCACGATATTAATGTTATCTTAAGAACCTGTTAAAATTACAAAACAGTATCGCTGTTTGATTAAAACATTACCTAATTCATTAAATACGTGATCATTTCCTGGTTAGTTTTAATCGTAACATTTTGAATTTTTTTCTTCTTTACTTATCAAATAATTCAGAAATATAATAATCTATATCGATTAATTTGTAAACTAATTATAAGAACTACGATGTGTATTTTGAATACAGATGACTAGCTAAAAAGAATTGAATTGAAGCGTTTTTAAGAATTTTAGTGAGTATCATGTTTCTTTTCCTAAAGACGCCCTCTTAAGTATCTTCTGATGATAATTTATTCAAATCATGGTTTTAAATATTCATCTTAATATGAAAAAAAAAAATCTTCCAATTCACTTGTTAAGATTCTTATGTCAGAGCGATATTATAACAGAAGGTTTTCTACATAAGATTTGTCTGGGAAGTTGTGTTTTGAAAACGTGAATTTTCAATTTATTTGTGTAATTTGATATTTAAAATTATTTTTATTTTCTAATTTGTTTCTGTTATTATTATAGAATCAGTTTTTGTTGATTATACAAGAGAGTTGACTGTCTTTCAAATATTTTTTTTTTTTGCTTCATACTTTTATTCGCATATTTCGCAATTAAACGACAATCAGTGAACGAGATATAAAATCCTGTTATGTTGGCATATTTGGCATGAGGAAAAATAGTGCCCAGCAGCACATCAATCCGGTGTTGTTTCGGCAGAGGAGGTCTTTCATCCAACTCCTTTTCAGCCGCTTGGAAAAGGCGTGTCCATGTCTGTCATTAATAATTCTGTTATAATATCCGTGCAATTTCAAATAATATTAAACATATTATCTATTATCTAACCTTCTTTCAATGCTGATAACGAATAACCCCATTTTTTTCAACATTACAAACTATAAAATTAGATTGTTATGCATAGTAAGAATGTTGGTCATAGTGGCTGATTTAACATTATGAAAAATCTTTACATTATGTTTCCTACAAAAAAATTTACAGTTTTTACATTGTTTTTCGTTAATAGGACCAAAACAGAACTGCCCGTAAATTTTTAACGCAGCATGATTGCCTGCTTTAAAATGTTTTAATAAAGTTTGCGACTGTACCACAAATGAATAATTTTATAGTATGAAATCAGGACGTCAAAGGTTCGTATGATTACTTGAATATACCCGAATAATTTGTATTTACTATCGTATTTTGTATTACCTACGCTCCAAATAAAAATAATGAAATTGGCTTTGGGCCTGCACCGTCTAGGTTTCAGTGCACACTCGAGTTTAAAAAAAAATTAAATTACCCGGTTCGGACAAGACAAATATTTTCTTTTGTGTAACACCGTACCAAGTCCAGTCATTAGTTAGTCAAGGGTCAGTTTTCCGTATTTACTAATTATTTTTTCTTTCACTTACCTATAAATGAAATATATAGTAAGTGGAAGTATTGCGATCGTGAAAAATTTCGACTTCCGGTTTTCAACGGAAATACACATTTTACGGTCTCCTGAGTCCAATTAACCAAGTCCCGCGAAATGGTCTTTGTGTCTGTGTGTGTGTGTGAACAGACTAGCTCAAAAACTATAAACCGTGCGAACCTGAAATTGGGTATTTATTGTATGTATATGCCCGCGATGTGACAGCAAAAATTTTATCAAAATTGCTCAAAGGGACGGGGTACTTTATTTAATAACTTTTTAAGTTTTTTTCGATTTTCTCAAAAACGGCTTTAACGATTTTGATTAAACTGAGTATTTGATCTATTTATATGCCCGAGATATAACTGTAAAAATTTCATCAAAATTGATCAACTGGAGGGGGGACTTTACTTAATAAATTTTGTATCATTTTCACGTGGTTTTTTTATTTACTCAAAAACGGTTTTAACGATTTTGATAAACTCGGTACTTGATGTATGCATATGCCCGCGACGTGACAGTCAAAATTTCATCAAAATTGACCGAATGGATGGAGCACTTTACTTAATAAATGTCGTCTCATTTTCGCGTGTTTTTTTTATTTACTCAAAACCGGCTTAAACGATTTTGATTAAACGCGGTATTTGATGTATGTATATGCCCGCGACGTGACAGTCAAAGTTTCATTAAAATAGATCAATTGGAGGGGCTACTTTACTTAATTAATGTTGTCTCATTTTCACGTGTTTTTTTTTTATTTACTCAAAAACGGCTTTAACGATTTTGATTAAACTCGGTTTTTGATGTATGTATAAGCCCGCGACGTGACAGTCAAAATTTCATCAAAATTGATCAAATGGAGGGAATACTTTACTTAGTAAATGTTATCGATGTTATCGATTCACCTTGCGCGCATCGCACCAGATTTTTACTTTCACTTACCTATATTTATTTTATTTATTTTGCAGCCCTACCTTGCCTGGTTGGCAAAACGGGTTTTAGCACCAGTTGGATGCTACCCATTCCTGGGTAGCAAACAACTGCTGCTTGTAAAACCATATAGAAATAATCTGCTGTGGCCATTATCTCATTTCTTCGTTCTATCTTCCCAACGGGCAGAATGGACCTTGCCTAATTTCTCATTTCAGGTTTCCTCCGCTTTAAGTTTTTACTCTGGTGGTCTTCCCAGTGCTGGTCCTCTTCTCCCGAGATTGAAGAGCTGTGGTCCCACAGTATTTTTCCACCCGTACACGAATTCCTTATAGTAAGGGTAGTTCCTTTCTTCCATTAGTTCAGGGAAGTTGTTTTCTGTCAGAACATACAGCTCAGCTTCCCTCATTAACTTAGCCCTTGGTTCCTCGAAGGCGGTGCAGTTTAAGACAATATGCTCAGCAGTATCCGGTATCCTGCATGTAGGGCACAGGGGATCAATATCCTTTCCAAAGCCATGTAGCTTGGCTCGGAAGGCCCCATGCCCTGTAAGGAATTGCGACACCCAATAATCCGGGAGGACCCACTTTGCTTTTAACCGATCCTGAACGGTGGGGAAATATTTTCTTAAGGTAGAACCTTTTGTAGTAGTCACCCACCGACGGTTCCACTCTTCTATTGTGTCCTCATGTAAAATCTTTTTCCATTGTCTTGGATCCTCTGCAATCCTTACCTGGATAGTTACCGGTAGACCTGCTGAGCCTTCTGTTTTGAGTTTCCATTTCAATAGATCTTCCCGCAGGATAAGGTCGAGAGGAACCCCTCCTGCTAAGACCTGCACCGCCTCGTGAGAAACTGTCCGATACGACCTAGTGACCCGTAGCAGAGCCGTGCGCTGGAACGTCGCCAATCTTTGTTTCTGCCGGTGAGAGATTATGGGACCACGCTGGGGAGCCATATCTTAGGATGCCCAGGATTGTCCCATTATAAATGGTCATTGTTGCTGAGTATCTGATTCCCCAAAATGCACCCCCCAGGCGACTCAGACCATTCAAGGTATGGGCCACCTTATTCCCGAGGTAGTCCAAATGAGGGGTCATATTAAATCTTCTACTGAATCTGAATCCTAGATAAGTGACCACCTCACTTGGACGTATTCTGATACCCTCAATATCCAGAATTATAGGGTGCGCCCTATCTGTCTGGCCTTTCAGGAGGATGGCCTGAGTCTTTGCCGCGGCCATCTTTACTTACCTATATATGAAATGTATAGTAAGTGGAAGTATTGCGATCGTGAAAAATTTCGACTTCCAGTTTTCAACGGAAATACACGTTTTGGGACCCCCTGAGTCGAAATAACCAAGTCCCGCGAAATGGTCTGTGTGTGTGTGTGTGTGTGTGTGTGTTTGTGTGTGTGTGTGTGTGTGTGTGTGTGTGTGTGTGTGTGTGTGTGTGTGTCTGTGTGTCTGTGTGTCTGTGTGAACAGACTAGCTCAAGAACTATAAACCGTGGAAACCTGAAATTGGGTATTTATTGTAGGTATATGCCCGCGATGTGACAGCAAAAATTTCATTAAAATTGCTCAAAGGGAGGGGGTACTTTATTTAATAACTTTTTACGTTTTTTTCGATTTTCTCAAAAACGGCTCTAACGATTTTGATTAAACTGAGTATTTGATCTATTTATATGCCCAAGATATGACTGTAAAAATTTCATCAAAATTGATTAACCGGAGGGGGGACTTTACTTAATAAATTTTGTATCATTTTCACGTGTTTTTTTTATTTACTCAAAAACGGATTTAACAATTTTGACGAAACTGGGTGTTTGATGTATGTACATGCCCGAGATACGACTGTAAAAATTTCATCAAAATTGATCAACCGGAGGGGGGACTTTACTTAATAAATTTTGTACCAATTTCACGTGTACATATTTTTTATTTTCTCAAAAACGACTTTAACGATTTTGAAGAAACTTTGCATTTGATATATGTATATACCAAATATGTAAAAGCCAACATTTCATCAAAATTGGTCCAACTGAGGGGGCACTTTATTTCATGACTTTTTTCCAATTTTTACCTTTTTTTCGATTATCTCAAAAACGGCTTTAACGATTTTTATCAAATTCGTCATGTTTAATGAAAATTAGGTTTTCTTTAATATCAGGTAAGCTTTATCATTATTAAAATGTTCTGAGGGGGCTTTTTTTGGGGGGGGGGGCTTTTTTGTTTGTTTCTTTCTTTCTTATAAAGTACCTTTGTTTTTGTTTACATGGAGAAATTAACTGTCTCTCGTTACGCCTAAAAATAAGAAATGGCTAAATATGAGATATGATAAAAATAAAGAAAACATGAAGAGGAGAAAAAAAGAAAAATATTCAGTCAACTCACAAAACTCGTTGAGCCCACGCATGCGGAAGACGCCTTTAATGACAGACTATTGTTCATAATTAAAGCCGTTCTGTCCATTTGGAAAGTGGCAATTAACAAAACGCATTAATTTCTAATCTAAGTAAGTTGGTAAGTGAAAGTTGTGTGTTGCGAGCACGCACCAGATTTTTTTTATTTCGTTTTTCAATGCGCGACTCTCTCTTCATCTCTCAAACAAATTTTCAAAACTGCACAAAATAAGAATAGCTGTGAGTAATTTGAATAGATTCGCGGTCTTCCTCAAACACTCGATACACTCGAGAATCATTTTTTTATTATTTTTATGAAAACTATAGCTTTTTTGGACATTTTAAATTGAAATTGGATTCTAAATACTTCAAAAATGACAAAACAAGAAACAAGTAGTATTAAAAGTAGCTGTCCAAGTTTGTTATTTATTAAAATCTAGTATCCTACGGAATCCAATTCTTTCAAATTATGTGCACTTCATCAAATCAACCATAAAGTATATATTTTTTTTAGCTGTTATGGAGTAAAACGTTCGGTAGAACTTTGGAATTGCGGCTCCAGTGCCTGGCCTACTTTGGTGCCCTTTAATGTGACCTACATTTTTTTTTCCGATCTCTTTCGGGGATTTTTTATCCCTTCAAAGCGATCCAAGCTAGCGGGGGTCGATTGCTAATATTTAATTAAGCTAAGCAATGCCTGTTTTCCCTGAAAAAGACAGATTAGAATTTGATAAGATCGCGGTCAAATAACATTTCGAAATAGGCCACACCTAATAGCAACTGCTCCAAAGTAGTTACAAATTTTCCTTACCTTCATTATTTTTTTCATCAATGGATTTTGGGAGTTTTCGGATGCATTATATCTGAACCTGGTTTGACTAAGCTGATCAGGCCTTTTTTTAGCTGAAAAAGAAGCGACAACCTTTTCTCTTGTATAATTCTTGTTTTAAGGATACAGCACAAAATGACTTGCGTACGTTGTTGACTAGTGAAGTAATTAATTATCGATTGGTCGAATATAAGAATGAAGAAATAAAGGCCTACCCGAAGGTTCGATGCCGACAATACCATTCGTTTCCTACACACCTCTATCCAACGACCGCCAACCACATCCACTTCGACTTCTTCTGATCGAGACTTCGACGTTACTGCGCTAACTCAATCCTCCCACTTTTTTTTTTTTTTTTTTTTTCGGTCCACCCCTTCCTCGCCGTTTAGGCTATACGAGGTTTCCCGGGCCAGGGGAGAGGGTGGGGGATTAATGCCGAGTATTATTAAATTTCCCCTGGCTCCGGGTTTGGAACTTGCTATCTTCTGGTTCTCAAATCATCTGTCCGGTTGTCAGTGGCAACGCGTATTTTCTATCGCGTTTAGCCACTCCGCCATCCCGCCACCCCTCAATCCTACCACCTACTTCTCGGCCTACCCCTCGAAAGTTTTCCATTTGGCACGTGCTTATTTTACAAGCCCGTTGCTTATTTTATTCTTTTAGCTGCTATCATCTCAATTATAATTTCCTGGGTTCACTCAGGGCGGCGTGTTTTAAACGTCTGAATTCTCAGGTTAATTCGGTCCTTCTTCGGTCTAAATATTTTAAGTACCTTTTTTTCAAATACCCCTAGCCGTTGCGCACCCTTCAACGTTAGCAGCCACGTTGCGAACCCGTAAATGACCAAAGAAAGAATTCCCGCCTATTAATAGTCTTGTAAATCCGAATTTTTAAGTTACGGGAAAAAAGGCGTGAGCTAAGTTTTTTGGTTAGTAAAAACTAGCATTTCCCGCCTATAATCTTGCTTCTATTTCCTCTTCACTTTCGTTTACCTGTTTCCTAGATGTTCCTTTACATACTGCTTACTACAGTAAGTAACAATAAACTCCGCCATGCCCCGGTCAGTGAATTGGGGAAAACATAAAAAATAAAAATCTTAATTTCTCTACGTATTCATAGGTTTTCCCCTCTACATCAATATTACCGTAAGCGTCCCTATTTCTGCGACCAACCATATATTTTGTCTTTTCACTATTTATTTATTTCTAGACTAAATTTTTAATAGCGAATACCTTTTAACAAGCAGGAATTTTGAATTCTTTTTAGAACCTTCTTAAAAACAGATCTTAAAAAAGAAAAAAAATATTTAATTGAAGGTTTTAGATTGTATGATGTAATAACGAAGTAAGTAATAGAAAATAAAATTTTATTTGCTTAAAATAAAAATAATATTACTTAACATAATTCGTACGAAATTAGTTAGCGTAGCGCAGAGACAGTAGCGTCACAGGTGGCGAACAAGGGAAACGCGCTGCCGCAGTTGGCAGTACTGTCGCTTTCCCCCGCCCCGCGCTCAGTTCGCTACTGACAGCGGCTGTGTACTGTGCCCAGTGTCACACCGGTCAATCAACTACTACCAATACTATACAGTAATAGTTTTTACAGTTTTTTTTATTTAATTTTAATTTTTTTATTACTGATATTTTTTTGGTAAATTTAAAAACCAAAAAGAAAAAAAAAAAAATCATACTTAAAACAAAAACTACTGAGTGCTCATTGCTTCAGCTTCACCATCCAAGGGATATACAAACAAACAAACAAAACTTGATAAAGAAGACTTGTTTTCAAGGTGATTTTTTTTAATTTTTTTTTTTTACATTTTTTTTAATTCCAATTTTTTAAATTCTTTCGAAAATGCCATCACAAATTGAATTATTCGACGAAGGAAGAATCTATGAATGTCGAAATATTTAATGTAAAAAAACTATTCCAAATCTATAAATAGATACAATAGGTATATACACACAAAATTAACCGGAAAAACAAAACAAAAAAACTTACTAGTTTATAAAAATTAAAACAATACTTTTCTATTTGTTCAATATTATTTTACTGTTACTATTCAATATTATTTTTACTATCTATTCCAGGGTATTCAAATATAATTTACTCGAATTTTATCTATTTAGATTTAATTATTTTTTTTTAATTACTTGAAAATCATCCTTCTTAATAAAATACATTGAATACGAATTTCTTTTCGGTAAATTTTTTAGCCGATTTACACCAAAATTACATTTGAAGTATCCAAACTCGACACTTTCGTTTAGTATTCTTTTGAATATTTAGCGAAAACCGAATTTCAGAGCGCACTGTTCAATGGTTGTTATCTACCTACTGTATTAGCTCAGGTTTTCAAACCCACTCATTTAAATAAGAATTGAAGACAATGCGCAAACAAACATTCAAACAGGAATATTGACGTTGGTATTACACTTCTCACTGCAAAGAGTTACTGGTCGTAATGAACTCGAATATTTTTTCTGATTTTAACTCTCTCTAAAATTCAAAAAGCTCTATTATTCCTGTTGAATTTTGATGATCATAATATTAGAACGCACACATATGAATTAAATTTGCATTTAATTATGAATATTTAAATATTCTCACAATTTCTTTTATTTTACAATTTCAAAACACTATCGCCAAGAAATATTTCCTCATATTATTTTTTTTTTTCGTATCTTAATCAGAATAACTTGTTCATTTCCACAGCGAGATAATTAAAACTCTCTTATCTATTTTAAACAAAAAACATTGTTTCCTTATCCGAATCAAAGAGTGCAGATAATAATTTACGATTTGTTTACAAGACTATTTGTCAAATTTTATTTTTATTGTTTTGTTTTTTACCTCTTTACAACACTGCCGGAAAATACAGATCAAGTGAATTTTGAAATGTCTCGAATTTTATTTTTCGTTTGGACCTCTTTATTCGACACTTTCCAAACTAAACCATATCTATATTTAAATTATTTATTTTGATTTATTGAAATTGATTAGGCCTTATTTTTTCTTCAAATTTCTTTTTACCTTAAAAAGGGCTCAAACGTGCCTGCGCACCAAAAGCTTTCTTCAACTAAGCTATTATTATGTGTAATCAATTCAGAAAGGCGTATTCTTGTATTGAAATTATAAAGAATGGCATGAAAATTATTATTTTTGGTTTTACAAAAGATCCATCGTAGAGTCTAGTCTCAGTTTTTGTTAGGATTTTAACGCAACATTAAATATTTGTTTCATACGAGCTTTTTTTCTATAACTTTTATTTTTTATGCTTACTCTTCACTATTTCGATGAATGTTGTATAAAAAGGGATGTCTCGACACGAGAACATTACACTTTATTATTTTTTTTACCATTAAAAATATTCTCTTATATTCAATAAACAATAAAAAAAAATAAAATAAAAACCCAGCTATGTTTTTATCACACTATTAAAAACAAGTTTCAATTAAATGTCTCTCTATCTCCGATCTGACGTGGGGCATTCGCCTAGCATCACACGAACATCTGGTTACCTTCATCGATTATATCCCAGTCTACATGACCAAATTGCCTGTTACTTTGTTGAATTGTTTCTTTAAATTTATTTTTTCTATTACTCTTTTCAGTAAATTAGAATCAGTTGATATATAAATGGTACAAATTATTAATTTAAAAAATATTTAAAAAAAAATCAAATAACTTATCGCAAGTTAGTAATATTGGTACTAACTGCCCCAATGGTAGACTATTTGTGATAAAATACTATTTTCCCTAGTCGCTGTTCGTAGGCATATAGTATAGTTGAGAATGCAGATGAAACTTTACATGTGATTATCCGAAAAAAGAGTTTTTCGAGTTGTAACCATCTTCTTGCCGACATGCGATGTGAATGATTTTATGAGCCGTCTGCTTTCAATATCGAACAATTTTAGAACTTTTCAAAAAATAAAATTAAATTAAATTTTTATTCTTTAAATAGTTTTTCGTTGGATTATACTGAAATTTCATTCAGCATTCTTTGTAGTAGCTTTGTAGCTTTGTAGCTGTGTGTTTTTCAAGATGAGTTATGTTTTTATTAAAATTTAGTTTAGCCAAAATGGACTTATTTCATTTTGAATGTATACGCCTCATATCATCCGATTTGTAATTCATGATTATTCTTTTTTACCTTTCGCAATTAAACAGTCTATTGTCATGAATATTCACTTTTTTTTAAAGCTATCAAATAAAATCCGATTTAAATGCGTTCAGAAAATATTCGAAAATTTAGGATGCCCACAACCAAGCAGTTTTAACCCTTAACTGGTACGATACCGTTCTACCACGTGAATGGTACCATGGGTGAATTTTCACCCATCATTTTAACCAATTATAATTTTGTGTAGATTTATTTATTTTGTTTAAACTTTATGTTTTAAAAAGAAATATCGTTTAAATTTCACTAATAGGAAGGGGGGAAAATTTGACAATTAAATTTATTAAAATAGAATTAATCTTTAAAAGGAAAATTTTTGAAATTTATTGAAAAAAATTAAGTATTTGGTTTTTTTTTTTTTTTTTTTTTTTTACAAAACAACTTTTGTATTTATGAAAAAGAATAATATGTCCCTCATTTCACTGCAATTTTTGCATGTGATATCCCTGTGATCCCCACATCCACACACACTTCACTCAATACTTCTTGTCACTTTTCTTACAAAGTTTACATCTTCCTTGTTTCCGGACCTTGTAAGTCTTGTGTTTGTTGATGAGTTTTTGGTGTTGGAATATTACAATTGTTTCCAATGAGGTCAATAGTCAATGGGGAGATTCCGAATGGCGGCACTTTGCTGCCATTGTGGAAGTAATAGATCAAGTCCAAGATGGTGAAGAAACTCAAATCTGTTGATGTTTGACTTTCCTCTTGACCACATAAGACCATATTATAAAAGCGTTAATTCCAGCTGCATTTAATAATTCATAGAAAATGGCTAAAGGCCACCATTTTTTTAGGAACCAAAATGTATTCGCCTTGTCGACTAAACCAGGTAGAATCGTCTTTTCTGTCACTACGGCTCGAAGTCCTTCTCTGTTTTACAGGTTGATTTTCAGGCCCATTTACTAATATTTCACTGTCCCTCTCATTCAAAACTTTATCTTCTTCATTAGGATGATAATCATCGTCATTCCCTGAAGGGCAATAAATAGCATCGTCTTCTACCTCATCTTCAACACAAAAATCTTCTTCCTTTGAGCCTTCATCGTCACTGAACACATGATTACATTCGTCTATAACCAATCCATTAAATTCACTAGCAGTATATTCCTTTCCGTCAACAATAAACTTCTCCATGCTTGAAAAATTAAAAAACGTACTGAAGTTGGTAAACACACACTAATGGTATGACGGGTGAAAATACACCCGCAAAAGTTAGATAAGCAAACACAGCTGATTCAAATCGAAAATTTACTGCTACAGCTACAAAGACACTGACAAGACAGGAACACTTCAGGACTACCAAGCGCCAAAGCCGGGATACCAAACCACAATGGGAAAACAAAATTTTCGTTGGCTGAATTTTGATTAATTAAGGGTTAATCAGAAGAACTAATAATAATATTTCTTTTCTTCTAAATCTGGTAGGAATATTTTTATATTTTAAATGATGATAAATTAGCAATGTATCTTCCTTTTTTTCATAACAAATGTTTATTTTCTACATTGTAACATTGGTTACGTTTCGGGGCTGTATCCCCATTCTCAAAACCTTTACATTAATTTATATCCATTAACATTTAATGATCCCACCACTAGTTAAGTTTTAAGGGTGAAAATATAGATGACGAAGTTCATCAGCATTTAGTCAATTAGAAATAGACAAGTATGAGTTGACATATAGAACATGTATAACAGTGTATTTTAGCTTCTCACATTGATATGGTATTGTAATATTTATTAAAAGACTATCAATCATACGATTGAAAAATTATTCATGTATATTATAAATGTCAAACAAATAATTATAACTCAAATTAGTTACAAAGTTACAAAAAGTAACTATCAGTGACAGAACGGTGTTCCAAGCAGGGCTAAGACATTAGTTGATGTCTTATACTAAAACAGAAATGGGCCAACCCAAAAAGGCCTAGATCTCTCCAGAACATGTTATTTTTCTTCCCTCCCCATCCTCGTCTTTTAGGATATATGGGGGTGTCCCGGGTCAGGAAAAAGGGTGGGGTATTATAGATATGCTTTAATAATGCCGAGTATTATTAAAGCCACAATTATTCAAACATGTGATCATTTACAAATACACGACTCTAAGGTTCCATGCTATTCCAGTACTTTTTCAATCTAACAGAAATGATCATCTGTTTCTAATGATAAAAAACTAATAAGTGTGCTATTCATAAAAACATTTTTCTGCATCTTGTTAATTTAGCCGTGGAGAATACCTTCATTGTCGGGTCGCAACTTAGGCTACAAATGAAATAGTTTCTCGATTTTTGTAGAACATTTTAAAGCCACCCCAGATTTCCTTAAAACATTAACAAATTGATAACAGGAGAATAAATATGCCTATATTTTCCGACCATACCTTTCTTTTCATGATTAAATAATATGATAAACAATTCAACTTGATATTTAAATACCATCTGTATATAAAGAAAAATTCATTTGAAAAACCTGCTAATTTTTTTTTTTTCAAACGTTGAATTCTGTGAAAGTAGATCGAATCTATGGAAAAATATAATAGCTACGTCTTAATTGTATACGTATTATATACGTTTTAATTGTTATAGCTTTCAAAAACTAAAGTTTTAAATGGATTCATTAAATTTGATAGGTTTTCGTTTCTTTAAATTATTTACTGCAAAAGTATGAACACCTCAACATCGCTCGTCTAACATTTAGACAAAATCCAATTAAAAATATTTTTTATGAATTATCTTCCGATCTTCCTTTACATTCTCTGCTCAAGACTGCTTAGAGACCAATATATTATTTATTTATGAAATATTTTAACAATCTGATAAATCGGGCGATGAATTTCAAGGGAAGGGAAAAAAATAAACTTTAATTGGTTCTTATGAAAATACTTTTTTTTTTTATTAGACCACTCTTGCGTTGAACAAGCGATGTAGGAAATTTTCATAGGAATTTTATTTTTAAAATATTATTTTTTTTAAACTGGGAATTTCGGGAATAATGCTTAAAAGAAAAATATAAGAAATTAGAAAAACAGAAAGTTTGATATCATAACAAAACACATTGAATTCAAATGTTTGCAATTTAATTAAATACTACACGCCCAACAATCAAAACTTTTGCAACCTCATGAGTGGTTGGGAATCTTATCTTCTCTATCATTTTAAGTACTACTAGACTGTGATTATTTACACTTCCTGTTATTTACGAGTGGAATTCCTATTCCGGACGTGGGTATATGCGTCTTAATGCGCTGCGTATATAATCTTATATACACATATGCATTTATTGATATTAATGTTAATTAATTTCTTTTTTCATCACTCGATTGTAATCCATGATTAATTCGATATTCCTTTCGGGTATAAAAATACAATTTTGATTATATTTAAGGATGTTAAGGATTTGTATAGTTTTTTTTTTTTCACTCTTATAGGCAAGTAAGGATAAAGGCTTAAGCCAAAGAAGGTCGGGGGTCAACATAAAATGCTTTTTGCCAAGATCTGCTTTATATGCAGCCGAATGTTTTTAGGGCGGAGAGGATCAAGTCCCTTGCTTAGCTACTTTTGTTTATACTCCTCTTTCGTGACTTGGATCATAATAAGAAAGATGAATTAAAAATAAAAAGAATAAAAAAATAATATAATTAGAACCAGCAAAAAGGCGTTGAAGATGGGAGCAAAGAGGACAAAAATAATTTTATCACGCCATACAAGTTTTTGAAGTACGCGGATTATTCTCGTATCGCTCTTCATTCATTATATATTTTTTTTTGTGGATATACTTTAATTTCTTCATAAAATTATGACATCCATTATACATTTTCTTCTCCTAACTAAAAATGAATGTTACTATTTTTTTTTTTAATTTTATCAGTTGCCTTCTACTTGTAGCTTTCAAATATAAATCGTTTCGAAATGGAAACTCCTTACAATCAATATAGGTCTTTAGATTCTAATGGCTACTTACTATTATTTTATTTGCATTTTATTTAGACTTCAGTTTAATTCATATTATAATTTCATAATAGAAATACAACATAAACAGTTTAGGATTAATAAATTATAAAAATAATTTTTATTTTTATTTACTTGATTATTATCACATCGATACCGTGGCAACCCTTTGATAGCCGACCCAGAAAAGGTAAGAAATGAGAATAAAATAATTTAAAAAAATTAAATAATTTGAAATAAAGAAATAGGTAATGGGTCAGCCGAAGTGGTGATGAATCAAAAAAGGTCTGGCATCCACTGAAAAGCCCTAAGGATTATTTCCAGGAGTGTTTATTGGAAAGAATTGCTTTTATAATTTGTGAAACGGATTGATTCACAAATTATAAAAGCAATCATTTTTATTTTCTTGATTATCGGTATCGGCAAATTGCCTTGCAGGAAGCTATGTTTATTTTCTAACATTTTAATTTAAGTAATTAAAAATTAAAAAAAATAAATTATTAAATCGATAATAATTGCTCCATTTAAAAATTAAACGGTTGGATATAGGAGTAATAACATTTTATTTTAATTGTTCGATTAGTTGTTTAATTTTGTTGCCGTATTAATGATGTCCATTATTTAAGTTTGAATATATTATGATCCCGAGATCCTTTTTGGGAATCATTTCATCTGAGGACTTAGTTTGCCTCTTATCCTTCAACACTTAATCCACCTCCATATTAAAACCAAAAGGCTGAAAGGAGATATAATAAGAAACAAACATTCTAATTTTTTATATTAAAAAATATTTATGTAAATTATTAAAAACAAAATTTTCAATTAATATCTTATTTTATATTATTCAACAGCTTTTGTGACAAGCTATCAGGATGTTAAAAAATTTCTTCTGGATAAAATTAAATGTTAAAATAACATTTTATTAAATCTTTAACTGACATAAAAATTAAGAAATTTATGATTCTTTAGATTATTTTTTAGGTAAGTAGTTTAAAACGATGTAGCTAATAGATTGAAGCTAATAGGCACTCATTCCCACTTCATTATTTAAAACATTTGAAGAGCCGAGCCGCGTATTCTGTCCTAACATTACTCAAACAGAGCGGAATTTATTAAGATTAATTTTTAAAACCATTTAAAATTCCTTGCTATTAATCACCGGCTTCTAGCATATTTAAAAAAAATATTATCTTGTTTTAAAAACACTTTCTACAGTGTTTGGTCAGGAATCTCAGAACAGAAATAGCCAAATAAAAAACTTGTTAGTGGAGCTAGTTTATAATTATCACCTTATGGATGCTATAATTCATTAGCTTTTAAAAAAATTATTTGATTTTTACTTTCACTTACCAATTTATGAAATACATATAACTGGGAAAGTTTTGAGATAGTGAACTACTTTGACTTTCGTATAACGAAGGCCGCTGAACTGAAACATCGAGAAACGATAATTCTGAATAGAAATAATAATTTTTACTTTCATATTATTTTTCGGAATTGATTGGTCTCTGTGGTAGGTAAGTAGTAGCAACTGTCTAAAAAAAAACAATTAACGAATCCAATCTTTTTAATTTCCATAGTTTTACAATGGAATACAAAGGAAAACATTCCAGAATTTAAAAAAAATAAAATTAAAGCTTATTACGATTTGAAAATTCATCAATATTATTCCATCATCATCACAAAATATTTTATTCCACAACCTCAGCTGGAGGATTATTATTGTATTACTTTCCAGTTATGATTAATTCACATGATGTTCGTTTATATTTTAAATGATATTTGTTTTCCAATATTTTTTTTATCATTGGAGATGAGGCTGTTACTTTATTTTACTTTATGCTTATGTTATAATTACGCCAATTTACCTCTGTATAAGTCTCTGACTGATAAAAGATGTAAATATAAATAAATATACAAAAAAATAAATAAATATTCCAAAACCGTTCTTAAACACTAATTTGAATATAACATACGCACTCAGCCCATTTAATCTTCATTTCATAATATTGTTTTATTATAGTAGGGAATCGTTTTCCACACACCCCTTTTCACCGTTAGTACGATAAATTGATCTAAAAAATACATATACTTGACAACATGTATTATAATTCATATAATACAAATCTCTGTGGAGGTATGCTTGAATTACATCCGAAAATAAATGGGATAAAAAGAATCTCTCAAATATTTTTCCGCTAAACTTTAAAAAAATATTAGAGTAAACCATATATTTAGTATGATATTCCTCTATTTTGAATTCCTATATTTCCCTAGTATGAAATTCTACCAGAGGTTTCATCAAACCTGATATAAATTAGACTAAAGATAGATGTCCATAGAAAGAAATAATTGTTTTTCAAATCGACTGCGACAGGTTTAATTTCATTCGGCTCATCCGACCGATTGAAATATGGGAATTGCTAACAAGAGGCGGCTGAAAGTGCTAGAACGTGTCCCATTTTTTTCTTTTTTTTTTAAGTTGAGTTATATCTCATAACTCCCCTCACCTCCCCATCTTATTTTACACATGGATAAATGACCGAACTTCTAGAAAGTCTGTCTTATGCAAAAATAATTTCGGGCAACGGTCTTACGTACTACAATTAGTGAATTGAAACCAAAAAGAAAACTCAGAAGTAATTATATCTCACCTTCAGGACTACACTCCTAATAACCTAATAAGAGAAAACGACAATTCTAGTGTTTCATTTAAAACATTATATGGATTTCTTATAAAGTTACTCTGAGGCAGCTGTTTAAATTTAGAAGAGCAAATATTTCAGTTTAAGAAACCAAAATCAGTACTATCATTAGTTTCTGAACAACATATTTTCAAATGAGTTACTTTAGTATTTAAATTTCACAAAAATGACAAAAGAAAATAAAAAAGCCTATTCAGACATAGTAGATTTAGAAATAGCTTAATACATTTTTTTTTTTTTTTTTTTTTTTTTTTTTTTTTTTTTTTTTCTCCTCTTCCTCGCCGTTTAGGCTATACGGGGTTTCCCGGGCCAGGGGAGAGGGTGGGGGATTAATGCCGAGTATAATTAAATTTCCCCTGGCTCCGGGTTTTGAACTTGCTATATTCTGGTTCTCAGTCATCTCTCCGGTTGTCCGTGGCAACGAGTATTTTCTAATGCGTTTGACCACTCAGCCATCCCGCCTCTCAAAACATTCATTTCTGATTACAACGAGCAATTTTACTCTCAGGGATCCTAGTTTAAACAAGCCTTAATTTATAAAAACAAACGGACCCCCCCGGAGGGGGGCCTCCCGCGAGGATATCATTGGTAGGATTGTAATTTATCGAACAAAAAAAAATATCATGAAATTTAAAAAGGACTCGAAGAATGCTACATCTTGGATATATTAAAACGATAACATAATTATATTATTTATGAAGTAGAAGATTCCTGTGTATTCGAAAGCGGTGCCTCGCTTATTAAACGCTTAATCATTGTTTACTATTTTTTTAAACCATTATTAGAAATATTTTATAAATTACTGATTTTAAAGAAAAAAAAAAATAGTATAAGTATATTCGACCAACTGGAATATATCACTTCAATTTCCACTTCCAAAAACTGGATTATAAAAAATATGGTTGAACAGACTAAGCTAAACCGAAGGAATGCGGGGTTATAACTAAACTCATTGAAGCAAAATAGAGCTACAACCCATTTAATTCCAAATTAAAAGACTGGAGAGGAAAGAAAGAACACAACTTTACCTACCTGGTATTTCAGTCCCAAGTTGGATTAAACGACTCAAAAGAGCATTAGAATTAAACGCTTTAATTGGTCTCAAACGTCTTTTCAGCCAGGGCAATAGTCGATTGTTTATAACTAACTATTAGTTGAGAAAGTTTTTTATTTTTCATAACCGTTCCTATAATTTACGCTAATTCATATTTAATTACTGCTTTCGTTCGTTTAATTACCGAAAATCAATGACAACTTTAAATCAGTTATCAACATTACAATAATTGTCTACATTAAAAAAGTAATATGCGTGTTTGGAGGATGTAGCGATCAAAGTATTTATGTACCTGGTCACTACTAAAATCTATTCTCGAGAATTTCAGGTATTACTATTTTTGAAGGATTTGGGTTGATCGAATAGAGCTACCAACAAATTTTGAAAATGCTGGCAAAGAACCCTAAAGTTAGATTGAAAATTGGTAAATGTTTAAATTATTTGAATGTTAAGAAAATCCGACTTCTGTCTCAAATTTCTTATATTGTTTACAAATAGGTGGACATTTCGGACGTTTTGTCGATATTCATCACCAACTTTTTCTGAGTGTATATATTATGAAAGCTTTTTCTTCATTTCAACTTGGAAACTTTTCAATCAATAGTATTATCATTCTTTTCTAAGAATATAATCGGTCTTTTATTGCAAGCATGTGTTATGCTGATTAGTCGGAAATGTCCTGTTCAATCAGCATCCATCCGGTATGCTGATAAGTCTGGAATGTCTGTTCAGAAAACATTTCGGTAAAAATCCATAAAATTTTTGTACACTTCACTTCAATTCACTTATACATTTTTGTCAAGAAAAAAATGTTATTAAGAAAATTTACTGAATTACCTTAAGATTGCAAAACAATGTTGAAAATTAGAAAAACAAAAAAGTTCAAATTGTTTGAACATTATTAGTGCCATGAAACATAAGTTTTTTTGAAACAAAGGTCGTAGAAAGACATTGAAATATGTCGACTAAATATCCACAACTTAGTTACGGTATCATTTAGAAAGGTTTTTGTCTAAAATGAGGGTCCTATATTATTTAATGTGAATTCAGTAAACCTGCTGAGTTCACTTTTTTCAAGGTTCAATGGGATAAGGCATAATAAGTACTAAGTTAAGTGAGGTTGAAAATCCAATGAAGGCTGCGTAGGATTTTATGTTGATGTTTTCTGTGTAGGTAGTAGTCAACGCCTATTATTGAGTAGGTATGTGTTGATCGCTTTTAGTCTTTAATAGGTAGGTATAATGCTGCGCTGATTGACGCAATTAATTCGAATAACATTGCGCAATGCTCCGCTTGGCTCAATAATAATATTGATAGCCGATCCCCCCCGCTTTGCAGGAAATTTGGCCTAAACTAAATGAACTTCAGTCGATGGTAATCGGATTTGGGAAGCGAGTAGCAGACATTAAATGGCTTAGAGTTTCCTCGCCATTAGCCAACTCCCCAGGTGACTCCTGTTTGTATTCCTCTTAACCTATTGCTTCTCTCTAAGTCATCATTTAAACCGATTGCTGTAATCGTCCATCTAGAAGATAAAAAAAAAATGTGGAGGTAAAAATGCTTCTGCAGGATATTTTCTTTAGGAATTTCATTGCAGAATCTCTGTGTTTTATTTGTTTGCAGTTATACCAATATACCCTCTATGTGTATACATTGAAAACAGTATATTTATATTTTCAATATTTTTATAAGAAGAGAAGAATGGCTTTGGTCGGGGTTTGAACCCGGATTTTTTATCACTAGTAAGGTGGAGCCACCAGGTTCATATTCCGGTCGTCATTCCATTCTCTTCACTGGCCTCTTTCGCATTAATTTATAAATATCATATTAATCAAATCACAAGTCGCCCAAGCATAATTTACTGACATACCCACTTGCACAATAATACCCATAGAAGACTAAAAGGGAGCTGGTTTTCACTGCCTGAGGCTAATCTTGACAGAAAGAGGTGCCGCTGGGCACAAATCTCCCTCATGCCTATCATACAAAAATTATCTCCTGATTACAGCAAATTCACTGATTGTCATTCAGTTAAGAGAGGCGTGAAAATAGAAATGAAGTTAAAAAAAAAAAAAATATTAAGAATTTTAATGTCATCATGACAAGAAAAAGAATTGAATTAATATTTAAATAAATTTACAATGGTCAAGAGACTTCACAAAATAGATAAATTGTCCATTAAATATTTTTATTTATATAAAAGTTTCGGGCTTTTCTACCACCTTAATAACAAGTATATTGAACTAGTAATTTAAATCAATAAAGTTAACGGAAACAAATTAATATTGACTAATTACAATACTACTTATTACTAAATACAAATCACGATTGATTACATACAATTAATAAGGTTACGTTAAACCTTTGAATTACATTAACATTTGGGAATCATTAATTAAACTAATTGTTGAAATGAATCAATAAATAAAGTAATAACATACATTTATAGAGGTCTTTACTATAAAATATAAATAATTAAATTTCTATCAGCGAGTGGTGACAAAACTTACTCCTACGAAGTTTGGAACGTATTTGTAACTTTTTCCTTTGATCTAGTTTACCGCAATTTTAAACATTCTTATAATTTAACAATATTGACGTTGTCCGTTTGGAAATTACTAAACATTACACAATGCATTAACATACTGAACAAAAACAGCGAATACGCAGGAATCTTGAGGAATTCGTTTGAATTTTTTTTTTATGCACATTGAAAACCCATAATACCAATTATCGTTACCATAAAAACATTTATAGCTCTCTGAGTCTATTTTAATTTATTCTTCGGAAAAGTGATTCTGAATATTAACATTCAAATAATTTTTTTCTTATTGTAATCATCATTACTATCTTAGTAGTGGTGAATACAGTAAATAAGGTAAACGCAAGCAGCATCTCTTCTTCGCGCTAATCCAAAGATCATCGAAAGCTTGTTTCGTTCCTTGTAAGGAATGGAAAACAGATATAGTAGCAAGGTTCAGTATTAGGGTTATGTTTTTCACTAACAAAACACATAGGTACTTAGTTTTAGCAAGTGAAATTAAATTAGATTACAGTTCCGTTAACATAAAGAAATAATTATTTAAAAAACAATGAGCAATGCTTTTACTGTATACGAAGTTTTCTATCGGTTTCTCTTTCATGATTTCAAACGTTTTCAGCTATTGATTGATGCATTTTCCGTTTAGTCAAGCATGAGGCAAATAGCATGACTCATAATTAAATTAATGGAGTTTACAAAAGAATAATGGCTTGAGTCAAAAAATATTTGAGAAATCGTAATCACAGTTTTGGAGATTTGGGGGCTATAAACCTAAAAATTTGACGGCATTGTAGCTAGATTACCCGCATTAAATGATTCCTAATTTATTGATCCTTCTATGTAGAGCTAGCCTTTACATTTATAAATATAAGAAAAAACGAAATAAAATATGTTTTTATTTCTCCATTAAATTTCAGGCCATTAAATTTTACTCTAGCTAGACTGAACTATTCGAGAGTGGTCATAACATTAAATCATTGTAGTTGCTTTGAACTTTCTTTTGTCGTAAATGTAACGTTTGTACTAAAACTTTTAAAAATAACTTTTGAGAAGTCATGTGGAACGTTGGCAATTTGGTCGAATTTATTTTCTTTTTCGGGATTTTGTTAATATTAAAATTGATGAGCAAAATATCAGTACATAATATATACAATAATTATTTTTATAAATAATCTTGTATTATTTATACTAATACAGGCATCATGTAGGTTTATTCCTGAATTTTTATAAATTAATCTATCTCAAACGACACAGTAAATTTTAATTATGATATTTAGATAAATAGTCACTATTTTAAAAAAAAATATATATGATTCCTTTTATTTATTTTTTTTCTTAGTCATGTATACAAAGTAATGATCATTATACGCAAGAATCGTTCCTTCTTATCCTAATTAACGTTATATGTATAAAAGGGGTGTTCGAGAATGTACTTTTTTTTAAAGCAGCTATTAACGCTTGGTATACTACGCACGTTTGTTGTATAAAGCCGTGCTTTGTTAGATACGCACAACGAAGAAACAAAACAATTATAATAAAAATAAGATAGGAGAAAACACACAAGAGAAAGATACTATTCAAAGGTTAAAACTGGCAAAGGTAGTAATCCTTTGCCCTTCCAAGCAGAAATTCTACAATTGGTTTTTCTTCAGTAACGACTACCATATGTAAACTGGACTTTACATTATTATTTGAATCAAAGGGGTTTCCTCCTTAACATTATGCTTTCATTAAAATTAGAGGAGATTTTCACATTTATTTAATTATGTATATTATTTGAATATAATATTAATTATGTGTTATAATGCTTTTTATTGTAAATTTTCAATATACATTTTTGTTTTATACATCTTTGAATCCAATTTTAAGGGAAATAAAACTACTAAATAAGTGTGACTTTATTAAAAATCATTTTTATTAGTTTATTCAGTGCTTTACAGTGTAAGCAACTTTGGGCTTAACAATGTTTTAATTTGTTCATCGAGGTATCGCCTAAAACGTGATAGTCTGTTAGTCTGCTATCATGTGCATGCACCTTTCACACAACGAACCAAGATAGAAGAAGTTACAAAATGTGGTTAGTTGATTTTTGCCTATGTGATTATTGTTACTTCTTATATTTGGAATAAAAAAAGGCTTGGCTCATTTATGTACTTTTATTCAATTCTATTCTATCTATCGACGAATTAGATCGAAAGTTAAAAAATAAAAAAAGTACTTCAATTATATAGGTTTAGCTCAATATGACTTTCCGCAGTAAACAGAGATCGAAAGTATAAAACCAAATTAAAATGAAAATCTGAGATTGATATTATATATATTTATTTGTTTTGTTAGTTACAAAATACACAAAACAGATAAAAAAATATATGTATAAATCAGTCAATTGTACTTCCAACTATATATTTAAAAAATCATCATTAAATAATAATTATTCAAATGAAAAAGATAGTAAGTGAAATGGAGGTCCCGAGCCTGTACGATGTCAGTTACTCGTTAATGATCCCTATCCTATTAAGTTTACCTGAATATGCAAAATGTAGGACTCTCACTGTAGTATCGTCCGATTAGCCTTAATAGCATAAAATGACGTTAATTTAAAAAAAAAAACAATCAAATGAAAAATTATATACGCATGAAACGGTAAATTTGTAAACATTATAATATTAATCATATATAATATAATTATAATCTGTTGAGCAAGTATTAAGTAGGTCACGCGTCTTTATTTTTATTTTCGAATAAAAAAATAAATAAAAAATCAGCTTGGAGTTTATAAAATTTGTTATAAGGGAAAATAAATCCATTTATTTCATCCCAAAATTATTAATCGCGTAAAATGGAAGGCTTTTGAGATTTATATTAAAGCAAATCTCATAAATCTCTTTAAATCACTTTTATGATTCACACTCAAACCTGAAACATCCTAATGGAAAATAATACACTAATCCTTCAAAATGTGACCCCATTAGATATAAAACCCTCTTTTATTTGCATTTTTTTTGTTTTGTTTTATTTAATGCTTTAAAATACCTCCACCATTTTACTTTGTGATCATATTGATATTACAGCCACGTCTAAATAAAACGGGATCTCTATGAAGATTTTAACCTTAATAGAACATTATCAAGGTCATTTAAAGCGGAAATAATGGGAGAATACGTTGAAATGATTATTTAAAACAGGTGATTTGAATAATTATAAATGGGGCAGATCGTTCGATACATATGAATATTGAAGAGGGATGACATAAGTGAATTATAACAAACCTCAAACTAGACGGGGGTCTCATTGTCAACTAAGTACCGTCGCTAAATCTATTGGGCAGGACATTGATCAATACATTTGGTGAAATAAATGAAGCTCCTTACTTTGAATGTTCTGCTTCGATTATCAAATTAATTTATCATACCTAAATACCGGATTTATTTCAATAAAAAGATTAAATTAGTATTTAAGGTCTTAAGCTGTTTCAGTCGCTATATAATATTATATATCATAATATCATAATATTATATATATATATATATATATAAAAGAAAGGTGGCCATTGGAAGAGAAGGGGTTTTAGTGACATTCTTTCTTTTTGAGTAAATCAAAGTTAAAGATTGGAAAAATAGTTATATATTCTAATTATGTATATATAACTATTATTATGTTATATATTAATAATAGTTATGTATTCTAATATCTCAATCAGATCTTTGACTTGTCTGATTTTGTTTACATAGATATAATAACCTGAGGATTACCAAGGGGTATCATACTTCTTAGTTTTACCAAAGAGGGAGAGGGCTCTACGAACCAATAGGTTTTTTTGATTGCCAATTAACTCTAAATAATTCTTTTAAATTTATTTCGCGAGATTAAAATATCTAAATATTTATAAAACCTGCGGATGTAAAATAATTTTTTTTAGAGGGAACTGAAAGTCATTTTTCTAGATAATTAGAAATGTCATTTCCATGTATTCTAAAATGCATCAGTCATTTATATAAGATATTTAACATATTTCCACTTATAGGTACCTTAAAGACAAAAGAAACATTAATTGTTTGAAATTTATTTTCAATGCCTTTATAAAATTATAGTTAAATACACTTAAACTATATACGCGAGCCACCAGCGTTTTTTTTTTTTTTTTTTTTTTTTTTTTCCACTCATCTATTTCTTCTGGATAAAAATGTTACGGAAAGTTTAAATTCACGTTTACATTAATCTTGATTGGTTTTCTGCAGCTACTATTTTTTTTCAGATTTTTCATTTAATAATTTAGGTACAAAACAGGGTGGAAAAATATTTTCGGCTCTAAGAGGCTTCGCTCCTTAGCAATTTTAGGGTTAAACGAAGTTGGGTTAGTTATACCGTTCACAAAACGATAATGACTGTACTTATTTTTATAATGTTTATTTAGTTGGATTTTTGGCAAAATAATTATTAAAACTTTTGATACAAGGATGGAAAGGAGATAATTATTAACTTTTTACCATAATCATGGAATAAATATCACTATACCATGACGATCTACTGTTGCCCTGTAAAATAATATAATTATTAACTTGTGATGATCCTCCTTTATTCCTGTACATTGAAACCCCTAATTTCTTTTCTAATAAGTTACTCTTGTACTTATAGGCTGAAGAACATTTAACTCCTACGTTTTCCGCTCGACGAGTTTAGTGTACCGGTAACAGTGGTACCCACAGCTACCCTTACACTGAATTTTCCGTTGTATCCTCCAACTAGAGCCAAAATGGCAGTGAACACTAACACCACGCTTAGCAAGTCAATCGGATAATTGGCGAAGTCGAAACTGATTGACTCGGTTACCAGTGACAAGTTTACTCCCGACACTTCCGAAGTTCTGCTTTCTGCGCTACTGCGTTTTGCGCCTTCCTTTAAGCTAGAAACCGATTCGAACTATTTAGATCACTTGGTCCGGCTATTTGCAAGGTGTCGCTTTTTTTTTTTTTTTTTTTTTTTTACTATATATGCAAAACTATATATTAATCATAGAAGGAAGGAAAAGGAGGAAGAAAAGGAGGATCAAAGGAAGATCATGATATTTCTTATACATAGATTGGTGAATGACAATCTACCAATAATATCTTTTATTTAAATATTACCTGTTAAATTGGTCTAACGCCAACGTTTCAGACTATTCTCTTCCATCTTCAGGGCAATATTCTCCTATTTCATACTTTCTTCTTATTTTTGGGGGCATGTTCAATATCTTATATTCTATAATTCTTCCACTTGTCCATTTTTTAAACATTACAATTACTACCACTTATATAGGATCACATACATAGACATATTTGAAGTTGGGCGAGAATTGTCCGAAACGTTGGCGTTAGACCATGTTAATCTGTAATATGTAATAAAAAGTTATTTTTTTAATGATGTATTATTATTTAATGTATGTATGCGGAGGACCTGGGTTCGATTCCCGGCCGTGGTCGAATCTTTTATCTTCTAATAAAATAATTTAAAATTTATTTTTTTATTTTTTTCTGGTCTAGAAATTTTTCCTTAAAATATGTGGTTCACACGATGATAAAAACGAATGTTTATAAGAGTAGATGACAATCCAAATTAAAAGTATATTTTGTGAAGGTTTCCCGATTAAATAAAAAACAGGGACTGGATTTATATAAACGACAAAATGATATAGGAATAGTTTTTTATTTTGTATCATCCTTTTAATAGAATTTCATCTTCATTGAATAAATTTACGAAAATCAGTAACTTGGGTCATGAATGAAAAATACGACTTGTCATTTTTGTTTATTCGTTGTTAGTTTATTTAACGTCGTTTGTTTAACGTAGTTTGGCATGAAAAAATAATTTAATTTTCTGTCATTACCACATTCAGACATGGTCTCACGGAGTTAGTAACTTTATTTATAGATAATTATAAATATTAATGTTATCACTTATTAAGGTGACTGTAAACTTACTTCGATGATTAGCGAACTTTTGTGTGTAAAAACGAATCAAACATTCACCCGTATTTTTAATATTCTACTATAGCCCTAGTATCGCTTTTTAATTCGTACGATTTCGATGTATTGTCATATCCCATCTTCTTTTACGAATATTGCGCCGAATGTTATTTTCACTCTCTTCTATTGTTTTCTTTTATATTTTTATTTTAAGGTCAGTCATGTTTTGTCGTCAGTGAACGAGTCCATTTGTTTTTTTTAATATAGGTATGTGTATTATATACATAATAAAAATCAAAAAGATTTTCTCATTAACACAATGGTTAAAGTACAATATATTATTTAAATATGTTGGAAAGAAACGTGTGAAGAATTATTGATTAATACAAAATCATCTCACGAAAGAGTTTTTCTCTTTTTTTTTCAAAGCTCATTATCTTTGTTGTTATATTGCAAGTCCTCCTTCGGTATCAGACCAAGTCGAAAACTTTAGTTCGCGTGTTGGCCCCAGTTTTCTCGCTAACAATTCCGACATTTAGCCGATAAAGATCAAGGATCGTTTTATAAATAACTCTTATTTCATCTAACAATTATGTTACACGAATATCTGATGTGACTGATAACGTATAAATTTCTTTAATAGTAGGCTTATTTGATGTTGGATTACGGTGGTTATGAAATCGTTTGACATACTTTTGAATTCTGTAACATAAGTGATTTGGTTAGTGTTTTTTGGATCCTCAAGTCTTCAACGCCTTAAAGAAGTTTGGAAACTGAGCAAACGGCTTTAACGGTACTACAAATAAAAATCTAATATAAAAAAATTTTATAACAAATTAAAAATGTATTGTTTCATAATGCATATGTATTTCTATCAGTGGAATAATCAACCAAATATACACTAAAATAATATGAAGCGTTAATGAAGAAAAAAAAATCAATAAATATTAGATATCTATATTCCCTTATGTTATAGTTAAGCTTGTTAATAAATTATTATTTTCTTAAGTTGTGCTCAAACAATTATTTTAAATTACACTGCATTGAAAACACGTATTTTCATTAGAGGAATCCTAGTTAGAAAAACTAGGAGAGCTGGTAACGAAACAGTCTATCTTTTCCAGTACTTGTTCTGAGTTATTATTTCCAAACAAACGCTTAAAACACGTTGACAACCAAAAGGCTGCGCATAAGCTTCCCCTAATCTTTTGATTCTAAATTTGATGATTTGATCCAATCGATTCATTGAGCATGTCAACAGTATTGGGCATTGTTTCTAAAACCAATAAATCAAATTACGAATCAAAATAGTGAGAGAAGTACATGCGCAGTTTGTTAGTTGTCAATGAGTTTCATGTGATTGTTGGGACATGCCTATAGTATTTTATAACTTTCCGTTAACATTAACAGTATAAATTATAGTATCTCTAGTAATTTACACGAATAGAGGATTAAATAAATAACGCCTTTTTTTCTAGTATAGCAGACGATTGCTCTCTTTTTTTTGGGGGGGGGGGAGTTATTTAGCTATAATATATACAATTAAAAAACCCGTTAATGTACAAAATAAAATGAAATCTTCATTCTTGGGATATTAGGCCCAATATTGATCATAGGCCATCCCCTCCTGGGTTAGCCAATCTTATCTTCTTGAGCAGGCTTTCTTTATCCAGTTTATTTCTGCTCTTTTTGTGATGTCATCTCTCCATTTCGTCACGTGTCTTCCTCTTCTTTTCCCGAGTATCCGCCACCATTGTACTTGCCTCTTTCAATATCTTTGTTATTATTCAATACCATTACCACCCATAGGGTATTGAATTAAAAAATTACTACATTTTTCCTTATAACCAAAAAATAAATTGAAACATATTGTTCATGACGCATACGGAAAGTGTTTGTTTGTTTGTCCCTTTATGCTACTAAGGCTAAATCGGAGGATGCTACAGCGGGAGTCCTAAATTTTGCTTATCCAGGTATAATTAGGATAGGTATCTTTAACGAGTACCTGCCATCGTACATGCTCGGGACCTCCATTTTACGTCCTATCCGAGGGTCGGCATAGCCAAGGATTTTTTTGCTCTCTTTAAAAAGTCCTAGGGCCACCACGGAGCGCGAACCCGCGAATTTTAGTATTGTAGGTTGCCATGCTAACACCAAATGTGACACCACAGAAAGTGTTATATTCGTGTTTATGTTTATTTGGTCTAATTTCAGAATTCGAATTAGGATTGATGTCGTCGACCAAAACACCCGTTATCCGTACTTGTAATGAAAAAATCATAATAAGTCTACAATGATAAAAATATTACGTATAAAATGGTTTTAATCTGATTGTTCTAACATAATTGTAATTTCCTAAAAAAGTCTATATTTCAGTAAATATTTTCAAAAAAAATCCTTATTAAGCTTCTTTAGTAAGTGGGCTCCAGGACAGACTGTAATCTTTGTCCCCTCCCCCTTTGATACGCTGATGTATGAAAAATATATGTAGATGATGTGAATTTACGTATATATATCGTATCATATCAAAACGTGTATATTCCTGTATTTTCCTGTATATTCCTGTATTGTATATTTTGTATTTTCCTGTATATATCTCTAATGTCAAGGTGGGGATACTAAAGGAATGGTATGGAACGGGTCAACTATTTAGAATGATATTCCCATTTGCATTGAGTAATGATAAACAAGCAAACAGCAAGCATGCTCCGCTTGATTAAGGCAACTGTACACTTGAAAATTGAAGTTGAAGTTGGAAGGAATTAATAGGTATTAACGGATGGGAGGCAAGTTGATTACAGCAACAACCAACTCCCAACTCCCAGCACCGGTTATTATTATTAATAAGGTTTGGCCTGAGCCCTTTGTAGCTTGGATCTTTTGTCCTGGCTTCAGGTATTATTGGGGTTTCTGCCTTATCCTGGTGTACATGCCGTGTTTGGAGTTTGTCCAACTGGGTTCATTTCCCTATTTCCGATACTTGTTATATTCATAGTCGACAGTTAGGATAATACGGAGGGATTCTTAGAAATTTGAAATATTAAAAACAAGATTATTTATTAATCTTTCAACTAAAACGAAATAAACGAAAAAAAATCCTAAAAATTCTCCTTTCATCAAATATGAGAACCTATTTTATCCATTTTGACCGCGGGGTCAAAAACCAAAGCAATACTTTTTTTATTCCAATATAAGTCTTTTTATTTTTTGTAAATAATATTACTTGCCCACAGACATCCTTTAGAATGGCCGCTTCCAAACGTTTCTTGTCAAAGTCTTCTTCTCTGTAATAGGTTCATATCCGTCTGGAGGAAACTAGCATACATCGATTTCTTCATTGGATTACTCTCGCAAATCACTATCACTCAACGAGCTCAAATAATTCAAATAGTCTACTACTTCTTCTACGGATTGGAAACTTTGTCGAGTTTAAGTGATAAAATCTTTATTGAAAAAAAGCGTTATTACAATGACAAAGTATAGTATATTTTAAATTTTAATATTTTCTTATATAATTACTTAATAAAAAACCAAGCATATAATAGCAAAGAATATATATATTTTTGAACAATATATCTGTATGAATGCCTAATATCTGTTAGTATTTTAAAAAGCATAATATAAAAAAGAAAAAGTTCTTAACATTCCTTCACCAGATGATGGCTGCCAAATATGCGTCAAAATGACGACAGCATCCTGACGTTTCTTTGGATCATGAGTTGTCAACATTGAAACTATTTTAAAAGCTAATAATATCGCAATCTTTGACGTCTTATTTCACTGTTTTTTTTTTTTTTTGTTTTTTTTTCTTTTCCTAGGAATTATTCATTCAACAAAAATATTATTTTCATCTAATACCCGTGAAGTCAGACTCCGATAAGAAACTCAATTATATCCGAGGCTTCAATATTTATTGGCGTAAATAATTCGTTACAAAACAATAATTTCTCACTTATTTGTTTGTGTATATATAAGAAAAGAGATTTCGGGTCAGTATCAAAATTGATGAGATAAATAATAATCTTTAAAAAATAATATTAAAATTTATTCTGAATATTTCCAAACCCTAAAATATTTACCAATAAATTTTTCTTTATCAATTACTATTGCGTTTGACAGGCTATTAATGCTGACAGGTATGAAATTTATCTTGTCTTAAATAAAATCTTTTAACTTGGAGTTGCTGTGGGAGTACAATCTAAAATTAAATATTCCGTTAAAGAAAATTCTTATTAAAAAATGAAATGCTTTTGATAATTTAGACAGTCAGATTTATTTACAATAAATATTTACTGTGTTAATTATTTCCGATAAAAAGTAAAAAGAAAAGCTTTCGATTGCATGGTATATAACTGTCTGCCAAGATTAGACTCAGAAATACTTTTTTCTCCTACCTCATCTTTTCGACTGTACGGGATTATTCCCAGGGAGAGGAATGGTGTTGATCCCAAATTTAAATGGGTCTGACACTGGGACTCGAAATCTTAATGTTCATCTCATTCTGAACGTGTTAGCCTGTTTGTTCATATGCCTTAAAAATATTGAAAATTGCTATTTATTTACATAAGATAATCACGAACGTAAATATAAATATAAAAATTCAAAGTTAACAAAAAAACGAATTAATATCCCATACGCCTTTACTATATGAATAGTAAGGGGGTGGTGTAATGCATTTCAATATTTTCCATTTAAGGGAGGCCAAGTAAATGAACAAAAAGAAACAAAATAAATGCAATTATATTTTAGTAACTTATATGTTCATAACTAAAAGTTAAAAAAACATTTTGCAAGTACAGGTAAAACGAAGAAAAACGCTATTAAATTCTGAAGTAGTTTTTTTTTTTTTTTTTTTTTTTTTTCTGAAGGGTTGAGGTTTATACATCCTAAAAAAAATCTGAGGTCTTGCTCTATTAACTGTAATATATTCGTGCAATTATTGACGGGATTCCTCGGCTTGTGTATAAATATGAATACTTATTCAAAAAGTATACTTCAGCAACCACTGCATTTCATTTTGTTGAAAAAATGACTGACTTGGCTTTTCCCCCTTTATATGTAATGAAAAGACGAGTGTTAAACATAATGACAATATGATAACTAGAGCCTAAGAATAAACACAAATTTTATCAATTCTAGATCAATTAACTGTAGTCACCAATATTAAGTAACTTGTGCAAGTTAATAGATTATTAACTGGCAATAATTTAAAAATATTTTAAAGCGATGGTGAGAGTGGAATTTTCAAATACAAAAAAAAAGGTAGAGAAAGATTTTTTTTTTTTTAATTACTTATATATTTTTATCTATATGAATCCAAAATTACATTTAAATTTTTTATCAGGATGAAACTAGGAGTTATAGTTTTCTTTGGCACTTATTTCACATTTCTTCATTTTTCGTTTCCCCTTCTTTAAACTAAGAACGAATAAGCCCTATATTTAATAAAATGAAAATGAAGAAGTAATCTAGTTAAAAAATTAGAGAGTTATGCAACATCCGTCTAGGAGATAGAGAGATAGGGGATATGAAATTCCTGGGGGCTTGTGTACCTTAGGACGTAATGAATTGAACTCATGCAAGCTTGCATTAGACTAATCTGCATAGGTTAGCTGGCACACACCGCCCTTAGGCGAACCCCCATAATTCTTCTCAGGACAACGGAGGCTAAATTGCATTGTGAGATTCATGGGATGGTTATACCTGCCAGGCAAATATTTGAATTTTAAAAGTAGGTATCAGTTGAAAGATAGTTTTAATATCATTTTATGGTAGCTTTAATTAATTCCTTACGAGCTGTCAAATAAAATACTATGTGATGTATACTAATTTTATATATTTTATTTAATTAAGTTTACCTTCAACCTCCGTCTCGGACGTTTCCCATTTGGCATCACGCTTATTAATCTTTAAGTAATTCGTTCACAACTAAGTTTCGCAATTTTACACGCCCATTTTATTCGCCACACTGCTATCACGTCAATTATATTTACCGAAGACAGTTTTACAGACTAGGTTCAGCTTGGGTAAGCGTCTAAATTCTCCGGTTAGTTTATCCCTTTTGGGTCCCAATATTCTACACAGTACTTTATTTTCAAAAACCCTAAGCCGTTCCTCATCCCTCATTGTCAGCGGCCACGTTTCGCATCCGTAAGGAAACGTTGGAAGAATGATAATTTTGTAAATCCCAATTTTTAAGTTTCGGGACAGTAGACGTGAGCCTAGCAACTTCGCTACTGTAAATCAGCAAGAATTACCAGCCTTTTTATGTAGCCTTAATTTCCTTATCGATGTCGTTTTTTCTAGATACCAAGGCCCCTAAATATCTAAACTTCTCTATGTGTTCAAATCTATTCCCTTCCATATTAGCAAAATATTTATTTTGAAAATAATAGAAATTAAATGTATTTGTTCTTTGTCAATATTTAATGATATACCTAGTGAATGTTAACATTAGGAAAACTGAACCTTTTACTGGCTGAACCCTAATCACGGTAATATTTTTCAGCAAGTTCATAAAAAAAAAAAAAAAAAAAAAAAAAAATAAATAAAAATGTTCAACTTAATGACGATTAAAATAGCCGTTTTCATAAATTTTAAATATCAATCATATAAGATTCAATGAAACATAAAAATTTACCAAGAGGGGTAGAAGACATACAATTATTTTCAATGTTCATATCATACGTTCATATGTTCATCAACACAAAACTAACTGGATGAATAAAAACACCAAATAATATTTATTGTATAAGAATTGTCTGAAAATGTCGAGTCGACTAAAGGAATTACTCAAAACATCGAAAATCCTGGTGCATATAGGAATTAGTAGTTTTACGAATTTCCTTATTTAGATTTTTTTATTTTTTATTTTAAGTTGAAAACTTAACAGAAGAGCGAAAGTTACTAAATTCAGAACGTGTTATTGTTCTAAACGTTTGTGGCTCTAGAGATTTAGGTAACATGTACTTAAAACTAGAACTTCAGAGTATTTCAAATTCATTTCAGTATTTCTTCATTTTCAGAAGTTAAAATAACATATATTCTTCGTAACTGTATTGTTCTGAAACACAAATTATTTTTTAATACTTGCTTAGCGGCCTTGTTGACGTAAATTTTATCTGATTATTCAAACTGTTACTCTATAATATTAATAAAATTCATCTTACGGCTCTCAATGCTGACAAGCAGACTAAACCTTGGGAATGTCTGGCTAGAACAATACGATCATATGATCTGTTGTGCTATTCAAACCTTATTGATAGTTTTATATGCAAGTAAAACTTAATAGCATGATAGCTAAAATTAAATAAATAATAATAATAATAATTATTCAAAAATTTAATCGTTTTGTACAAACAATTGTTGCAATCCCAAGTTACTTAAGCGATTGTCTATATCAATAGTTTATTACTGAATAGTTTTCAGAGAAGATACGAAGTCCAAAAAGAAACAGACATTTTCAAAATAAATTAAAATAAAAAAGCGAAATTCAAAGTTGGAACTCCTAATTTTTCTGATTATAAAACATTTTGTTAATTAAGTATATTTAACTATATATATCTAATAAACGTACAGAAAGGCCCCGTTAGAATTGAATCACACCTTATATATTTTGAATTTATCTTTTTGCTGAAATTTTATTCGGATAAAATTTCTTTTCTTTTTTTTTTTTAAATTATTAAATTGATCGCATCCTGTTGCAATCTCAGAATATATTTATTTATATTTTTACATTGCGGTGGAAGTTTCGGACAAATGTGTCCATATTCATCACCTGAGATTGCAACAGGATGCAATCAATTTAATAATTTCAAGTAAATGAAGCAGTCTAGCGAGATAATATGATTTTATTTTTTTATACATGGAGAGTAGTTTGACCTCTAAGTAACTTGCTACAATTTTTTACTGATATTTAGCATAATACAGCTTGCTTGTTTTTCATCCTTTCAAATTTAGAAATGTTTCGCATAACTAGTTCATTAGTGGGTATCATTCATGCTCTCATTTTAGTCTGTCCATGACATGAATATTTCCTTCCTGTAATAAGGTATTTCCAAATCTCTATTTCGAGGAAATTATAATTATTATATGTTGTATGCGGGTTTTAAAAGTTAGCTTAACATTTTGTAAGCTATATTTTAAACAATTGACAAGAAGATCAATTTAATATTTTATTCTTCATTTGAAAATAAATCTTTGCATTGGATTAAAATATATGTTCTAATTGAAGAGTTAATTGAAATTGATTATTGATGCAACCTTGTAATAAAGTTTTTCTTTACTTTTATGGGAGTAATGAATATAAACTTATATTCGATGATTCCGATTTATAAAATAATAACAGAAGCTTAGTGAACGTCAGGTTTCGATGCTTACACAACAAAACGCTCCCTACACAACTCCTTCCACGTTTCTAAGTTATTGGATAGAAGGCACGAGGTAAGTAATTTCGCAACCAAAAATAACAAGCATTTCTCGCCTTATGTCTAGCCTCAACTTCCTCTCGAATTTGGTTTTTTCTGGTTATCGTAGCCCCTGAATATTCCAAGTTCAAGGCTTCAAAAGTTTTCTCTTCTACTTCAATATAGCCAAAATCGTCGCCGTTTCTGAGGCTAACCACATATATTGTCCTATCCGTATTTATTTCCAATCCAACTTCTTTACCGGCTTCTATCAACGTTTTCATATACAGTTCTATAATTCCTATGTCATTACTAAGCAGTACCAAATCATCGTCATAACCGAGCACGGATATATTTTCAGCCAAATTCTAATGTGTACTGTACGTATAACCTCCCTAAGGATGTATCCCATAGCTAATTTAAATAAAACAGGTGATAGTAAATTCAACAGTGTTTTTTTGTCCTTCCCTTCCAATCATTAGTCCTAGGTCCAGAGTCGCCCTCTTCGTTTTCGTTCTTATGGCCCTTTGATTACTTTCAACCAAAATGGTAAAATTTGCCGAACTGTGACGGTTGATTTTGACTAAACCCTAAACCAATATTAACTTCTAATATGTCATTCCATTCGGAAATTCATGCCATTTTATTTTAAGGAAAAAGAAATTCTGTTTAATGCGCAATTTTCAGTTGTAAAAAAAAATGTGCGGAAATCGCGCCGGTTTTGGCTACTAAGCGCTGGAAGTACTTTAAGGTTTAAAGTAGTTTATTTACAAATCAGCGAGCTTATTTGATGGCTTTAAAAGGTCTTTTATCACAGAATTTGTTTTTCATAACTTTTATGTGTAACATTATTACTTTCCCCATCGGGGAAATTTCATGATGTTTTATTTTAAAGAGAATACAATACAACTATGCGCCATCGATTATTTTCAAGATATTAGCAAGAACTGAAAAAAGACCAACATTTTTCATTTTATGTTGCGCCATTTGCTTGTTGTATCTCTTCTTCGCATGTTATTCTTCTCAATGCGGCTTGAACATAGTTCATTTCCGAACCGTTCTTCTTTTTATATAAAATTCCAATTATTATAAAATTCCAATTATTATAAAAAATAATCGGAATTGTTTTATTTAAAACCTGTGCCAGGATTATGAAAATAAACCGATAACACATTGCTGTATTTTTTAATAATTTGAACGAATAAACAATTTATTATATCATTATGATATAATATATTATAATATTCAGCCAAATGTTGCTCTAGATATTATTTCCACACACTGCTGTACTGAGTTGGCGGCAATAGACAGGTCCATTTCCAATTAATCCACCTAATGCTAAGCGCTTAATTAATTCTCGTTGTTAAGTTCTATAACTCATCTGGTTTCTACTTACATCCACACAGCTCAGAGGCCTTTTAGTTATTTTGTTAATACTACTTGCGGATCGGAGCACGGCAAAAAAGCAAAGAGCATTATATGAATGTCTGTATATCAATAATAATTATTTCAGAAATATGTTCTATATACTTGCTTGAATTTCCCATACATCGCTATTCATTGTTTTATTACGCCACCAGTTAACAGAAAAAAAATGTTTTATTTATTTATTACTTTCACTTACCTATATTTTTTTTCTGGTTCCTCCCCTTCCTCGTCTTGTAGGCTATAAGGGGTTTCCCGGGCCAGGGGAGAGGGTGGGGGGGGGGGTGATGCCGAGTATAATTAAGTTTTCCCCTGGCTCCGGGATTTGAACTTACTGTCTTCGTATTTCCAATCATACGTTGCAATACCATTTACCTATATTTATTTATTTATTTCGCCCTTTCTTGCCTTTCGGCAACACGGGTGTTGGCAACATTTCAAAAGTTGCTATTGGGAATCTTTGGAGTTATACTTCAGTTGTTTGTTGTTTTTTTTTTCTGTTCCTTCTTCTTCTCCTTCTCCCTACTTCAGTTTTTCAGCTACTCCTCTCCAAGTCAGCTTCTTCCTGGCCTTCTTCTTCATCTCCTCCTTCAAGCGGTCTTCCAGGCAAAGTTCCCTGCCTTGTCAAATTGAAATGGGCAGGGCCAACCGCAGTTTTCAACAATTTGTCCTAAGGGCCTCAAAGACGGTGCAGTCCACAATGATGTGCTAAGCCGAAAGCACGAAATGGTGTGTGTGTGTGTTTGTGTTTGTGTGTGTGTGTGTGTGTGTGTGTGTGTGTGTGTGTGTGTTTGTGTGTGTGTGTGTGTTTGTGTGTGTGTGTGTTTGTGTGTGTGTTTGTGTGTGTGCGTGTGCGTGTGTGTTTGTGTGTTTGTGTGTTTGTGTGTGTGTGTGTGTGTGTGTGTGTGTGTGTGTGTGTGTGTGTGTGTGTGTGTGTGTGTGTGTGTGTGTGTGTGTGTGTGTGTGTGTGTGTGTGTGTGTGTGTGTGTGTGTGTGTGTGTGTGTGTGTGTGTGTGTGTGTGTGTGTGATTTATATGCCAACAAATGTACCAAAAATGTAACTTGGAAAAACTTTAATAAAGAATAATAATGCAAGATTTATTAGTGCCACTCCTTCTAAGCATGGAATAATCTTATGCGTGCAAGGTTATATCGAAATATTTAAATGCTTCCGCATAATTTTCGCACACTTCTCCCAAACATCTTCCTGTCTTTGATTGTGTGTATACTTTACAAAACTTTCTTCCATTATTGCGAAAATTCTTTCACAATTTTTTATCCCTGATTTCTTTTAGTTTTTCAAATTATTCTTTAAAAAGAATTCAATAATTTTAATTGAAACATTTAAAATACGATGCATGTTAGTTTTTACTTGCACTTTTTATATTTTCTCAAAAACGGCTCTAACGATTTTGATAAAACTGGGTATTTGATTTATTTATATGCCCTAGATCCGACCGGAGAGGGCACTTTATTTTATAACTTTTTTCCCTCATTTTTACGTTTTTTTCGATTTTCTCAAAAATAACTTTAACGATATTGATTAAACTCGTCATGTTTAATGAAGATCAAGTATTCTTTAATATCAGATAAGTTTTACCATTCTGAGGGGGCTTAAATGGGGAAGGGGCGATTTTGTTTTCCTATAAAGTACATATGTTTTTGTTTATATGGAGAAATTATCTGTCTTTCGTTTCCCCTAAAAATAAGGAATGGCTAGATATGAAATATGAAAAGAATCAAGTAAACATATATAGGAGAAAAATATTCCGTCAACTAATAAAACACGTTGAGTACACGCACAGTACGCGTTTCAATGACCGACCCTTGTTAATAATGAAAGATGTTCTATTCATTTAATGGAAATTATTTGTTTCATCACTAGTAAAAGCTGTTAATAATAAACAAAATTAGTGTACTTTAGAGAGCAAATACAAACAAAAATAACAATTTACTTTGTTAATAACAAACAAAGTAAATGAATATGGAAAAATGTGTAACTTTGAGAAATGGCATTTAATAAAACAAGTTAATTTCTAATCAAAGTAGGTTAGTAAGTCAAGGTTGTGTGTTGCGCGCATCATACCAGATTTTTTTTTATAATATGCGTGAAATAGGTTATCTGGAATTTAACGCCTCTTTTCCAGCCAAATGTCAAAATTAATTAATTTTTAAACAGAATTTTTAGATTTCTAGGTTTTTGGATGTGTAATTAGAAACGTTATCCCCTTTTCATACAGTAACTGCCAACAAAAAACATTTTCGACTTTTCTCTTCATCTTCTCAAATATAGGTCAGACAAAAAAAACATCTTTTTGTTCCTTCAATCTTTTGAGTTGCTTTTTGGAACTAAATTAACCTATCTACTTTTTAGGTCGGTTCAAGAAGTTTTAAATGGCATATTCTCTAAGATAGATAATAAATCTCATTATCAAGTTTGTTGTTTTATAATTAATTTTGCATAGTTTATATAAAGGTTGCAAATTACACTCAATGAGTAGTCATAATCATTAATGAACACCTGTTTTATAACGATGATAAATATAAATTATTCATGGCCCCCTGAGTTAGATAATTGTACGACTTATTTGCTGATTTTAAATTCTTTTATTCAATTTACATAAAGAATATCGCAACTACTTATATAAATTTTTCAAAAGACACTTGAGGCTATCGACTGAAAATAACTTAGGGATTCAGCTTTACACCACGTTAACTTTTCCCGTGATATTAGGTTAAAAAAAAAAATCACTAACAGTGGAAAACAAGATAATATTCTTAGCATTTTTGTTAGGTTGCAGTTATTTTGGTAGTAAAGATATTAGTGACGACTTGATTAGGCAGTAAACGGATTAAATTAATAATTAATAAAAATTAATAAAAATTAATAATTAAATTAATAAAAAATTTTATTACATCTCATTTTATTATTATTATTTTTATTTTTTAAATTTTAAGTGAGAGCATATGAGTGTGCTTGTGTACGTATACTTTTAAATTTCTTTTACTACTCGTTTGTTTTATTTTATTGCCTTTGAAGTTGATAGCTGGCGTTAATGGCAGGGTTTTATGGCTTAAAGCTTAAACAAATAAATAAACAACAAACTTTTTATTAAAAAATACTAAATACATTGTATTGCAAAAAAGGAAGAAGAAAAGGTGTGTGTCCCAAAAATCATGTTCATGGACTACCACCACACGAAGATCTGTGATAAATGTAAAAAGGTGTTTCATAAAAAATAAAAAATAAAATAATAAAAATTCAAAAACTTATTCAGGGTACAAGGTTTGTATTAGGCTCTAGGGTGTGTTATTTATGATTGTATAAAATATAATATTGTCCTTGAAGATCTAAGTGACATTTTTTCCATATTCAATTAAATAAATTTAAATTTTGAAGCAATACATTTGTGTAGATTTGGAAGAGCATCTTTTTTTTCTTGATATGTTTGATTTTCAATATTAGTTTTCAATATTTTTACTTTTTTAATTTTTGTAGATTTATAAAAACAAAGTAGGTTTATTTTCATTGATTATAAATCATGAAAGGCTAAACCGACGTTTACGATCTTTGCTTTGTTGGATTTGTCCCCGCTCCCAACAGTAGAGTAAGTATTAAAAAATCGGGAAAATGGCGACTATTAAATAATTATGAAGGAGAATGATTATTATTAACTTTCATTACTTTAACTACTATTTCATCCGATTTTGAAAAAATTAAAAGTACACGTTTTGTTCTCGGGTGTTAGAGTAATATAAGAATATTAATCCCAAATAAATATTTTCAAGCATAGGTTTTTGGTGATAGGTGAGGGGAGAATTATTAATTTTTTTACATTAATTTGGGCCCACTAGTTTTAACAAAATTATTTATTTAAACTTAACACATTCATTAAATCAACTTGGATCTCTATACCAATCAATTGAGTGTCATTTCATTACTTTATTCGAGTGTCATTTCACTACTTTATTCGGTATTTAACACGATTATTACAAAATATGTCATTATTTTCATGTAAACCCATATTTTAAGTTCCACATATTAATTAACTTGAGTAACATTATTACTTTATTATTGATTTAAAAATTAGAATTAACAAAACTATTATTCTTTTGACGGTTCTCTACGAATGTGAAACATGGCCGCTTACAGTAAGGGATAAAAAACGCCTTAAGGTATTTGGAAATAAAGTACTGAGTATAATATTTGGGGCGACGAATGATGATTCAACAGGAGAATTTAGAGGGCTACACAATGCAGAATATCGTGAATTGTACCCAGAGTAAACGTAATCGAAATTATCGCCTTCAGGTCTTCGGGTTCGTTAAGCCTCTTTTCTATTCCATACTATTATTATTTTAGTAAATTACCCTTTTTCTTAGTCAGTCCTGTGAATATTGATCTGTCCGTGCTTAAATAAGGTTAATCTAGTGGCTCTTTTAATTACATATATAAAAAAATTCTGAAAAAAATCGGATGTTCCAAGTAGTACATTTTTCTGTTCCTCTTTTTTTTTTTCAGGAAGACAGATTCGTTTGCAACGCATGATTGGTTCTTTTGATATTGTTCCATCTTTGGAGATGATGAAGGAAATATGTTTTCTTGTTATCTACAATTAACCATTATTATCTCGAATGTTCCCAAATTCAAGTCCAACCGAGGTGGGAAACAAGTGAGATTTCACATAATTCTTTCTGTATAATTCAATTTTTCGATGCCCTGAATCAATTAATGTTAAATATGACCGCATTATTATGTACAGCCAGCAGGAAATGTTTACACAAGACCGAACACAAACCACCGCTCCAGTTAGCCCTGTTACACAAACTATCAACCGCAAGGACAAGATCACCATGACGTTGCTCTACGTAACAGTGAGCTATCTTCATTAGGTACCTGTTCCAAGGCAACCTAACTACCGAGTCTATGCCGCTAGGACGTCTTCATGAATAAACCTTTTTTTTTTTTTTTCCTCACCCAGCCCTTGTTAATCGGGATGTAAATGTTTGCCTCGTTTGCGCCCCTTCTTCCACTTTAATTAATTTTTGTTTTCGCTCATTAACGGGGAAATTTTGAGAAATAATTCCAGTGTGACGGATCCCCTCCTCCTGCCCTTGAATATTTATGCTTAATTAAGGAGTCTTAGGCTGTGGGAGGAGGTAATGCAGAATTTGAATACCCGGAATATTTATGGTTTTCATTTTCTTCCCCTAAATTGATTAAAATTAAAATTAAGTATGTTAATATTAAAATTTAGTACGTAGCAAGTAAGTAATTTATATTTTTTTCTGTAGGAATGCTCGTGGTGTTTCTTAATCCGAAAACATTAATCAGCAGCAAAGAGAATCAACCAGTCTATCAATGTCTGTTTTATTAGCAGTGTGTGTTTTAGCGTAGTCATGCTTAACATCCCACCACTGCAATACCCGTATTGGCATAAAAGGGAGGAAATAAAATGAAATAATAAGTCTGTCAGTGGCTTAATAATCGGTTCATTTATTAATTAATAATTAAAAAATAAAAGGGAGGAAGGGGGGCTGCTGGGTGCTTTCCCTCCTCATGCCCGACATGTCATTTCCTACTTATTACCCATTCGCTGATTGTAAGCACTTTCCTGCCAGATGCAAATTTATAATGAAAGTCCAAAAAAAAAAAAAAAAAAAAAAAATACAATAGGATTAATTTGCAAATTTTAAAGTCACTTACATTACTTTGGTTCCTAGAAATTTAAATTAATAGTTAAGAAAAGTAATGTGGCTGGGAGAGAATTATTTCGATCTCCTTAAGTCCTGCTTTGCTTTCCACAAGCGGTCAGCAAGGCAAAAGTAGATTTTTTTTTTTAATTCTGTCTATAATGTTTGAAGAAAAATTCATTGTTGTATAAATATGTTGTGTGTGAATGATTGATTAGAGCTCTGATATCAATGCCTTGAGTGTGGCAGATTATATTTTTTCTATCAATAATCATTAAAAATATGGAATAATGATTAAGGCTTAACGAACCCGAAGGTTCGATGCCGAAATCACAACTCGCTCCCAACACACCTCCATCCAGACCCAACTTCGACAAATCTGCCTTCACCCAATCCTACCTCCTCCGTCTCTGCCTAGCCTATAGACGTTTCCCAGTCGGCGCCGTGCTTATTAATCTTTTAGGGATTCGTCAACCATCGATTTTCGCGATTTCACATGCCCATTTTATTCAAGGCGCTGCCATCACCTCTTTTATATTTACCGGAAACTGTTCAATCAGTTCCGCGTTCTGTAATACGTCTAAATTTTTCGGTTGAGTTGTCCCATAAAAAATAAAGGGAATAAAAAATTCTACAGAACGAAACTAATTAATTAATACATTATTACTAATTATATCAATAATGAAAGCTTAAATAACACGATTGTTCAGTCCCGAAACCACCCTTCTGACCCCTTCCTCCCAAAAACCCATCTAATCAATCCCAACTCCAAAAGACCAGCTTTCTCGGTTTTCGTATATCGGACGTCTTCCACTCGGCAAAGCTGGGGCAATTAATCTTTATGGTATACTTTTATACCTTTGATTCGCAATTTTGCAAACTCACTTTAACCGCCGAGTGGCTATTACTTCGATTAAATAAACCGGTAAATTTCACGGTTCAGCAATTCTCACTTCTTCGGTCCCAATATTTTACGCAACACTTTATTTGGAAAGACCTCTTTGCGTTTTTCATTTCTTAAGGTAAGCAGCCACTTTTAAATAATTTTAAAAATGATATACTTTCGTTCTCACCTAGAATAAAATACTTTGCAGAAAGGAAGGTAGAGGAGAAATACGCAGTAAGGAGATGTAAATCGAATAAGTAAAGTCGGAAACAATTAGAATAATGGCCGAAATGACCCACAAAATGGAAATTAAGCAGTTTATGACTCCTTTAATGGCCGATTTGACATTAATGATACAAAGATAGGACAGTCATGTTGCTAACGACATGATTGTTGAATAATAATTCTTGCTCTAACGTAAGTATCCAATCATTTATACATCAAACCAAATCATTCACCATTCGATGACTAATATATTTTCCGCACATGAATATATTATGAAGATGGTTAGAACGAGTAGAACTTTATAGATATACCAAATGAGAATGTGGTTTGAACTGAAGGGATGAAATCGTAACATATTGTAACGTGAAACAAAAATAAACAAAACTTATGATTTTAAATAGTTTTAGACCTTTTGTAGGAAGAGTTGGAACAAATTGTTCTATTACATGTTTGTGACTATGTTCGAGTACCATCTATGCTGGCCTAGAACCTTCCAGGCAGTCCTTCTTCAGACTAAATATAAGGAGCGATGGACTGGAGAGTCAGTCTTGTTCTGAAGCTCAAGTCATAAGGTTATTGTTTTGTTACTGTATAGTTAAAAAATGATACTTTTTGTAACCTATTTAATTATTGTTTTTCATAGTTTTTGTGGCATTGTAAAAATTATTATTTTCGTTAAATAAAAATTGTGTAACAAACGTAAGTGTTACAACTGGTGTCAGGTGTGGGGTTTAAAGATAAAAAAAATGCGAAGCAAATTGATTGGAGAACTTTTAGAAGCGTAAACGAGTAGGGAATAAAAAAAAGCTGGAGCTGGACCCTACTGGTACAAAGACGATCTAATTGAACCTGTTAAGTGAGCATTACCTGAGTCAAGGTGTAGATCCTAAAACAGTGGAGTTTGAAGATGGCTCTTTAAAGGTTGTTTTAAGTAATTTGTCGGCGGAAGTAAATGACAAGTAGGCCTGCCAGTCTGCAGAGCTTAATGATTAGCTGAGCGACCTGTCTGCTGATATGAATGAAAAATTGACCAGCCAGTGTGCTGAGCTTAATGAGAAAATAACTAGCCTAAATTCAACCTTGTTTGAGATAAATGACAGGTTGGACACTTTGTCTGGCGACGTGAATGGGTTAAATGGCAGGTTGACCAACCTGTCGGGTGAAATAGAAAAAGGTTAGCTCAACAAGAAGCGAGGGCTGTCTCGTTGAAAGAGGAAGTTGACAAATCAGAAAGGACACTGGAAGAAAAAATCCAAGCGGTAGTGAGAAAGCAGTTCGCACAACAGCCATTATAAAACGAGGAAGTATATGAACCTGCAGTTAAGGAGAACCGAGTGACTTTCGATGGTACCTTCGTGCTAGAAATCAGAAAGGCAGATTAAAACTCTGAGGGACAACACAATTTATAAAAAAGTGACAGACTCCTCTACTCACTGACGGATGTTACGACAGGTTTTTCAATGATATAAAATGAATTTGGTATCGTAAACTATAGTGATATTCCTTTTTCTTTTCTTTCTCTGTGCTTCTCGTAAGAGAAATTACGAGGTCTTCTTCTCAGTCATAGGAGGTTTTCCTTCATCCATTAAAGTTTCGTAAGAAATCATCATCCATTGATGACATTTACATTACTATTGGGTTCATTTCTCAACATTAAGCAATGCTAAAGTCTTTATAAAATAATTCAATGCACAGAACCCTATGAATTGCACGACAATTATTAATGACTAATAATTAATGTAAATGTTTTGAAAAACTGCTATAGCGTGCAACGACTACCGGCAATTAAATCTTTTCTTTTTTATTCATTTTTCAACAGACCTAACGAGAAAATGTTTTCATGAGACTCTTAAATATTCTAAATAAATCGACTTCTGAAACCGAGTCTAATGTTTCGACCAATTAATCTAAGCGAACAGAATAAAATTAGACGACATCGATTATTTGTAATGGATAAAAGAAAGCTGTGAAATTTCCTGACCTGGCATGGTTGAAAATATAACTAAAAAACGAAAGTAAAAATTATTGTAAAACTTAGCATTTCTCAGTACATTTTCCTCTATCATTGTGCATTTATTTTTTTAAGGGGCCGCCTAAAAAAAAAAAATCCTTATTTCATCAATAGACGAGTTTTTAACCATTTTTTTTCGATATATCTTCAGCAAAGTGGGCATTAACGGCTAAGTTAATATATTATATTCACTATATAATAAAATAATATTCAAATTTACTCTCGAAATTGAAGCCTTTCCATAACCGACAACGATTACTTTTACTAGTAGGGCCACGTTCTTTAGTTTTTATGAAAACTTACGATATCAAAACCCATAGTTACCATGCAAAACGAATAATTTATTTTAAATAATATAAAAGTGGAAATTAATTATTTTTAAGTGTATACATTTCGAAACTTTAAAAAATGGATATGAGCCATTCAGTTGGCTCAATGAATAACTCTGATTTATCATTTTTCTCTATGGAAAATTAGTTCCTTCCTTAGGTATAGAAACCTTTTATTTTTAAATATTTCTGTCGTACTTTTACAAAATTGAAAGGTACGAATTTTCTAAAGACAAGTATTCATAGATTCATATTACTGAACTCTTTCGGACATTTTAAAATTATCAACTCGGGAAACATTATTATTTTTTTCTCCTGCACATGTTTCTCAAATTCTTTCATATTTTTATATTTAACCATTTCTTATTACCAAGGATAATGAGAGACAGTTAATTTTGTCATATATTTAAGCCCCATCAGAATTTCTTTGATGGTAAAACCTAATTGCTTTTAAATAATACTTGATTTATTATTAAGTATGACGATTTTTCTCAAAATCGTTTGTGTCGTTTTTGAGAAAATTGTAAAAATGTGATTGAGACTACACATAGTGTGTTTCCGTTGACAATAAGAAGCCGACATTTTTCACGAAGACAATATATTCCACCATGAACTTGATATATAGTTAAACGAGATTAATGTATAAAACTAAACGAACTAAGACTAATTATTACGTTTTGGTGTCATTTTAAAATTATATATTTATATCAAATCATGCAACCTTCCCCCAAAGAAAAAAGAAAAGAAGTGAATTGGATCATTCGGAATGACTCGTTTAATATAATTTAAAATAAATATAATTAAAAAAAGTATTCATAATCATTATTCGTAATTGGCGGTCATTGGTTGGAGGTCTGTAGAGAGCGAGTGGTGGTGTCAGCATCGAACCTTCGGGTTCGCTAAGCATTTTATTAATATTCGTAATAACCCGACATACATAATAGATGTGATATCAGTGCGACGAATATATTGGGAATGTAAAATTGTGAAGCATCTGGGAAACGTTCGAGGGATATCGCGGTAAGGATTTGGGAGCCAGAAGTGTCGAAGATGGGTTTGGACGGCGGTCAATGGATGGATTAGGGAGGGAATTGAGGTGTGGTATCGAACATTCGTGTTCGTTAAGCTTGTTGTTACTTGGAATGCATTTTACCTAAGCTTTGGAAAAGTGATAAAAAAATAAGATAATAATTTTATTTTTCTGTAATCGTTGAATAATGATAACATTACTAAACTGAAATGAGTGAAGAAAGGGAAACATTTTGCAATAGAGTAAAGAAAGTGATTACTTTTTTCACAATTGAAGGAAGTGAATTGCCTTCTTAATTAGTAATAAGTATAAATTAAAAAATAATTTGAAGTTGGAAATTAAATGCTTTTAAATGTTTCTTAACATTGTAAGAATTTATTTTAACAAAATAAATTGAAATGTGAATGAATTATTGGTGGAAATAATCAATATATTTTAAAATTTAAATATAATAATAATTACCTTCCTTGTTTATAACCTGCACTTGTTTATAACTTTATAACTTGTTTATAACCATGCTTATAACCTACCAACAACATACCCTAATCTTCACAACATCCTAATTTTGTTCATATTCTGGTTAGATCTGATCATGTATTACACGATTACAGAAAAAATTTAATATTACACTCGTGAAAAAAGTAGAATTTACAACTCTGGTGAAATTACCAGTAAACGTTTCACTCGAGTTGTAAAATGATCTACTTTCGTCACTTGTATAATAAATAACTATTCATTCATCGCTATGACTTCCGTGTACACCAACCTGAAATTATAATTGAGTTTTGTGACCCATTTCAATATCCAATGTCCGAGTAGTGAAAACAAAAATTAAGAAAAAGCTAGATACGTTCGAAAAAAATATATAAGAAAAATTAGATTTATTTTTTGTTACCTCTTCATAAAATAGAATTTAAATTTTGCTTTTTTTTTTTTTTTTTCAATTTTCTGGAAATACTGATGTTGATACAGCGTATTGATACGTGGGGAATTTTTGCCGCTAAATATTAAATCAAGAATCAAGTCGCATTCAAATTTTTGTAATTTTATCATGTAGTTTTCTAATTGTCTCACCGGATTCACAGACGAATTATAGCCAGGATTAGAACAATAGCCACCCATACAGCTTGGAACACATCACCTCCCGCTGGATAATCCTGTAACTAACGAGCTGCAGTTACCGAGTTTTTCGGCCCATCACTCTCGGCTCGGTTAACATTCCTTGGCAAGAGCATAACCCGAGACAAACGGTGGCTGGCATTGGCTATGAATATTTTAGTCCTAATCCTTTTACCTCGTTGGAAATATAATTCATGAGGCGGCCTCGCTTCCCCTCGACTTTAATTTAACACCTATGGGATTTTCCCCAGGCTCTTAAATTATTTTAGAAACTTATCTCTACCACTTGCACACCCCCCCCCCCCTGGGGTAAAGCTCTCACTTGACCTGTGATAAACCCCTCTGAATGAGGTGGAACACCGTTAAAGGTCCTTCAAAAGACGTATTCAGAGTTAAAATGTTTATAATTTGAACTGAAAGAGAAATTTCACCCCATTTACTTCTAAAGAATTATATATATGGATTATTTCTCATTAATAATTTTTTTTTTTTATAAGACATTCTTCCTTGTAAATGGGACCTTGAATCACACTGCATTTTTAGGAGTTTTAGTCCAGGAGCTCATTTCTTTATGAAATTATAAACTGACTACAATTTATCATAGATAATGTAGTATAGAAGCCCATAATGAAATTTATTTTAATCCTGAGATGCCGAAGGTGAAGTTTTAATTTTTTTTTTGGCACACCTGTGTTACTGAAAGGCCATTATTTGTAAATCCAAACTTTTACAACTTGTTAGCCTAATACTTAGCAGTCTCTTATATTGAGTTTTATTTTACTGGTAAATATCATTGAAGTCATTTTATTCTTCATCATAGAAACGCCATAAAGGCATTTATTATTTGCATTGAGTGGGCAAATGAGAGCAACATCGATTACCGAAGTCCAGTATTTTATAGAATTTGCAAGATCAGGTGTTTTACTTAGCAAACAAATTACCGATACAACATATACAATGAAATTATATTCATAAATAATTATTCTGTTTGTATTTTCTTATATTTAATTAATAATATTTTTTTGTAACTTTCCACTTTAATTTAACGTTTAGATAATCCGAACATTTTAATAGTCCGAACAGGTCGTGCGATCTCCATGTTTGGATTATCGAGACCTTTTTACTTGAAGGCCTGAATGACAATTATGCAGAGCTTAGGCTCTTTCTATTTTCTTTCTCTTTCCAGACTCTTTCCATAACTATTAAGTTGATTGGAGCCTCTGAAAATGAAAGCTCTCAGGGAATCTTCTTGTTCTACAAAGTAGAAGCGGCAGTCTGCGTCTCCTTTCAATTACGATTGCGAAAGACCATGCACATTGACCTTAATTGTTTCGTCAGTATCATTTCATTTATGTTTGGGCAAAAGGGCTTAAGTCATAAAAAAATTTGTTGTCTCATCTTTTTAAAATTCATAATTTACTATAATTTATTCGTTATTCATTATTTATTACAGTCTCTGTTTATATAATTTCATTTATTATTCTGCAGTAAAGAAATACAATCGGAATGAATTTATAATGATTTTCAATAGCTTAGTAAATCGTTGTTTAAGCTTCACATTCGATGACTTAACCCCTTTTGACCAAACACCAGCTTTTCCTGGAGATAAAAAGAAATAAAATTTAAACAAGTGAGATTTTTTCATTCCATATATCTATTAAAAGCTCAAATTTTAAACTCAACGTCGTATACGAAAATATCAAGCACTTAAACATTTTTTTACAAATAAGCTTTAGATATTTTTCTTTATTGCGTAAAGTACTCTGAAATTGGTAAAAAAGGCGATATATTTGGAAAACCGAGGAGTTTCCAACTTATCCTAGCCAAATAAGAATGACTAAATATACTTTTAAACATCAGTTTCCTTCAAAGTCAACCTTGATATGTCGGAAGCCGGTCATCACCTTCCGGCCCAAAGAGGTCTCACATCCGATCAAATAATTGCAATGTTGAAGCAATTTTATTCAGAAAACTTGAGAATATTCTTTACACCTCGAAAAATCGAAGGATATCGATAGTTTCAATTATTAAAATGTTAATGTTATAAAATAACTTAGCTATAATCAAATTAAAAACGTAAAATTGCCTCTATGATGCCAGGTACTCCCTACAGATCCCTATCCTTACCTGGATAGGCAAAATTTGGACTCCCACTATAGTATCGTCTGATTAGCCTTAGTGGCATAAAGTGACGTCAAACAAACAAAAAATGTAAGGAAATTGAGATTACATCTTATTTCGAGATAGTGCTTTGGCTTACTTAGTAATATTTATTGTGATTAAAATATTACAGGCTATGATCTTTACTTTACATTAAAAAAAAAGAAAAAAAATAGAAAGAGAGAAAAAGTTGACATGGCTGGGTTAGGACCCACGGTTAGCTCAATGGTTTAAAGCACTGCAACGTTGATCTAGAAATCCGCTTTCAATTCCCTCCGAGGCCGATCTTTTCTCTTCAGATAAAAGCTGAATAATAATTCTAATTAAATAAAATCCTCTACTTTATTTATTTATTTGTTTTTTTTATGTCACTACCCCAAAGGGTCAATCGTTTCAAATCTATTCATATAATTTATTAGACCGATACTAAGTCGGCACAGCATAACTCCATCCCTCTTCGTTGATTTCTAATTTGATGCCCATTTTTTGCAGCAGTCTTTTAATTTCTGCCAGTTTGCTGTCTTGTGTTTTACAATGGCGCTCCGATTCTACTATCTGAACCTTCTTCAGATGGTGCACTATTCCAATCTTACGGTCTTCACTTCAACCACATCCTTTGTATCATCTTTTCTGGTCAAAGTGGCTGCTTGGTCAGCTTCTTTGCAATCTAGATTCCATAGTTATAGTGCTGGGGCCTAAAAATAATTTACTCACCAAACGTTGAATATTTCCTTAAATAAAACATTGCTTGGAAATGGATTTCCAATGGCCGCCAATATGCTCAACGAGTCTGATACAACGACCCAATGTTTAAGTTCTGAATTCGCTATAAGGTAAAGAGCATTCTTAATGTCGGTGCTTTCTCCCCGTCAATATAGAGCTTTCTCCTAGAAGGGTAAACAAAATCACATTAACCTTTCAAATCGGAGAGCATCCTACACTATCTCCCAATTTAGAGGCATTAGTGTTTATTAAGTTAAAGTCTTTGTATTCTTCTATAATTTTAAATAGGATATTTCAATGGGGTTTGTCTTAGAAAATCTGCCTATTGATATATCTTATCTACCAGCAAGTCTATTTTTTATCCATCGAGGTATTTTTACATCAGGGATGAGTCCTATACAGGTTCATATGCCAATTAGTCAACCTCTAATGTATTGTTTAAATATGCAATTAAGAAGGAGGAAGGTAACTATAAAACATTAACTTAACAACATATGTATGTAATAGGTATTTTTCGCTTCTTAAGACCGCGTTATCTTTGTAAACAATGACTCCACTTCAACTTTTTGCTTAGTATTTATTAAGATTGCGAAACTTAGCAGTGAACGATTTTCGAAAATATTAACAAGCGCGGCACCGAATGGGAAACGTCCGAATGGTAGGCCGAAACGGAGGTTGGAGGATTGCGTAATGGCAGATCTGTCGAAGTTGGGTCTGGATGGTGGTCAGTGGATATGTGCAAGGAGCGAGTTGCGGTGTTGGCATCGAACCTTCGGGTCCGTTAAGCCTTCATTATTATTTTTATTACCAAAAAATATTTTAATGAACGAAACTCTTTAAAGTTTAAACTAATATGGAGGCATTTCTGATTGTAAGGTCGAGGGCACATTGAACTGTGCCACACAGGCGACGCAGAGCAGAAAATGGGAGACACAGATGAGGGCAGGGCAGCACGAAAAAAAATCTGCGTCGCACAGTTTTCCGCGGAAATTGGACCGCGCGTTCCCTTTGTGATTCACGTTTCACAAAAACTGCTCTGCTCTGCTCTTCGTCGCGAGTTTCTCAATATGCGCTCGGCCTAACAACTGGTTGATACCATAATTGCACTGATTTTTAAATGGACTTGAAAATAAGCGAGACGGAAGAATTAGTAAGTCGCTAAAAGAGTTAAGACTTGGGAGAGGGCTCAACCACCAAAGTTTCTTACCTCAGGATAAAATTAGATCTGTTCTTGTAAACTTGGTCCCGGGGGAAGCTTATCAAGATCGATAAGACCTTCTTCGAAACTCAGGTGAGCATCCGCTAACTCAACAAGAGACAAGATGGACCGAATGTTGTCTTCGTTCTTTGCTCTATAAGAATCTATGTTCAGACCAGGTGCGCAGTTCAAAGTATCTCGGAAACTGTTTTGAGTAAATGTTTAACTTGCTAACATCTCCTGTTTAATTAGTATCAGTTAGAAACGTCTTCTAATTAGGTGACTACTCGCTATCTTGTTCAAATAGTCTAAGATAGCAATTCTGATATAGGAATGTAACTGTTCAACAATCAAAATAATTACGGTATTACATTTCCATTCGAGATGGCTAATATTAATTCATAATATTCTAATATGTCTATGTCGTTTCTTCAAGTGTGTTTGAAAAAATATTCAGAGGAGGGTCTATAAAGCGTTTTAGTCATTTACATGAACATGGTACATAATTTTTATTGTATCGGTATTTTTATTATAGTGGTATTCAATTCTAATAATCAACGCCAAAATACTAATTCTATTGCAAAATATTTTATATGTCAAAGATGGGTCTGGATGGCGGTCGGTGGATGGAGTGGTGCAGGGAGCGAATGTTTGGTCGACATCGAACCTTCGAGTTCGTTATGCCTTCATTCTCGTTGCATAATATTTTTCCTCAGAAAAAAAAAGCAGAGGCGACATCGCGCAGCCAAAGGTCCCTTTACCTTCGGATACGCGGTGCCGTGTTCTTCCAGACATTCATATTGCTAGCGGGAGCTCAACCTCAATTTATTTTAAGCCATTTTCCAACGACAGACTACCTATAGCGCCATAACCAATCCCATTGGGTGCAATTAGTCAATGTCTTCCCCGTCAATGTCGTTAGCTCTTTCGGATTCAAGAACAGTGGCAAACTGCTCTAGGTCCACAGATTATGGCTGCTCATGGTCAGCAGATTCATTTATATAATTTGACTTATATTCTAGACTGAAATAGACCGTCCATGGATCGAACCTCCAAGCTGCTAGTCACGTTACGGAAAACCATACTGAGATTCTGGATAGGATACCCGGTACAGGGTATGCGATATAACCGGGAGAAGGATGGGAATGGCTTCAACTGCGTAGCTTTTACAACGTTATTTAATATTGAGCATCAATCCAAATGGGTTTCCATGCGCGGCATAATTAGTTATGATCATTAACTTTGTATAGTGTAAGTTATTATGTTCTTTCTAAGATTGTTTGCAAAACTTCTAAATTTGTTTGCAATGATCAAATTAACTAAAGAATTTCATTGTATTTTTGTCGTTTTTGTTTTTTAGCGTCACGTTATGCCACTAAGGCTAATCGGACGATGCTACTGTGTGAGTCCTAAGAAGTTTAATTTTTTCAGTTCTGCTATCAGAGGATTGTATGCATGTTCTTACTATGGCCTTTTAATGATAATATTGTATAAATTATTAGAACTATCTTAAATATGGAAATCAAAAAAGCTGGTCCTCTTATTGTTAGATGTAAGTAACAAAATTTTTATAGAAACAATTATTTCCGTAAAGAGAAACAAAGTTAAGTCATCCAATTGGGACGAATACTGTTGATTTTTGAGTTTCCGTCGTTCAACAACGTATTGATTAGATTCCTGGCATGTTATTGCTGACATTTAATTTTTTGAGGAACTCTCGAAGCTTGAATTGCCCTCTTCAAAGGTTGGCAGCCATTTAAACTAACGTCTCTTGGACCGTTAGAGAACTAAGAATGTTTAAACTGTAAACAGATATAATTTATTTTACATTACATATTTACTATTTTTACCTTCTATTTCTGTTCCGAATTCGTCGAAAATAATTGCTGGTACACCAGCCCCAACAAAAACCCATGATTTAATTAAAAGCAATTTCGATCAGCTCTAACGCAATGCTCCCATTGATGTCATGGCCTACCTCTCTGACGTTGACCTGTCAGCTCTGCAATGTAGCCAATAGCTTCTTATTTAGCACCACAACATTGAAAACCCATTTTGATCGCTATAATGTGATTTGTTAACCTTTTTCTTCTACGTGATGATTCTTAGTTTATCGGGTATTCACTAAAATTTTTAAAGTTATATAAGATATAGTACGGTAAACGAGTCCGATCAGAGAAGAAATTGAGTAGACTGGTTTACTTTAAGTCAATGAACGCCTAAAATTTGGGTCAAAACGTTGGAAAAGAAAACTTAGAGATGACTTTCTTTTAATTGTATTTCTTTTCGTTTCATAAAAAAAAATTAGGGAAGAATTAAGTTTTTATTTTTAGTAGTTTTATTAATTTTAAATCCTTAATTACTAATCTAATGTAATCAATACTAATAATGCTACATACATCGTCCAAAAGATCTCCTGGTTTACGTTACTTCGACTACCATACATTCTATTTAATAATTTAGAACATTTTCGTTCTATCGTTTTACTGTGAATAATTATTTCAATAAATTATTCTTATATATTTTAACACTAGTGAAGGTTTAACACGTTTACACCGGCTCTATAATTCATGCTCCTTGCTTATTGGCGGCTGAGCTTAATGTTTTTCGCTCTATCTAAAAGGAGCTATTCCAGTGCATTATGTGGTATTGGGAATCCAAAAATAATAAAATAAACAATACTATCCTAACTAAAACCCAACAGTCGTGGAAAGTTTTGTGATTGAGTAAAGTATCTGAAGCGGCAGTCTATTGCGGGCCACCTGTGGTACGCCCGCGTGAACGTGTTAAATAATCTTTATTAGAAGAAAATTATAATTCACAACGCCAAACATACAATTATACTTCAAATTATTTACAACGTTACAAAAAGTAACTACTAGTGACAATACAGTGACACATATGTAATCATATGCTTTATTATGCATATGATATAATATGCATAATATGATGATATGATAATAATACATGATAATATGATAATAATATGCATATAGACTAAGCCCTAAGTCCATTGCTTCTTATACTAGTCCGAAATCGAACATTCGAGAAGGGCATAAAATATTCTCGTACGATCCAGAACACGTAACATAATTTGCCTTACAAACTAATGCTAAGATAATATAGCTATTAATTTGAACAATCCAAGAGTATAACTGCAAGAAAAGATATCTACGAAATTGTTGGTATTTCCAAACTGAATTCTCTCTGCTATTTAGTACCTGTTTAGTTAGAAGTTTAATAAAGGCAAAGCTATCCTTCCTAAAGCTCCTTAAGGCCACTGTCTCGACGAGTCTTGAGTGCCCTTAATTAAATTACCAGTTGTCTCTTCGAGGAGGCTCTTCTAAGTTAATTTAGATAGTTAAGTCGGCTGTCTTCAAAGTTCCAGAAAGCGCTAAATTATGCTTCAAAAGGTGTAAACTTGTTCCAATATCACTGGATTTTGGGAATGGAATAGTTTTATGAACGAGTCACTGTTCCAGAGGTAGGGTACGATATCGGCTGGCGTCCAATATTGGATGAACCTCTTAGTCTAATTTACCCTGTCAGACCAAAAGGTCTTTCATTGATATGGTATGCGAATTGTTTGCAGGGGCCGACTACTTATATTTATTGTAATGCACTATTTCATTTACATTATTATCGTTTTTATTTATTTTTAACTTCTATTTAACCGAATTTCGAATTAATTTTGAAATTTTATATTAAAATTTAAATCCATTCAAATTAATAATTAATTTTAAGAATTTTAAATTAATCTATCAAACTTTTAGAATATAAAATTTTGATTAAATTGCTTTTTTTCGTATATTTGACTCCATTCAGTGGAAATAAGCATCTAATAAGTTTCAAAGACTACACGTGTGCTGGAAATGGTTTCGTTCTGCTATGGAATGAAGGAGTTCAATTTTTTCTTGGAAAGCGCAGTGGATGATCAGGCTGGTGCTGGAACGAGGTGATGCCTTCCAGTCCTCCAGTCTAAACAGCATCCGTCTTCCTAATCAAACGAAATATCTCTTTCTTTTCTCCTCCAGGGCAGGTTCTATTTAGGTCTACTTCCGCGCTTGTGTCTTATCAATATTTCTGTTTTATCCTTGTATAATATTACAAATACTGGAAAAAACAAAACAAATTCCAAACATTATTCATTGTATAAATCGATGCTTTAAAAGAGTAAATTTGATCACGTATCCGCAACTACTAGCTTACAACACAAAGTACTTTCAACACAAACATTTTCCCGCATATGCCACACCTGGGGGTACCGATGAAAAAAAAAAAAAAAAAATGGAATTTTACTAATTCCTTTGTTTTCTATACCTATATATTTTTTATTAGTATAGGTTGATTGATAGTGAGGATTTTCAGATTTTTTATTTTTATTTTCGACCCCCACGAAACGTTGTCTTTTTAAAATAGAAAATCCTGACTATCAATCAACCTATCGTAAAGAAAAGCTGACTTGACTATTACTCACTTCTATACCTTTATTAATCTTAGGTAGATCGTGAAATTAAAATAGTTAATCTTATTTAGCACATAACAGTTGCAAAATATTTTTTACATTTAAAAAGCATATAATTATTCTTAACAAACGTTTACTACCTATAGGCTATATAGCTATGTATTTAGCTATAGGTTCATTTAAAGCCCTATGCGTGCAGGTTTCCGTGATGGGGGTAGCTTCCTTCCTCTGAATTAAAAAAAAAAAAAGTTAATGTAATTACTAAAGGAAATAAAAAGACTGAAAAATATGACCATTTTAAGTCAAAAGTTTTAGATGTGATTTATTCTTTTTTACTTTCACTTACCTATATATGAAATATATAGTAAGTGGAAGTATTGCGATCGTGAAAAATTTCGACTTCCGGTTTTCAACGGAAATACACGTTTTGGGGTACCCTGAGTCGAAATGACCAAGTCCCGCGAAATGGTCTGTGTGTGTGTCTGTGTGTGTGTGTGTGTGTGTGTGTATGTGAACAGACTAGCTCAAAAACTATAAACCGTGCGATCCTGAAATTGGGTATTTAGTGTAGGTATATGCCCGCAATGTGACAGCATAAATTTCATCAAAATTACTTAAAGGGAGGGGGTACTTTACTTAATAACTTTTTAGGTTTTTTTCGATTTTCTCAAAAACGGCTCTAACGATTTTGATTAAACTGAGTATTTCATCTATTTATATGCCCGAGATATGACTGTAAAAATTTCATCAAAATTGATTAACCGGAGGGGGGAGTTTACTTAATAAATTTTGTAACATTTTCACGTGTTTTTTTTATTTACTCTAAATCGGCTTTAACGATTTTGATTAAACTGGGTATTTGATGTATTTATATGCCCGAGATATGGCTGTAAAAATTTCATCAAAATTGATTAACCGGAGGGGGGACTTTACTTAATAAATTTTGTATCATTTTTACGTGCTTTTTTTATTTACTCAAAAACGGCTTTCACGATTGTGACCAAACTGGGTATTTGATGTATGTATATGCCAAATATGTGATAGCCAACATTTCATCAAAATTGATCAACCGTAGGGGGGACTTTACTTAATAAATTTTGTATCATTTTCACGGGGTTTTTTATTTACTCAAAAACGGCTTTAACGATTAATAAAAATAAGATATGAATGTAGAAAAATGTGTGACTTTGGGAAATGATATTTAACAAAACACGTCAATTTCTTATCTAAGTAAGTTGGTAAGTGAAAGTTGTGTGTTGCGCGCACACACCAGATTTTTTTTTTTTTTTTTTTTTTTGTTCGGTACCCCTACCTGGCCACGTGTGGCATACGGGGGGTTACTCTAGAGTTGTAACCAACCTATTCTAACCATGGTGGGTAGGTCAAGATTTATTCCGTGGGGCCTCCACGAAATAAAAGTCAACCACCCCTGACATTTGAATATTGCACTGAATTTGTATTGAGATAAAGGAATAAAAAAATAAACCAGGAGGCACACCCGCCTCAATATTATATACATAAAGCTTTGATGAAGATAATTTAAATACATTTATATTCATAAAGAAATTTCATGAAGAGTTTCAAAGTATAAAATTAACATGATAAATTCAGTTTAAAAAATACTGAAAAGGGCTTTAAAGAATTATTCGCTATGGATCTTTATTGGAAGCTCGAGTATTTCAAATATACTTTGATATAGAGCACGAGTATGTCTTTGATTAACATTTAAATAAAAAATTATACTCAAGTAAAAGAAGAAATCTATTTTTTTTACTTTTTGTTGATATTCTTGGTCATATAACCTAAATATGTTTCAGTTTTTTTTAAAAATAATAAAGCCTAAAATTTTAAATAATAAACGTTATTTAATTAACACTGCTATAAAATTGATTAGAAAATATTAAACTTATAAAATTAAAGTTTATAAATATAAATAAAAAATTAAAGTATGCGCAACATTTTAACCAAGGGAAATGCGGAAATGCGTTCTCCATCGGCAACACTTATCTACACTCCAATCAGTTTGTAATCTGTTCCAGGCTATTTCAGGTTAATTGCCAAGTGAGGAAATGGATGACCTTACCCATCTTTCCAAGTTCAGCTTTCAATTTAAACTTGGGAAGGGGAAATGTTCAATATCTTACATTGATTCAATCCAGTCCCATATAGATCCCTATTATTTCAAACATGTTTGCAATGTTAATTTTCAATCAGGAAGTGTAACGTAATGTAAAAAAAAAAAACACCGGGTAAATCATCCCTCAAATGAGACCTGATTCTTAGTCATACTCTTGTGATATGATTATATTCAAACAAAAAAATTGTCGCTAAGAATTAACTATTTTTCGTAAGGAAATATGTAAAAATGTAGAATAGAAAATGAACTTCTGGGGACAAAGCCTCTAAAGAATAAAAAAAAGAACAAAAAAAGATAAATTCACACTGGCCAAATAATTAATGTAACAGAGAATTATTGATCTTAATATGTACAAAAAAAGTTAAACAAATAATATTTAATAGTTCTAAAAAATCAAAAGTTTACAAGATGTTAAATAATATATTCGTTATTCAAAAAACTAAAATTAAAAAGAAATCAAAACAGATTCCCGGAAAAAAAAAAGATACGAAGGAACAAGTGAAGAAAGCGATGATAATATTAACAGTAGATAGATAATAATATTAAATAAAATAAAAGTTACCTGAATATCATTAAATGAACATAGAGAAGAGATAAATAAAATAAGAAGAGAAAACAAAATATTTTAGTAAAACATATTGAACAATTAATATTTCTTATTAAGTTGTACTTAAAACAGATAAGTTTAAAGATAATTATTTTATACTTAATTCCTAACGGCAATTTTTTATTTTAGCAACACTAATATTGGATTCAAGCTCCTTAAGGCTGAATTACATTGAAATTATATTATATGGTATTTAATATTGATAGATAAATTCCTAAATCCGGTTTTATTTTTTTGTATTTAGTTGATTATTTTTAATTTTGAAATTTCTATAAACGCGAATATTATCCAGGCCGAACATAATATAGCTGTTTTGATTATTTCTATCATTTCTTTTTTCAAAAAATGAATGCCTGTGACGCATTGAGAAAATTCAAAGAAAAAAAAATAAAGAAACACCTTTTTAAGTACGAGTTAACTGGGTGTAATTCCACAAAATTAAGGTCATCAAGTAACAAACCAAGAAAAGCTTGATTTTTTTCTACCGATAACGCCCCATAATCTGAATTGTATTTTTCAATTTTATTCATTTTTTTTCTCTAATTGTAACAAAGAGTTTCGATATTTTAACATGTTAAAAATGCTGCAAAACACAGATTATTTTCTTACCAATTTAAGTGTGTAGTACTAATAATTGGTATGTGTTAAATGTAATAGTGAGACTCTGGGCAGTGAGGTAAGAGGGTTGGAAAGGAGTTTCTAGAAATCGGAATCGTCCTCTTTATTTCGTGTTATTTATTCAGGATGGGCCCTTTGTTGTATTAAAAAAAAATAATTAGACATTTTTAAAAAAAATTGTTTGATAAAATTTTCGGTTCAAAATTATCGATTATGATTCCCGTATGTAACCCGCACTTTAGACTCCCTGCCATTTTTATAAATATCTTTTATATATATAAAAATCTCGTGTCTCGATGTTTGTCGGAGGTAAAATCAGAGACTACTCGACCGATTTTGATGAAATTTGGCTCACTATGTGCAGTTTTGTCCAACTTGAAGGATAGTTTTTATTTCGATAATTGACCTCAATATTTCTTTTATTGCAAATTAAGTGCTTATTTTAATACAATTGAGAGTGTTTATTTGTAAGTTCTATAAATTTCCAACAGATGGCTGTGTAAGTTAATTTATTGAGACAACACTTCATTTTCTTTCGCTATTTAGGGTTGGTAAGCATCGAGTAGCCAAATCTATTTTTCCGGCTTGGACTAAGAAAATCCGTGTTTTTCCCATTGGTAATTATGTGTTGCCTTTTTTACGTGCGGGGAAAACATCGAATCTATTTGTTTTAGTAAATAGAAATATAATAAACAGAAATTTTGAATTCTAATAATAAAGAAAAATTATTATTATAAAAGTTATAAATTATCTCATTCATAAAATTAAATATTTTGTTTTGATAAGTAGTACTGTAAAAACATATGGTTTTTTCACATGGTTTGAGATCTTTACATAACCTGTTTCAGGTAGAACCATGTGTTATATTCTGAAATTAATTGATTATAGCAAAAATTTAATTCGGTACATTTTCGCTGTTTATTGTGCCTTATTCCTATTATATTCTTTATTAGTTCCTTTTCCATTTTACAATAAAAACTTTAACCCTTCTAAATTTCTTACCAAACAATTTTTTATTTGGCCTAAAGTTCTCTTTAACACCCCGTTGTTTTTTAGATTAGGTGGAACGTTTTTATCTTTATCAGTGAATTTTGAATTTACTGCATTAAAAAGAAATTCGTATTTAATATTCACTTTATACTTTACTTGACAGAATGTAGATGTCAGAGCACAAAGGATTACTATGTGACGGGGTGGTCAATATTAAAACCTTTGATAACGCGAAATTAATTGCATTTATATTCATTGTGAATTATTTGAAATAATTTTTAGGTTTTTTTTTTTTTTTTTTTTTTTTTTTTTTTTTTTTTTTTTTTTTTTTTTTTTAGAATTACTGATGTTTTTCAGTTTATCCAATTTCACTCTGGTTATTGTTTGTTTGTTTAACGTCACTTTATGCCACTAAGGCTAATCGGACGATGCTCCAGTGGAAGCCCTAAATTCTGCCAATCCAGGTATAATTAAGATAGGGATCTTTAACGAGTACTTGACATCGTACAGGCTCGGGACCTCCATTTTACGTCCTATTCGAGGGACGGCATTGCTTAGGATTTTTTAATCCCATAAAAAATCCTAGGAGCACCGCTGGGCGCGAGCCTATATTATATACCTAGTATTGTAAGTTGCCATGCTAACCACTATACCACAGGTGACCCCTACTCTGGTTATTTATACAGTTTTTATTTAAGCTTATCACAGTCATTAAATACGCTTCGATCTCTTCACCAAATTTCAAAATTGTCGATTAGATTCCTAGTGTACTCACACCCATATTTCTTATGTTTTTATTTTATAGAAGAAGAAGCATATTAAACGGATATTTTGTTGTACTTATTTTATTAAATTTTACGTTTTTCGTTTCCACTCCCAGTTGGAATGATCAATACCTTTAAATGCCATTGGATGCAGTACCTTTATTTAAGGCCGATTTCTCTCTCTATTTTTACGTCATGTTTTTTTTTTTTTTTTTTTTTCCAGAAAACTGTGTCAACCAACAGGTTTTTTCTTTTTTTTAAGATAACTAAAATAAAAACTACATTCCACAAAAAAAAAAGCGGCTGTTAGGAAAAAAAATACAAAGAGGGTCGGAGAGATTTGTTAGCCGGAATAACAAACATTGGCCTAACTTTTTCTGGACCCCCAGTCTCGTGCCATTTGCAATTCTTCTTCGTCAGGGGTTGATCAATAGCCATGCCCCTTGTGCCTGTGTCAGGTGGATCCCACTATAACACTATAACAAACATCTAAAATAGCTCACCTCTGCATGGATGAATATTTTATCCAATAAAGAATGGACGGTTGGAGGTTTCAAAAATGTTTTATGCAGTTTTACGAATGTTTATAGTGTGATTAAGTTAAGAACTTTGCACTATACTAGAAAAACTGGAACAAAAAAATATATTTAAAGGAGCCTAATTTCGATGGCAAAGCCTCAATTATCTACGTAATTTGGTGGCGCGACCTCCACGGATAAAGACAATAAATAGAAAAAAAACTTTAAACAATAGTCGTTTTTCTTACATATATAAATTTCTTTAGCTTTAACTAAAAAACAAATAGTTGGAAATGAAAGAAAAAAAATTAAGAAAAACTTTTTATATCACGAGACGTAAAAGTTAATTCTACTTAGTGCGTTATTTTTTCAGCTAAAAGGATTTTTCATTTAAATTATGTATTAAAGAATTGACAACATCAATTATTCGAGGAATCGTGAAGGTCCTTTTTTCTGTCTTTTCTCCTTTTCCCTGGATTTACACCTTCGCATACCCGAAATAGCACTTAAAAAAAAACTCAACTTTGAGCTTTAAAATTAGCGAAAAAAAATCATTCGAGAGTTGAGCATAATTTGGAAATTAGATAGTCCGCCCGCGGATAATTGGGAGTATACCGTATTTCAACTAACAGGTTATCGTGCAAAATGAGCATAACTATTTATAAACTTAAAATCAATCACAACCTATTTTCCATTAAAAAAAAATAATAATTTAAGTACTTATTGAAGTATGTAGTTAAACTTTCTGAATAAAGTGTAGATTTTTATTTTTTTTTTTTTTTTATGGAGTGATATGTTTGATATTCTTCAAATAATATAAAATAAAATACACTATTTATTTACAACAGATATTATGTTGTAAATAAATAAGGAACCAATTAAAATGTTTTAATTGGTTCGTCTTTAATTTCCATCGTCATTAAATGACATCTTAAAGGTCTAAGGTCTAGCAGACGAAATATTAGCACGTTGAAATACTATAAGTTTATGTATTTCATTATTTACCATATCCCCGATGTTTAATCCTCCATAGGTATGATATCAGTTTCGAATAATAATTAATTTTTGTACAAAATAATTATGTTGGTGATTTTATTATGGATTCAATGCGGATTAATATGGAAAGATATGGCACTCATTTTTCCAATTTTATTTAATTTACTGGAGTGAATACTTGGATCGGAATGAAATTACTGAGATAAAAGTTTCTCATTTAGAAAGCGAAAGAAGAGGAAGATGGTGAGAGAGGAATAGATAGAGAGAGGGTGGGAAAAGAGAGAGATTTGTAAGAATAAGACAATATAAAGGGACGATACTGCAAAGGCTGCTTGCTATAGAGAGAGAGAGCTAAATAAAGGTCAGGGAAAGCTTTCTAAAATATTTCTCCCAGAGGTAAGCTTTTATATCTACCCCCCCCCCCCCACCCGATATCCTCCATACTTTATTATCAAGATGGTATATGAATATTCTAAAACTATATTTCTACTAGCCCTTAACAAATATTTTAAAATATATATCTTTAATATTTTTAATATTTTACTTACATAATTACACAGTTTGTGTAGAATTCAGTGTCTGTGCTAGTCGGTTAACTTATTAGCTATCTTAAATAGAAAGGTGACGGTCCTCTCATAATAGCTCATATGCAATGTATAAAAAATGTACCAATTATTTATATAATAAACGGATAACCAGAATTTTTTAATTAATATTTCTCTCTTTATTTATTATTTACAATTTTTTACTGTAGAACTGGAAAATACCTGTTTCATATACCCACATAAAGCCGTTGTTTGAAAAACGAACAGTGGCGAAAACATCTCAGGCAAAATAAAAATATTATATGCATACATTCATTCATTGCATTATTTCCTTCGAAAATTTACGAACTTGTATTCAACAAGAAAACTTTTTATGAAATATATTCTTTTTCTTCAGGCGAACGGAGCGGGTTAAAATAGAATAAAATAACAAGTAAACAAGTCTGCTTACATGTTTACATAACAGTAACCTAGCCGTATCATCTTACTCTAGTACTAAACTATCTTAAAAAAATAAAATATTGTCCGATAACAAGCATAGAAACTATCTTGAATGGCAGAGAGGTTGTTGAAGGTTAAGTACAGAACTAAATCGAGAGAACAAGTGAACGTACATAGCCCTGTACCAGAACCAATTGCATCAGAGTACAATTGCCAGGGCGATGTAGCTCCTAAACAAGGTACCGAACTCTGTTGCAGCGTACACATAGCACATGTATCGTGTCTAACACGCGCTATGGAATCGCTATGCGATCAGAATATTACAAACGTGATCATGGTCTGGTATTTAGGAATTCTTCTAGGAGATCTGGTAATCCAGATAATCAATAAGCTTATAAAGGACGGTAAAGGATATAGTACCGAGGGGGTGTTTCAGCCATTGTTGTTGTTTAATCATATATCATTTGATATATACGATTGTGTGTATAAAATATGTTTACAGACCAACTTGTGTTTATGTGTAATTAAATTTCAGGGTTACAAGTTATTTTCAATGAATATAAAACAAAAATTAGTCGCTATCTCAACCTCTGATGGTCAATGACCAAGAGTATGATGTATTAAATGAAATTTATTGTTGTAATTGTTTTCAATAAAAAAGGCATTAAATAAAACATAAAAAAAAAATTATAAATAAAAATAGTTGCTCTACACAACTTTCACTTACCAACTTACTTAGATTAGAAATTGATGTGTTTTGGTAATTGCCACTTCTCAAAGTTACACATTTTTCCACATTCATTTCTTATTTTTGTTTTTATTTGCTCTATAAAAAACACTATTTTTTATTATTATTATTAAATAAAAGTTTTTAATTGTGATAATTGGGAAATGCAAGCATGATACTCCAAGTCGTATGATTCTCTATGTACTTGTTGAAAACTTCATTTAGTTACCATTAAATGAACAGAACGTCTTTAATTATGAACAATGGTCTGTCATTAAAGGCGTACTCCACATGCGTGGGCTCAACGTGTTTTAGAGGTCCGGTGTGGCTGTGCGGTAAAGCGCCGTACTCCCATGCCGGAGCTGCGGGTTCGAGTCCCGCCCTGGGTGGTGCTTTTCTTTCGTAGTAGAAGTATCACCCAGTGCCATGGGTGTTGTATGGGCAGTAAAGGGCTTCAATGGAAGCCTTGAAGTCCCGAAAAAAAAAAATAATAATAAAATAGGTACGTGTTTTAAGTGTTGACGAAATATTTTTCTTTTTTCTCCTCAATATGCTTACTTGAATTTTATCATATCTCATATTTAACCATTTCTTATTTTTAGGCGTAACGAGAGGCAGTTAATTTCTCCATATAAACAAAAACAAAGAAACGTTATAGAAAACAAAAAAAAAAGGCCCCTTCCCCTCAGAACATTTTAATAATGATAAAGCTTACCTGATGTTAAAGAACACCTAATTTTCATTAAACATGACGAATTTGATGAAAATCATTGAGGCCGTTTTTGAGATAATCGAAAAAAAAACTAAAAATTGGTTTTATAAAATAAAAGTTATGAAATAAAGTGCACCCTCCGTTAGTCCAATTTTAATGAAATGTTGGCACATCACATATTTGGCATATACATACATCAAATACCCAGTTTGATCAAAATCATTAGAGCCGTTTTCGAGTAAATAAAAAAAAACACGTGAAAACAATGCAAAATTTACTAGGTAAAGTGCCACCTACGGTTGATTAATTTTGATGAATGTTTTACAGTCATATCACGGGAATATTAATACATCAAATACGCAGTTTAATCAAAATCGTTAGAGCCGTTTTTGAGAAAATCGAAAAAACCTAAAAAAGTTATTAAATAAAGTACCCCCTCCGTTTGACCAATTTTGATGAATATTTTGCTGTCCAACGCGGGCATATTTATACACTAAATACCCACTTTCAGGCTCGCACGGTTTATAGTTTTTTAGCTAATCTGTTCACACTCAGACTATTTCGCGGGACTTGGTTATTTGGACTCAGGGGCCCCAAAACATGTATTTCCGTTGAAAACCGAAACTCGAAATGTTTCACGATCGCAATACTTTCCCTTATTATATATTTCATATATAGGTAAGTGAAAGTATAAAAAAACAGGAATAAAATAAAATAATGCACGTACATCAGTAAGAATATACTAGAAATAGTTGTAATATAAATAGTCATAAGGGAATGAACTTTTGTCGGCCCTTCATATTTACATATATTATTTACGTTCGTGGTAGGGAACTCAGAAACATTCTTTGCTTCCCAATTGTGGAGTCAAAGCCCGACTCAGGGAAATTCTAGTGTTCCTCTCAAAGCCATGCTTAAAAACGCACGTGGTGACTGTTTGCTTGAAATTCTAAAGAATAAACCACTGAAAAATTATTTTATTTAAATGAAATTTTTATCATACCTACGCAAACTTGTCATGTGATGAGTCGACTACTTTAATGCGGTGGAAATGAGAAGGAATGGCAAAAGTTCTTTAGTTTTAAAAACTAAAAAGTAAATAGATCGAATAAAAAATAAATAAAACGAATCGTTTAATTTTAAAAAAATAAACCTTCAAACCATAAGTCCTTTTAGAGTTTATGTAAAAATTTTTTTAGAAGTTTCAAGGATACGTTGCCGGTTTAAGGCTTACACGTATAACAATGTACTTGTACTGCGTAAATGTTGGAGGTGAAAGAAGTTACCTTAGTTGACACCTGTAACGAGTTAACTAGTTTTACCGTACCATTTCTACTTTATTATTGGTAACTTTTATAGCTTTTTCATGTAATCCTTTCCCACTCAACTTAGTAGGCGGAAGTTCAAACAATGTATGATGTACTTTTCAACTATATCCTCGAGGATATAAAGCCCCATAAAGCTGAAGTAGTAAAGTATATGGGCCACTCGGCGATATATAGAGTGCTCGTACATATAAAATCTATCCTAGGCTTAGATCCAGGACTTGTTGGGGGGGGGGTAAAGGAAGGGGCTAGAGGGGGAAATTATCGACTAGTAGAAGGATAATGGCCTAAAGGGGGAAGGTACAGCCCACTTATCACCATTACCTTCCCGGCCACTCTTACAATCGCTCTTCCGGATATTTTTGCCCTGTCCGAGGCTACTCGTTCCTTGCAGCCAAACCATTCTTCAGCACTCAGGAAGGATCATTCGATCTTCTTGTTAATCGGTTAGAATTTTTAATTGGAACAAATAATTGGATGAGTAATTCATTCAAAAAATATTAAAAAAGTAAAAATATACCAAACAGTCTCACGTGAGAACAATAAACATAAAATCTTTGTGTTTTCCTATTATTATACAATACATACTGCAACAATATGCGGGCTAAACAACTTTTATTCAAGGAAAAATAACAAGTTTCAATGCCACACAAATTATGAGAACACTTGATCTTCAGAACCATCCTAACTCTCCAGTCCATCGCTCCTTAGGGCGGATTCACACTATCGCTCCGCTCCCGCTCCACTCCCGGTCCGCTCAAATATTCTAAAGAGAAATAGACAGAGAATTCCACTATCGGCACCGCTCCGGTCTCGCTCCACTCCCGGTCCGCTCTCGCTCTACCCCATTCACACTAGCGCTCCGCTCCCGCTCCGCTCCAGGTCCGGTCTCACTGGCAAACTATTCTACAGAGGAATAGAGAGAGGTTTATCACAATATTGGCACAGGTCCGGCCTCGCTCCGCTCCCGCTCCACTCTCGCTCCACTCCCGCTCCACTCTCGCTCCACTCTCGCTCCACTCTCGCTCCACTCCCACTCCACTCTCCTAAAGTCTTTTCATATTCACATTATATAATTTTACACCGTTCACGATTGAAGCCATTAATAATCGAAGCCGTCTGTATTTGGATTTTAATTAATAATTAACTTTCAGTTATTAAAGTATTTATTTATTCATCAATTTTACGGCCAAAAAAGTTCAAATTTAAAAAATATATATATATATATATATATATATATATATATATATAATTATAAATTAATTTAATTAATGGTGAAGCAATAATTTAAATTGTTTTCCCGAATGTATTAGAATACACTTGAAATGATAAAAAAAAAAAAATCACCAACAATACGCGCGGTTTTTTAACGTGAAAAATTCATGTTATGTTTGAGATATATTTTGCTATGAATTAATGTACTCGTAAAAAATGGTCACCGATTTATTTATTGACTACATACTCATTGCTATTATAAAATAACGTTTAATTTGAAACGAATAAAAATGCAGTATATTATGAAAAATGTCAGATCATTAACAAAAAAATCTGGTGCGTGCGCGCAACACACAACTTTCACTTACCAACTTACTTAGATTAGAAATTGACGTGTTTTGCTAATTAATATTTCCCAAAGTCACACATTTTTCTACATTCATATCTTATTTTTGTTAATCGTTAAAGCCGTTTTTGAGTAAATAAAAAAACCCGTGAAAATAATACAAAATTTATTAAGTAAAGTCCCCCCCTCCCGTAGATCAATTTTGATGAAATTTTTACAGTCACATCTCGGGCATATAAATACATCAAATACCAAGTTTGATCAAAATCGTTAAAACCGCTTTTGAGTAAATAAAAAAAACACGTGAAAATGGTACAAAATTTATTAAGTAAAATCCCCCCTCCCGTAGATCAATTTTGATGAAATTTTTACAGTCATATCTCGGGCATATAAATACATCAAATACCAAGTTTGATCAAAATCGTTAAAACCGTTTTTGAGTAAATAAAAAAAACATGTGAAAATGGTACAAAATTTATTAAGTAAAGTCCCCCCTCCCGTAGATCAATTTTGATGAAATTTTTACAGTCACATCTCGGGCATATAAATACATCAAATACCAAGTTTGATCAAAATCGTTAAAACCGTTTTTGAGTAAATAAAAAAAAACACGTGAAAATGATACAAAATTTATTAAGTAAAGTCCCCCCTCCGGTTAATCAATTTTGATGAAATTTTTACAGTCATATTTCGGGCATATATATCGATCAAATACTCAGTTTAATCAAAATCGTTAGAGCCGTTTTTGAGAAAATCGAAAAAAACGTAAAAAGTTATAAAATAAAGTACCCCCTCCTTTTCAGCAATTTTGATGAAATTTTTGCTGTCACATCGCGGGCATATACCTACACTAAATACCCAATTTCAGGTTCCCACGGTTTATAGTTTTTGAGCTAGTCTGTTCACATACACACACACACACAGACCATTTCGCGGGACTTGGTTATTTCGACTCAGGGGGTCCCAAAACGTGTATTTCCGTTGAAAACCGGAAGTCGAAAATTTTCACGATCGCAATACTTCCACTTACTATATATTTCATATATAGGTAAGTGAAAGTAAAAATATATTAAAGCAAAAAATAATTAAAATATTAATCAGGAAAAGAAGAGAACACAATCGGTAAATTTGTAGAATTTGCCGATTTCAACTTGAAATTTCCAAGCGTATTCGAATACATTCCGAAAAAAAATTAAATTATTTTTTCACCATTAATTAAATTAATTTATAATTATTATTATTAATTATCATTGTGTTGCAATATATTCTTCTTATTATATTTTTTGATAATATTATCTTCTTCATCAAGAAAAGTACACTTACCAGCTATTTCTACAAACGAAAAATTGATTTTTTTTTGGCCGTAAAATTGAAGAATAAATTAATACTTAAATAACTGAAAGTTAATCATTAATTAAAATCCGAATACAGACAACTTCGATTATTAATGGCTTTAATAGCTTAAACCTTTCAAAATTGAACGGTGTAAAATTATATAGTATGAATATGGTAAGACATTAGGAGAGCGGACCGGGAGTGGAGCGGGAGCGGAGCGCTAGTGTGAATGGGGTAGAGCGAGAGTGGACCGGGAGCGGACCGGGAGCGGAGAGAGAGTGGAGCGGATAGTGTGAATAGGCCCTTATACTGGGTGTCCCATACCTAGGGTAAAAAAATTGTGTAATACTGCATGTTAAACGGGGTAGAATGGCGCAAAAACGAGTTTCCTATCTCAATCTGTTGAGGAGATAGAATTTTTTTTTTTTTTTTTAAATCTTACTTTTTTTCTGATAAATGACAGTTTTCTCTACTTTGGTTTAGCGTAGAAACAAAAACGATAATAATTTCTTAATCAGCATTAAATTTTCTAAAAGATGAAATGGGTCTGGTTATTTAAATCCACTTTCAGTGGGACTTTTAACGCTCTAAACACAAAACATTCATTAAAACCTTAATTTTTAATAGTTTTTGAAAATTCCTCACTCCCTCCTGGATGACCCTAGAAGCTGTCAAATTTCCTAAAAACTGCGGAATTTAGTTAGCTTTTTAGTGGTGTTATCCATGATACAATTGCACCTCACTTTTTGAGTCTAAAAGAAGTTTTCTGATGAAAAACACGCTAGAGAATGTCCCTGCTTGGGCAATGAGGAAGCGGGCTAGAGCCTGCAACCTAAGTAATGGATGCCGAACTTCCTATGAGTTAGAGTTAGTTTTACTTTTTTAAGTCAATTTTTATCTTTAATTAATCCCATCTCCTAGCATAAATGCTATGTATGTTGCTCATATATTGATCCTCATTTTAGCCCCGACGAAGATCCTCATATTTGGAAAAACGTGGTAAATCTTACTAAAGAAAAGGTTTTGACTGAAAATCCTTTCTATCCATCATCCTAATATTTACAAGATCAATTTTGTGTACGTAAATATTTAAAATGTATGTGGTGTCAAATGGAAATATTTGATTTTTTAATTAATCTATTCTATTAAAATTAAAAAAGAAACCAGCATTGATTTCAATTACCTTTAACGAAATAGTAATCATTTAAGTCACCTATCACCTAATGGGAAGCAGGTTATTTTTCTTGAAAATGTTTCATGAAAAATAATGTACGCAGTCTATAGCTCATATATTTTTTTTAAATTTGATTTTTCATTTTCTGGAGCAAATAATGTTGTTTTCATCAGCAATAATAAAAAAAAAAAATCTTTATCACTAATCACCTCAAACACATTTTACCCATTACCGTTAAATTATTTTGTTTTAGATATTGGTTTTTTATTTAAAAAATTCATTCAAATATAATTCATATTTTTATATATTAACACTATGTAATTAATGAACACCTTAATCAATGGCGCTTTTTTCCAAGGTGAAGAGTGATTGCAATAATTCACAATAAGTTATTACAGAAAAATATTTATATTTATTATTTTGATCATTTGATATTAATAACTTCTTGAGGGAAATAGAATGAACTTTAGAGAAAACAGCTCGATATAAAATGGACCCCTGACCTTTAAGGATGTTTTTCATGTTTTTCACGTACAGTCGAATTTATTAAAATGTGTATCATCAGATACATTTAAAAATAAATAAAACATTTTATAAATGACAAAATAAAGTATAAATATTATTCCTATAAATCTAAATACTTCTCCCGATAGCAAGTTTTGTATATCTCAAAATTTTCCAAAATTATTCATTTCAAATTTATCATTGCTTTTTCAACCCTCCTACTGTTTAATTGAATAACATTTTGAGATAATATGGATAAATTAAAAAAAATAAAATAAAACGCCTAACGCTGTCTTGCAGCTACAATCTCTGATCAGAGGGTATTTTTTATATAAATTTTACTCTTTCTTGGCTTCATTTAAGGACTTCTATATGTTTCCATTCAAACAGTTATCACTCATTTTCCTCAATACCGTTTGAACTCCAAACCTATTATTTTATAATTTTGATATTTTTTAAATAATAACGAATACATTGTTATCCCCAGAGCTTTCAAAGCAAACCATATAATTGTATTTGTAATTCCAACATTAATAACAGATAAATCAAAATATTATTTTATTTATTCGATTTACATTCTGAAGAATAAATAATTTCGAGTTGTAGCATGCTTGCAGCAAATAAATATTGCGCAACAAATTATTTCAAAACTCTGGGAAGAGAGTTTTTATTTGCCTAATCATTTAATGGGTTTTCAATTTTTTCTTTATTTATCGAAAATTTAATGTAAAAAAGTGGAATTTGGTAGTATAAGTAAAAGTCTTAATAAAAGTCTTTAACCTAATTCTTGCTAAAAGTAAATTCACACAGTAAAAAACAAAAAACAAAAAACAAATATCTGAGCTCAATTTTCGGTATTAAAAATAAGAAAAACTATAAATAAGGACATGCCAAATTATAAAATAAATACTTTTCTGAAAAATAATTTAAATAGCAGTTTGTTCCATCACCATTTTTGTTGCCTAATTGACTCATTATTTTTTTTACAATCATCTTAAAGTAGGTAGAGATATAAACCAATAATTTAAGGTGATTAATTTAGCTTTACTAGCTAGTGGCAATTAAATAGTTTTCGGTAATAAAATCATGAGACATACAGCCTTTGACATTTATTTTGGCGTCTCCAAATACTAAATTCTTCAAGCTTGGCAAAACTTATTCCATTACATACATAGGTGAATGGATGGACTGTGAATACTTGGAATTTACTTTATTTTCCAATTAATTTGTTTTGTTTTTTCATTGTTGGCAGTAATTTTCATTTATTAGACAATATATGTAAACTTCTGAGAGTTTTGTACAATCGTTTTTAAAATATATGGTTTCTAACAATCGTTTGTATTCCGAAATCAGGATAAATCCTTCATGAACAAAAAAGTTCTGAGTGATTCATTAAAATAAGGAATTCGATCTGTGATTTTTTTTTTTTTAATTGCTCCAATTCAATATCATAGTGGATTCAAATTTGACAAAATAAATAAAATATTATATCAAATACCTTATTTATTTTTTTAAATTTTTAGTGATTTGGTAAGGATTTTTTATACTTCATATCGAAAGAAGAAAAAAAAATCACTGAATTATGATTCTCGATTTACTATTCCATAGTGGTACTATTATAAATATGCTGAGTGATGAGAAGAATCCTCGACCCATTTGTGCATCAGTTTTTCTTCCCGTGGCACTGACTGCAAACATCTCCCTGGGTCATTCATCACTCCGACAACAACTTGTCAAGTCTCCATTGTAACTAGTTCCAATGCGGGCACACACTTTTCACTCTGATAAATTTTGTTATGACACACTTTACGCTCTAGGAAACTTTAAAGTAGGAAGCAAAACATAAGTATTTATATAAATAAATAACGTAAATGATAAAGTCTTGATAATACTTTAGTATTGCTATATAAGAGATTATTTTACATTCCGTTTGTTATGTTTGTAGTATGATATGATAGGTAGACTGTTTTATTATTTTATTTTATTAGTAAATAAGTATTTTCCCTTGTAGAAATAGTCTTATGTATTTAATTATTACATTATACGAAGAAGCTTTCGGTACTTGTTATCGTATTAATCTTATTTTATTATACCCAGTAGACCATATCTTGTTTGTTTTTTAAAATTAAAAGGATGTTTTTCATCGAAGTCATGTCTTATGATATTTTCTGTTAATAACAGAGGGCCTATAAAATATAATATAACTTTATTTTATATTTAAAATTAATATTGGAACCTGTGTTGAAAATAATATTTAAAAAAAACAAGATGTGGTCCACTAGGGACAATAAAATAAGATGAATATGGTGCCAATCACCGAAAGTTTCGTTGTATAATGTTAAAAGTAAACACATGGAACTGTTTTAAAAAAGGGTAAATACTAATCTATTTATTGTATTTTCATATGACAAAATTTAAAACATTGAATCCCAAGTTAAATATTTTCAACATATTTTCTTTCTTTATTTATTTTAATTTTATTTTTTTGTTTTTAGTTTTAAGGTAAGAATCTAACATAAATAATTAGAAATTAAAATATGCATTTTGAAATTCTTGGATGAATTTATAGGGATTTAAACAATACAAGAATTTAATAGAATAGAAAGAAAATAAAGAATACAACTTTCTGCTAGGATTTAAAGAATATTGCTCGGAACGATTTTATTCAGAAAATTTTGCAGTGGTAAATAAGTATATAGCTTTATTTCTCATCCAACCTTGTCATTAAATATAACAACTTAAACTCCTGGGGAGTTAGGGGTGGATACTATTTATGTTATTTTTGGTTTGAATATTATTGTTAATGAATAGTTAACTATTATTATTACTATTATTACACTCATTTTTGTGCATGTATATAGAGTGTAAAAATGTATGAAGAAAAGGAAACTTTTACAGCTCATAAATTAAAAACTATCCAATTTATGTTGGAATATTTACAACTAAAGAAATGAAAATGTTTTTATTTACCGTAGAACTGATAATTTATTTGAACAATTTATCTCTAAATAGTTAATTAAGAAATTAAAAGGGAAAAGAAAAACAGTACTTGCTGCCTGGTAATTAATTAACGTTACAGTTATCTCGTAATTACTTGATCAAACATTCTCAATGTTGCAATTTTTTTTTTTTTTTTTTTTTTTTCTAGTTGCCTTTAAAAGTGATAAAAGTAATAAATTAGCCTTTTTAGACGGTTGATGAAATCCTTTTCTGTGCTTTATCGCTTCTCTTTTTTTTTGTTTTTTTTTTCATGAAGTTTCTCCCTACCTTTATAGGAAGGGATTAGGCTTGGAAGCCATCCAAGTTTATAGCCCTAGGGTAAACTTTGGAACTTTTCGCATCCAGTCCCAAGTATTAAACGATAATATATATTCATTCTTTGAGACGGGAATCGCTTTATTAGAGAAGAGTACATTTCGTTGGTACAATATTTATATTACAAGTATACCCAGCGCAATGAATTTCGGTATATCCAAAAATTATCAACAACAAAAAGCTTAAAATCGCTAATCCAATGCTAGTAAGTAAAGTAAACAGATTTTCGGAGAGCCAATTAAGCTAAGAAAATCGGAAGATGGTCAATCAAAAAAATCTGGTGCGATGCGCGCAACACACAACATTCACTTACCAACTTACTTAGATTAGAAATTGGCGTTTTTTTTAATTGCCATTCTCAAAGTCACATATTTTTCCACTTATTTTCTTATTTTTGTTTTTATTTGCAATCTAAAGTACACTATTTTTTTTTATTATTAAATAAAAGTTCTTACTTGCGATAATTCGGCAATGCAAGCATAATACTCCAAGTCGTCTGCTTTTATAATTTTCTATGTAATAATAAAGGCTTAACGAACCCGAAGGTTCGATGCCGACACCACCAATCGCTCCCTGCACACCTCCATCCATCGACCGTCTTCCAGACCCAACTTCGATAGATCCGCCCTAACGCAATCCTCCCACCTCCGTCTCGGCCTGCCCCTCGGACGTTTCCCATTCGGCACCGCGCTTATTAATCTTTTCGGAATACGTTCACAGCCAAGTTTTGCAATTTTACACGCCCATTTTATTCGTCTTGCTGCAATCACGTCAATTATATTTACTGGGTAAAGTTCGCTCAGTTCGGCGTTGTGTAAGCGTCTAAATTCTCTGGTTATTTCATCCCTCTTCGGTCCAAATATTTTACGCAGTACTTTATTTTCAAAAACTCTAAGCCGTTGCTCATCCCTCAATGTCAGCGGCCAAGTTTCGCATCCGTAAACGACCGTTGGAAGAATAATAGTTTTGTAAATCCTAATTTTTAAGTTTTGGGACAGAAGGCGGGAGCTAAGCAATTTCGCGACTGAAAAGTAGCAAGCATTACCGGCTTTTAATCTAGCCTTAATTTCCTCATCGATTTCGTTTTTTCTAGTTACCATCGCCCCTAAATATCTAAATTTCTCTACCTGTTCAAACGTATACCCCCCTACATTGATATCAGCGAAATCCTCATCACTTCTACGACTAACCATATATTTTGTCTTATCCGTATTCATTTCCAGTCCAAGTTCTTGTCCGGCTTTCATCAACGTTTTTGTGTTTATTTCTATGGTTTCCACGTCCTCCCCAAGCAATACCAAATCATCGGCATATCCGAGCACGGGTATATTCCCTCCCAAATTCAAACCCTTTCCGGTACGTGTCACCTCCCTAATGGCATATTCCAGCGCTAAATTAAATAAAACAGGTGAGAGAGAATCTCCTTGTTTCAAACCAGAGCGGACCTCGAACTTCTCAGAAAAATAATTACCGATTCTAACTTTATTGAACGTTTCAGTCATACACATTTCTACTAAGTTTACTAATTTTTTTGGTATTCCCTGCTCGACCAGAATGTTATACAACTTTTGGCGGTTAATAGAGTCATATGCCTTTTTGAAATCGATAAAAAGCTGATGTACGATTCCGTTATATTCTAATTTTTTCTCTAATATTTGGCGGAGAGAGAATATTTGGTCTACGGTTGATCGGTTTTGCCTGAAACCACATTGATATTCTCCGATAATTTCCTCGGCGTATTCAGTGATGCGACTAGTTAGGATTAACGTAAATATTTTATAACAAACCGGAAGGAGTGAGATTCCGCGATAGTTATTGCAATCCGTTTTTGATCCCTTTTTGTGAATCGGAATGAGAATAGACTCTTTCCACTCTTCGGGTATCTTTTCTTGTTCCCAGATCTTCTTAACCAAAAGAAATATTTTTGATATCCCAGCTTCCCCGCATGCCTTGATTAGTTCGCTAGGGACATTATCTGTTCCCGCTGCTTTATGAGATTTTAATTTTCCAATGGCTATTTCAACCTCCTCTTTACTCGGTTCTACTACTAACGGTTCAGCACTCTGGTATTCCGAAGAGGAAGATAGATTATTATTTTCCGTATTTAAAATACTATCGAAATAATCCTTGAACCGTCTCAAGATGTCTACCGGATCGGCCAAGATATTGTTATTTTCATCCCTAATTCCAGTTGTAACCGGGCCCGACCGTTTACGAATTCTGTTTATGCCTTCGTACATGGCTTTAACGTTATTCTCGATTTTGTTACTTTCGATCGCTATTATTTTATTTTTGAGATATTCTCGCTTTTTGAATTTTAGCAGTTTAGTTGTTTCTTTTCTTGATGCTCGAAAGTTAGCAAGATTGATTTCGTTAGGAATATTTAACGCTTCTAGTTTAGCAGCTTTTCTTTTGTCGCACATGTTCATACATTCATCATCGAACCAAGGTTTATTTTTATTTTCCCTTTTTCCAAGACAAGAGTTACCGACCTCTTTAATACTATCCCTAATACCTTCCCACAACTTATCAATGTCTTCGTTATCCTCGTCAGACGATTCCAACGCCTCAAACCTATTTTTGACTTCCAGTTCGAATTGTTTTCTAACCGTCGGAATTTTTAACTTCTCCAAATTATAATTATCATAATTAAAACCAGCCTCATTTTTCCTATGTATTATAAGTCTCTGGCGAATTTTCGCGATTACTAGTTCATGATCCGACCCGCATTCGGCTCCACGATATGATCGAATATTAATTACGCTATTTTGCCACCTACGTTGAACCAAGACGTGATCAATTTGATTACGGGTTTGCGAATCCGGTGACGTCCAAGTATATTTATGTATATCTTTATGTTTAAACGTAGTACTTTTGATTATTAGGTTTTTCGAGGTGGCAAAATTTATTAGTCGTATTCCGTTATCATTACTATATTCATGTAAACTTTCTCTACCGATCGTAGGATAATATACTTGTTCCCTCCCTACCTTTGCATTTGCGTCTCCCAGAATAATTTTTATGTAGCTTCGCGGTAGTTTGTCATAAATCGATTCAAGTTTTTCATAAAATTCACATTTAACTTCATCGTCACTATCTTCAGTAGGTGCGTGTATATTGATCAACGCGATTTTAAACCACCGGCCCTGAAATATAGCTACCGATAACCTATCTCCGTAAAATCGAATGTCCTTCAACGTGGAAAGTAACCTATTTCTAATCAGAAATCCGGTGCCTAAACAATAGTTTCCGCTCCCACCGTACCACAAAGTGTACTTCCCTTCCCTCAACGAGCCCTCCCCTGGCCAGCGGACCTCTTGCAGCGCCACTATATCTAATCTATACCCTATTACCTCATTCACGACCGATTTTAACCCACCCGCTGTATTTAAACTTCTTAGGTTCCACGTCCCTATGCTTAGATCTATATTTTTCAACTTGCGGCATGAATCCCCTAAAGCAGTCCCCACCCGGAGACCCGAACGGGGGACTAGTTTACCTCCGGATAATGAGCGTTTTACTTTAGGGAGATCCATGACTTTTTTGTGGTGAACTAATTTGTGGAGTAGTTTGGGTGAACTAATAAAATGTGAGTAGGGCGTTCAAACCTACGCCACACCCTCCAGCAAGCCTGGGGGGCCGCTCTCATTGTTGGTCAGCGAGTCCTACGGACTTAGCCGGGAGGAGCTTCCTAGGAATTTCCACCGACCATCCCCACATCCGCCACCCGTGGGACGCTCCCCATACGCGGTAATGAGACCCGCGCGAGGATAATTTTCTATGTAATTGTTGAAAATTTCATTTAGTTTCCATGAAATAGAGCAGAACGGCTTTAATTATAAACAATGGTGTCATTAAAGGCGTACTCCGCATGCCCGAGCTCAAAGTGTTTTATGAGTTGAGGGAATATTTTTCTTTTTTTCTCCTGTACGCCCGCACGCAAGCACGCACACACACACACACAGACCATTTCGCAGGACTTGGTCATTTGGACTCAGGAGACCCGTGTATTTCCAGGGGGAAACGTGTATTTCCGTTGTAAACCGGAAGTCGAAATTTTTCACGATCGCAATACTTTCCCTTACTATATATTTCATATATAGGTAAGTGAAAGTAAAAATATGATTTTGAGTTTTCAGACTAGAATTGGTTGAGCTATATGAACATGAATCAAAACCACAGATATAAAAAAAAAAAAATAATAGTAATCTTTTTAGGGGTAATCATCTTTTCATCCACCAATGAATAACTAAGAGAATAATACAGTATAATTAAAAAAGTGATCTTTCAATAATTGTTTCAAAATATTTGAATATTGATAATGTAAATAGGAATTGAAAAAACGCGGACAACTTAAGGGACTTGCACTCGTATTTATAGACATTTTTTCCTGCGAAGTTTTTTATTTGATCACAAATAAACTTAGTGTTTGTCTCATGTGCAATTTTCATCTTTTGTAATTTAATTATTCAATTAATATTAAAAGAAAAATTATACAATAGCATAACAATTATTTAACAAGCTCAAGCAATTTTTTTTTCACCCTTTAAATTTTAGGTTTCCATAAGTTCTGCACATTTGATAGCATTATAAGCTTTGTATGGGCTGATTTATTCTCGATTATGATACCTCCTGTTTCAGAAGCCCTTGCGTCCAAATACTTAAAATAAAAATTATTTTGTTATAAATTCTGATGAGATCATTTAAGACCAAGCATTGGGAATATGGAAAGATGTATATTTTTTTAAATTTGGTGTCCCCCTACCCCCCACAAAAAAAAAAAAATATACATATAAAATAATAATAGAAAGAACTTTCTTTCTTCGTGTGAGGTCTCTAAACTTTTGTTTAATATCGTGTTGGCATGGATAATAGGTTAGTTCAAATCAAGCTAGCCAACATGTTATGTGTAATATATAAAATATTTGGTATCCCGTTCAACGCACTAGTTGGACCGTGCGAATAATTCACAGGCCATATTAATCAATGAACTTCGAGCCTCAAGTTGAGACCAAGTAAACTAAACACATCATAGTATAAAGAAGGGAAATTGTTTTTTCACTATGTACACTATTGAATGACTTCTCTCTCCCTATCTTAATTATCTATTTTACCAATTTTTGTTTTACTACTTCTTCACTCTTATTCTAGTTATTATGTAGAAATGTTCATCTTTACTATCCTTTTTAACGAGCTATGGATCTATCCATTATTATTATTTTATTTCTTTTAGTCATATTTTTAATATTAATGAATAACAAACTTCGTAACTAATTGTCCGATTTTCATATATTTTTTTCATTTTATAGGGAATACGAAAAACTTTCACTTAGATAGATTTTTAATAAACATATGTCCATCTTAGAGAACCTTGCGGTTTTTTTGGTAATAAATCACATAGGTAATGCGGAGGGGAGAAGTTGATGAGAGAAGGGATTTGTGGAATTATGTGTACTCAGTAGCTGGTGCATATAGGGCATACAGACCGATACGGTTATGTCGATATCATCTGGGAACCATTGCACAGGATGTAACCACTCACACTTTAAGTTTCGGCATTAATGTGGTGGAATATTTCTTGACTTTCAATTAAAACAAATGTTTTAAAAAATAACACACCATTCCAATATTTAATAAACCTTTTATTACATTTGCTCCCCCTCCCCCCCAAAAAAAAAAAATGATAATATCAATCTAGTATATCTAAATCTCATTTATAATACCTAATTAATATATTGAAATCTATCAGATTATCTGCTTTTTGAAAATTAATTAATGGAAAAAAAATAAGTGATTCAGTTTCGTAATGAAATAGGATGCAGTAAAATTTACGTAGGTTTTATTATACCCTTGTGCAAAAAAAAAAAAAAAAAAATGTGACTACTGGTATAAAGAATTTTTTTTTTTTTTGATGTTTTATTAGAATTCGTTGGCCATTAGTTCGTTAAGTCCACTTAATTTATAAATAACTTTATTTATTAAAAGAACCACGTAAAGGTTAGTTTCGGAATATATTCCCCCAATAGGGGAACACATCACTAACTCCAATCAACATCGGCATATCTCAAAAATTGGCTATATTTAGTTATGGTTGTTTCCTGAATGCGCTAAGGAACTTTTTTGCATACTTTTGAAGCTTTCGCATTACGAAGGGTTCGAAAGTAACAGCCTGAAATTTCGTGCAACAATTTCAATTACAATACTCATCCCAAGAAGCAAATATATGACATATTTATCAATTTCAAAGCTCATTGTGCTATTGGATTATAATGATAAGCTCTTACTTTTATCATTAGGATGAAAATATAATACTCGGAGAATCCCTTTGTGAGCAAAATTAAAAACATAATTTAATAATAAGTTTAGCTCTAAAAATAAATGCTTATAATTCATTAATATTAAATTACATACATTAATGGAAAAATGTAGGTAATAATCCTGGCAGTAAAATATTTTTTCCCACTATTGTTTAAGAGCTTGTTAAAAAAATTGAATATATTAATTATTCAGTGTTTCGCGTCGCTGAATAATTCCCTTCTTTGAAAACGGGAATGAAATATAAGGGGAGAAAAAAAAAAAATGGTATCAACTCATTCACGCCTGAAAATGATTGTGTCCCTTTCTACATGAAAGTATTTTATGTAGAGTAATATCAGATTTTTACTTCCTACTACTTCCCTATATATCACTAAACAAAGCTTACAGGAACATTTAATATTATTTTTATTGTAGTCGAATTATTATATATGACATCATAAATCGTATTGATAATATTTGACCTAAATAGTATATCGTATTGGTAATACGTCGTATTGGTAATATATACCATTGGATGTAAAACTACGACTTCCTACACTTCTAATAATTCTCTATTTGTCCCTGTAGTACAGATATCCTACTCTGTACACCACCTGGACAAACGCTTAACCTTGAATTCTTATACAAGGTTGAAACGAAAAGAAACCGCTTGATTTTACAGACAGTCAATCACAAAAGGCAATTAATTTCATGAATATAACAAGACCTATTTAAACATTTGGAATTGGTCTTTTGTGTTCCACCGAACCACTAAACCCATGTCATACTTATCCATAAGTCGACAATTCTACGCAAAATCTCTAAAACCCTTTGTTACAAATAACATTATCCACTGAGACCTTCGTTCTGTACAATACCGATGGAAAGTATTTTCCTTTGGGGCTAGCAAGTTGCTTATTAACCCTTTAACCGGGCGGGACGTATATAGGCGTCCAACCAAAATTATATATATATATATTTATATATATATATATATATATATAATATATATGCATATACATATATTATTTATAATAATAATATATTTAATTTATATATATATATATATATATATACAGATAAACCTAAATAAATACTAATAAATATAAAAATAAATGAATTTACGTTTAATTTTCAGCTATATACTTTCTTAACACTTTGGCTGTCATGTCACCTGAAATCGAGTAACTTTTCTCATGTCAGAGAATTAAATATTAAAATTGTTAGAAACAAGAGCATGACTCTCAGTTATTCTTTTTCGGTATTCAAAGTGTTAAAGATCTAATTATTTGGCAGAGTCTAATCTTGCATTCTAATGTGTTGCATTCTAATGTCTAATAAGCATTCTAACGTGAGCCACCGGTGGTACACGCTGGCGTGAACGTGTTAAATACCTACGTTGAGCCTACGCATGCACAATACGCCTTAATTGGCAGATAATGGTTTATAATCAAAGACATTCTGTTCGTGGGATAGAGTTATCAACGTATTTTGAAACAAACATGTTCAATGGAAATTTGCATGGTAATAAATGAAGCTTTCAGCAACTAATTAGAGAATTATAAAATCAGACCCGATGGAGTAGTATGCTTCCATATCTGAATTATGACAAGTAAAAACTTCTATTTAGTAATAGTAGTAGTACAAATTTTGTTTGTACTCTAAAGTACAAATGCAAACCAATATAAGTAAATGAATATAGAAAAACGCGAGAATTTGAGAAATGGTGTTTACATAATTATCAAAACACGCCAATTCCTAATCTATTATTTTTCCTCAATATCACTTTTACTTTATATGTATTAAGGAGGAAAGAATAGTTTTCAGAGTTAAGAATAAAGCCACGGGGCGATGCCGAACTTTAGCTGAGATTTCTCCTGGAAACGAATAGCCCCGAGCAAACCTTAAAGAGCTGTCAAGGTCAGAACATTTGACAAGCGGAAAACTGGGCCCTTTCGCTCGGTGCTAGCGGCCCATTCCTGGAGCCCTTAATAAGCGCTCGCTGTAAAGGGCGAATTTATAAAATAAAGGGCTGAGTGGCGGCTGCCCGCAATTGGTGCCCGCTGTCCATTGGTCCGTGAACTCCCATTTACCCTTGTTTTCTTAAACCTACCGAATCCCTTATTTTTGGCCCTACTTTATTTGCCTAATCCCATTCTTTATTATTATATTTTTTATTTTATTTTTCCGTGGCTTCGCTTATTGAATATAATAACATACATTTCATTTCGCTGATTTTTGTTACTTAATAAATAATAATAAATTCAGCATATTTTGAGGATGATCATATGAAATCTTATATATGAAAATGCAAGGGCCATGCCTATTTTACCTCAAAACTCGAAAAATCTGAAACTTTTACAGAACGTTGCTGTTTAGCAAAAATTATTATAAAAGTATTTTGTCAATTATTCTTGTGCAAAATGATAGTTTTCTTTCTTCGCTACGTAATGAAAAATAAATCAAGGAAGAAGAAAAATTATTAACAGAGTTATTTCATTGTGTTTTTCTACCGTAATAATCCCAGTGAATGCAATGATCCCAATGGAATACAGAATGTTGCTAGCTGTTGAGTAGAGGAGTGTAATTATCTTAATATATATAAAAGCTAAACTATGTCAGTGAATATTTATAATAATTTCTTATTCGACAGTGATTCAAAGCAAGCTCATATGTGCAATGATTGTTTTGGGTCGATTTTACCGGAAAACATTTATGTACTTCCATAAGTTAATATTACAGTATGCCACAGCAAAATGTGGCTAGTACTATATAACTTTTAATTATTTAATAAAAAATACCTAATAATGAAAGGAAGATTTCATTTGTAATAGCAAGAAGAAATATAACAAAAGAGGAAACTGGCCTCTTTCTTGTGGTATAATCATCTTACTTAGGAAAACAAATAAGCTTTGTATTCTCTATTCTTCAATTTCTCACACACTCCATTCTTCATCCTTATTATATTTTGTAGTTCATGCAATGATGAATCGTCTGCCCTTATTCCCCAGTTTCTATATTTATTTCTCTTCCTGACAGTTAAGCATCTTGAAGCCTGAAAAACAGGCTTACCTTATTCTTATAAAATCTTAAGGTTTTTATTCCTAGGGCAGTAGTTATTGCTTCTATTGTAATTCTATTGTATTGGTGTTTTATGGTTATTGGATGCTCCGGATTACCCATTTAAATTAAGAGGGAGGGTGGCAGAAATCTGATAGCGTGTCTTAAATGAAAATTATAATGAATAGAATGTAATAATAAATATATTAACATAAACATCGTTTGGGTAAAATATTATCAATTATAATTAGCATCCTTCACCATCCAGGTTAGAACTGTGATGAAATGACTCTGATAACGAATTCCATCGCAGCATTGTGGTTAGTAAAATCAATCAAAAAAATGAAATTTAAAAAAAAAAAGATTTGGTAGGTTGATCTGTAATGCTAAAACTTTTAACTATGAGATCGTAGAACTAAGAGATTTGAGGCAGAGATTTATCCGTAGAAGACAGTATGACATCTCAGGGAATTGAGATTAGATGGATGAGATTGGTGTGAAGTTTATATGAACGTAATACGGTAACGGCGTTAAATATCTCCCATTTTTAAGTTGTTTTTTTTTTATAATTCATAATAATAAGCCAATCTCAATAATTAACGTCACGCAATGAAATTTCATTGGGCACGATATTGCGTATATTATTGATTTGACTTACAGTGTCTTTAACCGTATCTGAATATCAGGTATTAATAGTTTTTACTGGTTACTTTATTAGTTTCGAAAGGTTTTAACAAATTTTCTCGGTGTAAAATAGTTAAATTTCCGGCAATCTACGGAAAATATAAACAAATACAAATATTTGTAATAATTGTAGTTTAATTTTCAGAATTTAATTTATGTTATTTAGTGTATGTATAACATTTCGGTTTTAAAAACAGAAAATATATGAAAATTAAAATTAAAAGTCATAGATATTACATCTTACAAATTACAGTAAAAAAATAATGAAGTAAAAAAAAAAAATAGAAAAAAAGGAAATTCATTACATGTAGTAAATAGTGTCAAGCGGTCAAAACCTATCTACAATCATCACACCTATCTTATTTTGATATATCAAACATCATGCTCACTTTTCTCGAAATTTGGCACAAATCAATTGAGCCATTCTTCAAAGAGCTTATTAAGTTACGACTTTTGCATCGATAAACAAAAGTAAGGGGTGATATTTTATAAATTGAAATCATGTTGGTTGTCTCTTCGTCAATTACATTACATTACGTTACTTCGAATCTGGACTGATTCGAACAAAAAATTGTCGAAATATAGAGGAAAAAGGAATATGGTAAATTTATATATATATATATATATATATATATATATATATATATATATATATCATTAATACTGTCACCCCTATTCTTAAAATTTACCAGTCCAATGTGACACAGGGATCTTTGGGCAAGGGTTGTGTGGTAATTAAGCAACTAAGTATAATTTACACTATTTACTATTTACAATAGTTTATACACGCCCCAACTACTCATAAATCACTTGGGGCTACTTTACTACTTCGAATCCCACTATGCCCCAGGCTCGCTCTGCCTGTCCCAGACTTCGACAGCCCATTTCAGACCCAGCCTCTGCTCCAGACTGCTGACTGTCTCTGACTGCCTGCCTGTGTCTAACTGCCCCTCTTAGACTGCCTGACTCAGACTCCCCCAGACTGCCCCACTCTCTCCTGGGCCAGCCTCTTCTAGGGGTTCCCCCTCTCTCTCAGGGTCTCCTAGGTTCAATGGAAATCTTAGGTTTTCCACGTGACAATACGTTCACCTATCTTAAGCCGATATGACCGAATTTTAAATATTTTGAGAAAGTAGTTTAAAAAGACTACGCACTAACCACACAGTTCCATAAAATATCTTTTAAACTGCACCATATGTCGTGGGCCCTACGCCACTCAAATAACAAATACACAAATCAAGAAGGGAAATGCATATAAATAAATACAAACAGGATCCAGATTGGACGATTTGGATGGTCTGGAGGTGTTTGATTTTCGCATGAGGCCCATACTTGAATAATATACGCCCATATTGGTCTAAGTAACATATTATACATTATAACTTTGTTAGTTAAGTGGCAGTTTGTTATAATGATTTATCATACGCCTTAATAGTGAGAGTCGGTGATTTAATCTTTTCTTGTGATATGGCATTTCTAGGTCAGTCGTTTGTCTTTAGAATTTTTCCTCTGTTTGGTTTTGTCATGTAATGTTACAAAGAGTCAGTGGAGGGTAGTTTGATCGTCTTAGCGTGAATGTAATCTGATTAGATTTTTGTATAGTAATTTTTATACGCCATTTTTGCAATAAATTCAAATGATTCCGTACGTTGTCGGAGGCAGTTGTCGGGTCAGAGTTAGATGAGAGTTTAACAGTGACGTCTGCGTAAGTAGCGAGTTGTGTTTCCGGTATCTGTGGGATGTCGGAAGCGTAGATAGTGTACAGTGCTGGACCCAGAATGTTTCCCTGTGGCACTCCCACTCTGATTCGACAATAGTTGGAGTGTTTCCATCCTGTTTAACAACTAAATACGTATCCTCAAGATAAATCGGGTGTTCAAATAATAGGTACGCGGTAAGATCGATTTCACTTTACAAAGACCATCATGCCATACCTTATCGAAGGCCTGTGCAATTTCTAGACAGCAAAATATCCTCCTTTTCCAACGCCACGGCTGTTGCATCGGCAGCTCTATGGCAATAGCTTCAAATTATCTTATTTTCTGTATCTTCCAAATGGAGCGAGGGTTTTTCAACGCGCTTCTCAAGTCAATGTTTATTAAACGTGAAATTAACCTCTACATCCTAAATACGCCATAGATCCGAATTGCAGACATTATGAATACACCTTGGTTATAATAATCCATATTCCATAGTTGCTCTAATTATTATGTATAATCAATGCATACTTGCTACTGCTGCTAGGATAGCTATATTACCATGCACATCGGACCCGATATGATTCAAACCCTCTGCAGTGATGACCTTTCTCTAGCCGACGATAACCTCCTCATAGAACTGATGAGACCGCTAGGAGTTCCATGTACTAGCCTCGTTGAGGGCTCTTGGTCCCATTAATATTCTGCCCCCGGAGCTCTGCGGTTTCTCAGCTTCTACTCCTTCCATATTACTATCCGCCTTTGATGTCGACTTCTCGGATTGCATTCTAAATCTTGATCAGGTCTCCGGTATTAATGTGGCGAGTCTGAGGAATTGTAAATCAGCCATTAATAAATTGCTGGAAAGAACATTGTTGAAATGCAACCCCATTCCTCTATAAAGGAGGACACACTTATACCAAAACCAGTTATATCGATATCGAACCACGAGACTTGAGGCTTAGGAGAAAAATTATAACTAACTATAAAAAATATAACTTAATAACTTCAATGTGAAGTTTTCCGCAACATAACTTTCGTTTTAAGCGTATAAAAGTTCCCACTGTGGAAAGAACAATTAACCTACGAATCTTACGTGACGTCCGAGACATTCAATTGAATTATTGTTATTATGTATTGATTAGAATTATGTATTGATGAATGGCTCTCATCAATATGATCAAATCATATGGTTTTCTAGTAAGACGGTAGCGTCCTGGATGTTAAGTCCAAGGATGGCCTGCTTCAGGGGAAAAATGTGTATCAACTCGTGCGCCTGCTGACTCTAAGCCGCCACAATTCCTACACCGATTTATCATAATATATCATATTTGTTTCATGATATATCATGATGTATCATGATCATTTGCGTTTGCGTTATCATTAAATTATTTCAGCTCAGTTATAGTTACACCCCGTATAACCTAAGAGTCGAAGAAGGACTCTTAGCCTATGTGGGGGATGGTCCTAGGCCAGGAATATGGCTGGGGATAAATGACGAGTTAATAAAATAACTTTGGTACTCTGAACTCGAACCTGTTATGGCAACGCGTATGTAATGTCGTTCAGCCGCTGAGTCACTCCGCTATCATTTAACTAAGGTAATCTAAGAAGAAAAAATGCTTTCAAAATTCAATTTCATCAAAAATCTCACCTCCATTTACTTGGAACTTCAATCAAATATAAAAAATGTAATGTTTTTTTTCTTTACATTACACTGGGTTTACCAAATTCCTAATCTTTGGTTCATTTATTAGTTTAGTTCAAAATTCGTTAATTGTCCGTAAAGATTTGTACCGTCTGTCCGCCGTTCAAACTGTAGCATTTATTTTTAAAACATTTAAAATTTATGAAGGCACAAGGGATGGAAAGTCAATTAATTCTTTTAATTTTCATAAAAGCTGAGTCTAAAGTCAATAGAAAAGAATTATTTAAAAAAAAAAAGGAGAGAAAAACTTTCAACGAACAAACATTTTCAGTGAAAAGTGTAATACACTCCTTGTTGACTTAGGCCAATGTCAATATGGAGATAGTTTTCTGATTAATTTTTTTCTTTCCTCTATCTCTCTTGTGTAAAGGATTGATTTCAACCTTTTAGTATTTAAATAACAATTTAAAAATAGAATTACTTATGTTTAATCACTTCATGATTATATTAGAGACAAGAGAGAGAAAAACACTTTATTCAGGAAAGGAACGCTGCCCAACTAAATTGGGTTGCTAATACACAGCATACTGTACTGTTATCTTATTACATACTATTTTAAAAATTTTAATTGCAATATTTTAGTAATAACATTCATGCATACATATATAAAATTGCATAGTAATATTTTTTTATTATTAACATTATAATTTATTTATTATTAATTTTCTTCCTTTTTCTCTTTTACTCCTTTCCTTGATTGCTCTTTTAAATTGCTAATAATGCACTACTGATACACCCATACGGCAATTACTGAATTTTCCCATGGAGTCCAGGACTATATTCTCTGCCAACCTCACTACGTCCTTAACGTCGACACCATGATGAAGCTCCGTTGACCTAGGTACAGTTCCGCGGGCTCCGAACCAAAGGCCTCTCACGTAGAGCTCTCTCTTTTACAAAAGTGCATAAATATTAGATTATATTGATTTGAAATAAAACGATCTATTCATTTTGCGTCAGTTTTGCATTGAGATCAGGATAATAATTTAAAAAAATTCTTCCATTATTTCTATCTATCATGACCAATCAGTGTAGGTCCATGTATTATGGCTGCTTAGAGTATGCATGCGCTTGAGGAGATACATATCCCCCACCCATGAAGTAGACCTAACATCCAGTCCGCTATCATATTCCTAGAAAGCCATATCCGGTAACTCGATTGATTTGATGTGACTCCGCCTCTAGGGTAACGAACCTACCTAACACATCTAAAAATAATTAGTATTTATAAACTAATGCGTGATCCAGATACAGGCCGTGATTTAAGTGATATCGAATAAGTAATTTGGTGAAATATATATTTTAAATGATATACCCAAAAAAATTACAAATAATGAATATAATTAATTATATGCGGCACGACAATCAGTTGAAAGTTTATTGATGGGTAACTAGAAATTACGATGTTAGTTAGTTCAATTAAGTCTCTCAAACTTCAAGAAAGATTCATGCGATAATTTTACTAGCCCTCTGTGGAAACTTTGAAATCAGTTCCAAGAAAGCGAAAAGAAATAAAGTTGAAAATTTGTAACTGAGCATGAATAATTCAATTTAATCCTAATTAACATTATTTGTGAAAAAAATATACAAAAAAACATTTTAAAATAATTTAGACAAAAAAAGATTAAAAATGCTTCACCAAATTGAATTTATTATATATTATGTAACTAATTGATAAACTGAAGTTAAAAAAGAAGTTATGTAACTTAGAAGCGATGTCTGATCGTACCCTGGTTGGAATTCACAAAAATTCATTATCATGCCGTAACAACTGCTACCGAGAAAGCCTGAGGAAATAACATGAATTGTCCAAATTGCTTCTTATATAAGTAATATAGGTATTGATATACAAAAAAAATGTACAACCTAGATACCTATCATATTGTTGGCCTATTAAAATAAAAAAAAAAAAAAAAAAAGCTTATACGTAATAATATTGAACACCATAGAAATATAAGCGTGCAAATAAGGCAATGCATTTTATAAAAAAATGTAAATGCTTGAAATTAAAAATAAATGACAAACCAAAGACCAGCTTAAGACTAAATAATTAAATAATAGATAAGCTTAACAATTACCTAGAACTTTAAAGAAGGACAAGATAAAAGTTTCATTTCAATTAATAACTGATAAATCTTCATTGATCAATTATTAGAGTAACATTTTACATAAAAAATATTTAACAAATTATGAATTTCGTCATCGACATTTCATTCTCGATATATTTGTTATATTTAAAAATGAAATAAATTTTAATATTCATTATAAATTCACTACACTAAGTGATTTATGAATTTAATGAGTTCTTGAAAATGTTTACAAACATAATATTTCTTTTAACTTTTTCTATAATTTTGATCTTATGTTAAAGCTAATACCATGAAAGGTAGGGTCAACATTATTGATGCAAAATATGGTAAAAAAAAGTAAATAATATTGCTTCAATATTCCCATTTCAAAAAGGACAGGAGCTAAATTTGTGACGGGCAGAACTGAACAAAGAGAGACCAACGATTCCTTCCTAACTACCTCCAGTAGCGGGACAATTACGCCAATTTGAGAGAAAACGTCTTACAATGGCGTGTGCTTCCCATACAAAAGGTTGCCTTCTGTCCAAATTTACAGATAAAAATAAGATGTGTGTTATTTGTTCGTAATTCAGAAAATGTGAGGATTATTCATTTGATTTTATTACAATCTATATAAATAAAGGTGAAATTCTGTTTGTTTGTTCGTTTATTTGTTCTTTATAGAAATCCATACCGTTTGTCCTAAATTCTCCAAATTTCGCTCAGCGGTTCTTTCATACCAAGTGCGAACACCTGTCCATATTAAAATTGCATAACTTCAGCCGATCTCTGGGTATATTCTTTAATATTATAATAATCGTTTTGATCTCGCTTTACATTGGTTTTTACAAAATCGATCGTTTGTGTCGATAAAAGTCTCAGTTTATAGATTTTATAGATTTAAAAAATGAAATTCTCCGGGTGAAACCGGTGTATACAGCTAGTTATTACTATAAATCAATTTAATATTGATTATTATTCAGTATATTTAATGACGATAAAGAAAAAAGATAAATATTTCACTCCTTAAACCTACCCTTAACTTCACCACTAATTTCGTTTTTTGGGCCTCACACCCAAAGCATTGGGCCCTACAAACCCTTTTTTTTCACACCCCTCCCCACACTTTGGTACCATGATTCATTAATAAATTAGGGAAAAATTTGCAATAAACACTAAATAATAAAAAATATGCCTTAATTTAATTGGTTCGCCGTGAAATTCTGATTCTGGCTATTAGAAACATTTTAAAACAATAATTAACCGAATCTATTCACCGCTCTCGCGTGATACCGGTTAGAAACTTAGAATAGAAACTAACACCATTTCATTTTTATTATGTAGATTTACATCTGTCAAACGGTATGGCTGATTATGCGTTGGAAGTCGAGTGTCAGGAACGTGCTATATCTGCGGAGTAAATGTTTGTATGACAGTTGTCCTTGATTCTATACGGATTCTATACTATACTACACTCTGTAAGTGTATTGATATTTGGGTAAGAGGAAGCTGTTGGAGCTAAGTGGTTGGGCTTCTCAAAAGCCATAAATATAGTTTATTTTCGCGCCTCCCGGCCTGGTCTCCGTCTCAGTCAATGTCAGCATTTAAATATATCTTTCAATCTGGAGCTATGACACGTAAGCATTGGATTCGGACCTGTTATACATACACGTCTTGTCATCGGGATCGCCTGTGTATTTAAATATAAACCCGGAGAGACCGCTTCAATTTTTTTTTAAATAGTTCTCCTTAATTTGAATTTTTTGATTCACCGCTGTTCTATGTTTTATTTATAAAGAATTAAGGTTTTCTTAAATGAATTCGTTAATCACCCCTAATTTGTTCTAAAAAGGCTCGGGTTCATTAACCATGATTTTTTGTTGAAGTAGCTCTCTAACCCATCCTTGTATTATTGGACATCCTAATTAAAGGATATCTATTCTACTATGCATCAGGTGCATCAGGGGCATTTATAAGGGAGACCCAGGTAATCCGCCCCCCTCCTAAATTAATACTATAAAGAAAAAATTAAATGTAAAATAACTGGCTAATAACGCCATACAATTATCATAATAGCAGCACCAGAATCCCACAAATATTCTGTAGATCATCAGTAAGTATAATGAGTCCCCCCCCCCCCGTCCAAGTTTCCTCCTCCCAGATAAAATATTATGAATAAGCCTCTGGTATGTATACCAGTCGTGCCAGTGAATTAAAGGTTAAGTCAAATTTAAATCAAAATGTGTTAAGTCGCTAAAAAGAAGCATACAGGGGATTTCTTCGTTAAATTAATAAATGTCTATGTCAGGAGTTCATGTGAAATTATAATAAAAAGAAATAATTTTTTAGATAAAAAAAAGAAATAATTTTTTTTCAAATCTGTCGTAATCGGTCAGTGAACGATTAGTCAAGTCTAATCCCTCATTACTGATGAGTTCTATTCAGTTCGTGTAATGGATGTAATGAGTAGCTAATACTTTGGTATTTTTAACGAAATTTCAATGTGTAATAATGAAATCTGTATTTTTATACCAATACTGTTCGAACTTTAAAAGTCGTTTCCTGAATAGTGAGGAAATTTCACTTAGACCACTTATTCACCTGGATGACAGATACGAGTAAATAGCATGCTCATGAAAACATTTCTAAATAATCCTTATGGGTTTTCGAAAAGTTTATATGTGGAATTCGGTATTTTGGGCTTTATTCGTCACGTGTACATGTACCAAAGTGATTAGATACTTCTTCTTCTTCTTCTTTCTCTTCCTCCTTTGTGCCTTTCAGCGTGGAGGTGCCTCTGTCCATGCAAACCAAGCCTCCCGGTCCCGAGCCAGCGCCTTCATGGCATTCCAGTTTTTACCTCTTTTCTCTCCCACACTGGAGATGTAGTCTGTCCACTGAGTCCTGGGTCTCCCTCTGGGGCGTTTTCCTGTTGGTCTGGCCTCGAAGTATTTTCTTGCATCCCGGTCCTCATTCATCCGACAGAGATGTCCGAACCATCTAAGTTGCCTCTTTTCAAGAATGTCCTTTAGAGAAGTAATCCCTAGATCCTCTCTAGTCCTATCATTCCTGATACGATCCCTTCTGGTTCGGCCCGCTACTTTTCGGAGGTACCTCATTTCCGATGCAGTAACTCTACTTAGGTGCTTATCTAATGGTACCCAGCTTTCACTTCCATATAGAAGGGTAGGTTGGTAAACAGCTTTGAAGATATGCAGCTTAACATTTTTCTCCACCTCCCTTTTCCCTATAAGTGTGTTGCAGAGATGGTAGTAGATTGCGTTCGCCTTTTTTATCCTATTGGATATCTCCTGGTCTATCTTTCCATTTCTGCTGATCACTGTTCCGAGGTAAGTGTACTTGTCCACCATTTCCATTATTTCACCTTTGCAAAGTATTTCGACGTGTTCTTGTTCCCTGCCAATGTGCATCACTTTACTTTTCCTGACATTAATTGTCATTCCTTTTCTTTCTAACTCGGCTTCCCATTCGATTACAGCTTGCTGCAGGCTCTCTTTAGAATCCGCGATGAGGACAATGTCATCCGCGAATACCATTACTTGGGCGAGGATTGTCCTCATATTCCAGTTTCCAATAGTAGTGCGGGCTGTCCTACGTTTGCATATTTTCAGGATTTCATCCATGTATGCAATGAACAGGAGGGGGCTCAAACTATCTCCTTGTTTTACACCCTTCTTGATAGCAAACACATCGGACTCTCTTCCATTAATCCTTATTATTCCTTTTGAATCGTGGTATGTCGACTTAATGGCTTCTATCAATCCTTGGGGAATGTTTTTTCGTGAGAGAGCATTCCACAGTTCTTTTCTAGGGACCGAATCAAATGCAGCTTTCAGGTCTATGAATGCCAAGAAGATACTCTTACCCCGTTCCCATGATTTATCTATTATTGTTCTGAGGGAGAAGATATGGTCCTGAGTCTGGCGTTGAGGCCTGAAAGCAGCCTGCTCCTCTTCCAAGTTGTCCTCCACTAGCCCTCGCAGCTTCTTTTCCAATATTGAGGTGTAGAGCTTGTACGCAACCTGGGATAGACAGATAGGTCTATAACTATCGCATTCACTAGCATTGCCCTTTTTGTGAATCGGGACAATTATGTTGTATTCCCATTCCTTAGGGATCGTTTTTTCAGTGAATATCTTCTGAAAAAGACTCTGCAAAGCTTTCATTAGTTCTGCCCCTCCAAATTTGATGAATTCAGGGGTGATGCCGTCTCTTCCTGGAGCTTTTCCGAGTCTTAATCTCTTCACCGCTGCTTCCACCTCCTCCTCCCATATCACCTCATCATATTCTCTTTTTATATCCTCTCTAGGCATACTCTCCTCAGCATCTCCAGAAAACACTTCCTTGTAGTGTCGTCTCCATCTTTCCAAAATACCTTGGTATCCGGTAATCAATCTGCCTCCCTCATCTTTTATATTTCGTAATGGTTTGCTCATCTTTCCTTTCATTGCCTTGATCTTTTTCCAGAAAACCTTGACGTTTTCCTGGTAATGACTTTGTAAATTTTGGCCAAATTCCTCCCAGCTCTTTCTTTTTGCCGTCCTCACTACATGTTTGGATTCATTCCTTCTTCGAACATACAGTTCCCAATTGGCTGGGGTCTTGTGCCTAACGTACTCCTTCCATGCTGCCTTCTTTCTCGCTATTGATGCCTTCACCCTATCATTCCACCACTTGGATCTTTTGCGTGTAGGTGAAACATTAGCAATCCCGCAAGTAGAAGTAGCGGCCTCCAATATGGCTTTCTTTATTCCTGTCCATATTTTATCAACATTTCCATTCATATTGATTTCCTGCAGTTTAGAGTCCAATAGTCTTGAATATTCCACTCTTTTCTCAGGTTCCTGGAGCTTTAAAACGTCAATTTTCTGGTAACTTCTTGGGTGTTCTTTTCTGGGAGGAAGAATTTGAGTATCTCCGACTAACAGGAGGTGGTCTGAGCCAATCTCTGCACCTCTTATTACTTTAACATCAGTAAATAGTCTTCTAATCCGTCGACTGTATATGTAGTAGTCGATTATACTATTTACATTCCTTTCTTCAGCGGAAAAAGTTATTTTATGGATTTTTTTGTGCGGAAAGAATGAGTTTCCAATGAGCAGATCGTAGTCAACACATAGGTCAATCAGTCTTTGACCATTACCATTCTTAGTACGCTCGCCTCCATGCCTTCCCATTACTCCGTGTGCTCTGGCGTAGTCATTCCCAGTCCTAGCGTTGAAGTCACCCATGATAATTACATCTCTGTTCTTGTCCTGGCTTTTAATGACTTCCCTTTCTAGCTCGGAATAAAATTGTTCTTTATCCAATGCAATAGCATCTTCGGTGGGGGCATATACTTGGATAATGGTCACTTTTCCTATAGATAATTCCAAGTTTGCCGTAATTATTCTGGGAGATACTGGATTCCAGTTTTCCACTTTTGCAAAGAGACTGTCCCTCATAATCATTCCAACACCTTCCTTTGCCCTCATTCCTGCAGGAACTCCAGAATAGATGAGGATATGTTGTTCATCCAAGCAGACTTCTCCGTGGCCCTTCTTCTTCACTTCGCTGATACCCAACAGATCTATCCTGTAAGACTTCATCTCCTCCACCAATTCCACCTCCTTTCCAGTGAGTGTTTTAATATTCCATATTCCAAATCGCATGTCCTTTCGAGCGCCGCGTCGTAACCGATGAGTCCGTCCACGTCCGAGGCAAGTTGAGTTGCTTTGAATCATTTATTCTCAACTACGGGTGATTAGCCCAGTAGAAGAGGCCCCGTATCCTCGGGACAACTGGCCTCCTGAATATTTATATCCCCTCAGGAAGAAGGGTGGCCAGGCTATACCCTGCTATGACCGTGATTAGATACTAAATCTTAATATTTTTCAAGTGGGTGTTTTATAGCGTGCTTATTTTCGCTCGTCCAGTAAAATATCTACTATTTGACTCAAAAAAAGCGATTTTTCAGGGGAATAGGTTATAGTATTTTCTTTTTCCTACTTTTTATATTTGTTGCCAGCTTCGATTGTTAAAATGTTTAAAGATAAAAAAATATTTAAAAATTCGAAATCGCATTATTTTCAATTAATAATAAATAATTTATAGAAGTATGTAAGCATTTTATAGCAACCCAATGCATTTGGGCAGCATTGTTTTGTTTTGCTATATAAAAAAAAAAAGAAGCATTTCTCTCTCTGTAGCGAACGGACGAGCGATACGTTCATGCACCTAAAGGTAACTACTGAAATACTAAATTTCTTTTCTAGTTTTCAATATTAAAAAAAATAATTGAGTAAATTGTTTTGAAGTTTTCATTAAAAGTCTATCTGATTTTGTTCTATGTTCCCAGCGTCTAGTTAAACATGAATGGAAATCCTGTTAATAACATTCTGATTCCTAAATCAGGAAAGTAAAATATTTAGGACTTCACCTGGAAAAGGGATTAGCATGGTGAACCCACACCGGACTAAAATGAAAATAATTTACTGAACAATTTGAACTATTATCCGAGTTACTTGAAAGACGTAACTAACTGACTTAAAATTTACCAATTACATACTTCTGAAATTTGTATAGATATTGAATTGTGGGGGACTTCCAAAAAATACATCTATTCCAAACTAAAGTAATGCAAAGAATACGTGACCATTGAACTTATAGCACAAAGAAAAACCTAAGACCTAGACATCAGTCTCCGACACTGCAGCAGAATACTAAAACCTCCTCCACCGACTAACTCACAGCATAAATCCTTTTAAGTGTTATAGGTAAAATATGTAATAAATCACGAATGCATACATTCCACCCTGACAACTTTTGGAAGGTGATCGATAGACGTAGCCTCTATTGGATGATAACAGATTTCTTTATTGCGGCCTGCAGGTGGCAAAATAATAACCAGTAAAACGAATCAGTAACAATTTTTATCAGTATTGAGCTTAGTATATTTCTTAAGCATTGATTTTTTAATAATTGATACCTTTCACATAACAGCAAGTGGGAGAGTACCAACTATAAAAATAGTAACATGCTTTCATTCCCGCCATAAACCGAGATCGGTTGTTTGATCGTAATAACAGCTTTGTTAATTATGGTAATCAGGTTTATTGATCGGACAGTTAATTAGAATGGCAGTTATGACATATCCGCCCACCGCTGAATTCATATCTGTTCAGCTGAAATGTATTCATGCCCAGGTGTGCTCAAACCACTTTTGATTTTCAAAATTGATGGTTAAATAATTTCTAATTATGGTTTCGGAATAAAAATAAGGGGAAAAATGTTAATTATTTTGATGCCGATAAGTAGAGTAGTAAATTTTTTGGTAATATTGATTTGAAGAAACAATTACAATATATTTTTTCAGTACATGAGTTACATACTTATTGTGTTAGGATACAGAAATACTCGTAATTAAAAATAATTTATTTATAAAGAATGGATATTGAAAAAGCCCAAGAAATAATTAGTTTCGCATCTCCCACGGAAACTACAGCATGAACATATTACTTTTGGAAAACTAAAGCGTCATTTATTTTTATTTTACAATACAAGATTACTATGTTATTACAGAAAACATTTAGCTAGGAAATAACGTGTCGCTAAGAGAACGTCGTTTTTCTTCTATGCAACAGGAAACTGGGGATCTCAAAGACTTAATTGAATCGTGATTAAAGGCTTAAATGGCACAAGCTTTCCTTCTGGTCCTTTCTTTTGATCACAATACTGTCTCATTTTTAAAAAATCAATTTCTATACAAAGTTCAGTAGTTATAATGTTTTGACTAGGTAGATCTTCGTAAGAATGGAAATTTAATGACCAGTTGACAGGAGAGATTATTTTTTTTTTTTACTTCCGCTATCTAAAGATTACAATTTCTTCGTCAGGGGAAAAAAAGTTGTTTTAACAAAACATTTCACTTTTAGTAGAAACAAAGAGCTTTCTTGATCCTCGATACAATTTTTTAAGGGAGATGTTAAGAAAAAAAAAGTTTTCTTTTATTGAAATTTCCTAACCTGACCAGATCGTTTTAGCAACGGAAAAAAAATCTTAATCATATTTACCTGAAATTGAATGTTGCAAATTATCGCATAGGAAATGTTGATTAACCTAATACCAAATAACATAAGCAATTAAGTAATTAGCAGATACGAAATTTAACTTTAAGAGATAGATATATAGATAGAGAGAGAGGGAGTGAGAGAGAGAGAGAGAGAGAGAGAGAGAGAGAGAGAGAGAGAGAGAGAGAGAGAGAGAGAGAGATGTGGATTGCCTGTGGCGTCGGGAGACCCTTCTTAGGCACACCCAGCCACAGTAAAATTAGCAATTTTAATTTAAAAATAAACTTAAAGGCATAACTGTGTATCTGATGAGGGAGAAATTACTCTGCATGGTGTACAGGCTTTTTGTTTAGTAATAAATTTTAAACCAACTCTACTGTCTTAAGATTTATTTTTAAATACATCCATCATTTCAAATGTAGGCTATTATAAAAAAACAAAAAAAAAAACATATAACAACATAAAAAAAAATTAAGACTTAGACCTAATTCTTACGTATTAATGGAATGATGACATTCCTGCTTGACATCCCTTTATATATAGAAACAAACGTATTATAACACTATTAATATCGAACACTCATCACGACAATCCACGACTCAACACTTTCTAAACCATATGGAAACGTAAATCCACAATCAATGATCCAACGTAGCAATCACTTAATCCAGTCAGCCTACACAAGCAATATTTATCCTGGTGCTCGGGAAAGTTTACTTTTGTGATTTCTTATTTATCTTTTCCAATAAATTTACATGACTATTTCAATCGCTTCAACGCCCGTTACATCCAAAATATTTACTTTTCACGTATTTCTAGTGCATTTTTGCATTTTGTATACGCTCTTCATTATTTATGGCACCTCTTCCTTCAGATTGATTGTAATACGCTATACTGAATTTTCAAAAATCTTGAGAAATAAATAAGAGCCTTTGTGACGAAAAATATGTATAATGAAAACATCAGAATATGATTAATTTATTTATGATTATTTGATATCTCTTTTTACAAATAATATCAATGATCAGGAGAATAGATAGTTTCTGGTGTTTCTCTTGTTAAAGGAGTATTACAGCTTAACAGAGTTTGGAGGTCTAAGGTGATCTTCTAACATTCAGTTTCCCCTCCCCCAAGTCCATTAAGTAGCTTAAGTCATGGAATATTAAGCCGGGTATCATAATTAAGCAGTTCATGCTAACAGCCAACAGCTTCGTTTTCTGCCTATAAACATTCCCTTCGGAGACTATGTTTATATAGCTTGTTATACTGCTAACGAAAAAAATATCACCAAGGGCAATTAAATAAACTTATATAACCAAGAAACAAAGATAAAAGATAGGAAAACATGAAATGTAACAGAAATAATATGTTAATTAATCAGAAAAAATGCTTGGAAATGATTTAAGAAATATTTTTTATTTTATAAAATGATTTATTCTTTATGGGATCAATTTGTGATGGCATGAGTGTTTGTTTAACAACTTAGGGTGAAGTTGTAGCGATGAGCAGTACATGAAATTTTACAAATTTCATCAAAATAAGTCCATTCTTTCTAAAATCAGGACTGGCCAGACTAAATGGAAGAAGAGGAAGACGAAGTGCGGATGATGGCGGAGAGGTTATCAACTGCCAGCACCACCTCCTCGAGAACGATCCGTGTGATCCACTCCGAGAGCCACCATGTCTCCTCGTTCGACGACACTCTGTTTAAGCAGAGCTCGCTGGACGAGAGGAAGACCTTGCAAAAGAGTGGCTCTGACGGTGACGACACCAGCCTGCTGAGGGTGGAGGGCGGGCAGCAGAGCTCCCGGTCGATGGAATGCCTTAAGGAGCACCGCAGCTTCATCACCTCCTCGGAGCGGGACGTGCGGAGGGTGGAGATCGGGAGGAGCGTGCGGAGAACCATCAGCGGCGAGGAGGAGGTGGACCGCAAGAGGGGGCTCTTCGCCTCCGGGGCTCGCACGGTCCCCTGTCATCTCTCCCTCGCCCCCCCGACCTTCGAGAGGAAGCTCACCATCCTCAGCCCAGGCTGGAACGTCACCGGCAAGAAGAAACCGGTCACCCTGCCCCGGCTTATCCTGCCAACTCCTGATCAGCAACTATGGAGGTGAGTTCAAGCGTATCTTTCAGTATGATTATTTGAAACATGTGATATAGTTATATCACAATCAATCGACTTATTACTTATTATGGAAAATACTTTATCATTTGCTTTGTGGAGGTAAACAATCTGTGATCTACATTGTTCCCAATTACCAACTTATTTCCATAAGGTCATTCCAAATCAAATCAAGGAGGGTCTAAACCTTTTTAAAACAATGTAAAGAAAAAATAATGTAAATAAATTTCAAAATGGAGATGCTGTGGGTTCATAAAATAAAAAATGTTGAAATATAATCGTCATTTCATTTAGGTCAGTATATATCAACGTATCTTACCTCCTGAACCCATAGCTTCCGCACTTGGAATTACGCACGTCTATAGCCACCTTATGTTAGAATATTATCTTTTTATTTAATTAAAAAGGGGGCTTTTTCCAAATTAAAATTTTTCAGAAAATATTATATTTCTAGAAAATATAAGGATAGGAGCGCGACCCGCTTTAGCTTGCTCAAGCCGAACGGTGGCGGTTCGAATCCGCCCTGGTAGGGTTGACTTTTATTTCGTGGAAGCTCCACGGAATAAATCTCGACCTACCTACCATGGTTAGAATAGGTTAGTTACACCTCTAGAGTAACCCCCCGTATGCCACACAATGCCAGGTATGAGTACCGAACAAAAAAAAAAAAAATTCAGAAGAAAGAGCATACAAACCTGAAAAAAAAACGCCTGTTTCAGTGTTCTGGGTATAAATAGTTTTTAAGATCTAGCCCAAAAAATATTTTTGAAACCCACATATTGTATGTTGAATTTTTTTTTTTTTTTTTTTTTGAAAACCCATTGTTTGAAACCCAATATGAAATTTAGAACACCTTAATCTAAAAAATTGCCGAGTAACATCATTTTTTAAAGAATATATACAAATCACGGCTGGTACGGCCCCACGGTTAGCTCAGTGGTAAGAGCGCTGCGTAGATGCAGAGGACCTGGGTTCGATTCCCGGCCGTGGTCGAATCTTTTATCTTCTAATAAAATAGTTATAAAAGAATACATTTTAAAAGGGTGTTTATTCAAAATTAAAAAAAAAAAATGTTTATTATTTCTGTTTTAATATGTTATTCTTTTATTATATGCTCACCTTGTATACGTTAAAGAAACACCACAGAAACTGAAAAAATATGACATCTTTAGCTTTCCTGCTCAAATAGATTTTGAGATATAACCCAAAAATTGTTCGAAAAACGAACCGATTTTGCTTTCTTTTTACTATTTTCCAATAATTATCTCGAAGAATGTGAGTCTTTAAAATCTGAAATTACTTATTTTTTATTCCATTAGTATATGCAACAAATAACAGAAAAATTATTAAAATTCAATAACTAATTGTGCTGACTGTCGTTGATTTGATATGGAATGAGCTATTATTTCAACCTAGTTTACAATGTTACAATGCTAGTATCCGAGTTTACAACTGCTTGTAAAGTATCCCGGTTTCATCGTATTAAGTGGCTAGCCGGAAGATTGTATCCTGGCTACTTCTAGCTAGTAAACAAAATGTTTTTCTTCTGAGTTGCTGGTGAACTATACGCGAGCAGCTCTGTGGTGCCTGTTTCAATGTGTAAAAATTTTCGTGCGGGAGTCATTATTTTGGCTCATGCTAATTAAAAGTAGATGAGAAAAAAATGAAAATTTTAAGAAACCCCCGTGATTTTTTTTTCGTATTAATAAAATGTAAAATCCTAGACTTTGTTAGCTAGCTTTTAATAATTTTTTTTAACGTTCAGGAAATGAAACTAAATACAGCAAAAAATTATTCACGATCTTGTCTAAGCTACTTCGTTGGCAACATCACTATTCCAGTAGTCTACCCGCCCGCTTCTAAACTAGCAAATAGTAAACTCGCCTTGTATGTTCGAGGCTTAACCGATTTACCAAACTATATCTATTCTTATTCAACGAAATTTCTTAAAAAATTTATTATCTTGGAAAGTTTTTTTACTTGTTTATCTTACTTATCCGTCTGAATTAATTGCGTTGCTGTATCTTTCAACTGTATGCAGAAAAGAAATTTCACATTTCTCATGAACTCATTTTTATTCGACAAATTTTTTTTACTGAATTGTCAATTAATTAAACTGGTTTTTATGTTTACAATTTTTATTCCATATTAAGTTATTAAAATTTCAAGACCATCACAATAGTGGCGCCCGACAGCCTTCTTGCCTGTGCAAGAACGTTACATGTCCAGATAGTTCGAATATTACTAACAGGGAATAATACGAAGAGAGGATGCGGACGACAAGAGGTGGAGTGCCCTTCAAGCCTGGAGGAGGGTGCTCCCTGTCCCTTTCATCCCTTCTCCTTCAGGACTTCCTTAAGACACTCGAGTCTCCATTAGCTCATGGCCAGGTACCGAGAGCGGCTTCTTACCGATACAGAGCCCTTCAGTATACATTTAAATATTTTTAAGCTATTTTCTTAAACAATTTTTACATTGGTTCATTTATTAATCGTCCATCGAGGACAACGTTGGCTATATTACGAAAAAAACGAAATTGTGGGATTTGAAAAAAATAAGGTGATGATTTGAAACTTTCTCCAGAAATCTACCTTAGCCAATACACCTGATTAGATATTTTACATTATATCTGAGGAATAAATAAAACCATTTTAACCTGAAAGAGCCTTTAAAAATGTAACAAATAGATACGCATCCGAAATTCTGTTAAGATTAGCTAGCTGCCACACGAAAAAACTTTTTCCCAGAATATAGTCTAGGCTTTTAACAAAAATAGGGAAAATAATTTATAATTCTTTAAAACATTGGGAAAATACTTGTGAAAGGTACTTTTTCATCTTTTTCTTTTCTCATACTTAATACTTTTTTACAATAGTACCATTATATTATTATGACTCAATTTTTTAATAATAAGTTTAATTTGATTAAGGTTCCGTTCTATAAACAAAGATAAAGGGCGTTGATGACCTTAGGGTTTTACGCCTGGAAGGCAAAATAAACAAACAAACAAACTTGTGAAAGGTGTATTAATTAGTAAAAAATAGAAAAATTGATGGTGAAGAAGTATCCATACTTCAGACATATTTAATGAAAAGTATCGATACTTTCAATATACAACGGTCTCGATATTCCGAACCCTCAGTAATCCGAAACCCCTGTAATCTGAACATGATAAGAAAAATATTTTTTTATACGATAGCACACTGTGACGTTCCAGATAGTATTAAGGAAGTAAAGACAAGGCATAGTAATGTTGTCCCATACATGAAAACCCGAATTCAAGATATTTAATAATGTCTTCGCAGAAAAAATTATGGCCGGCACAAGGCATTTCTAAATATGTCGAAAACATTCCGAGTTCCATTTCATAATACCTTTAGCCTCCATGGAAGATATTGCCAACTGGATTGATAGTCCAGAAGAAGGGAATATTCTTAGAGAACATGAATGACTCCGTTAATATTCAAATAGTAACTAGACTGGACGGATTTAATCAAGAATCAGAGCTGCCATTAGTTAGTTTAGTCTAATAATTAGCAGGCTTTCGTATTGATTTATATTTTAATGGAATATTTCGTAAGAGTCGTTTTAATCTACATGAGAGATAAGCCAGAGGAACGCTATAATGCTTTTAATGCCTGTTTTGAGTAGAAGAATTGATAAAACGTCGAATATCGAATCTGGTTCTTTTAGGCGTTTGCGATTTCAGTCATTTTCTTTAGCAAAAAAACAAAAAACAGAGACAACATACACTGTTTGATCGCTTTCATAAATTAATATTACTTTGTTTGCAATTTGTTAATACTTTCACAATAACACATATATTTTCGTTACTTTGTTCAATTTTCCCATCACTTTAATTTTAACCTTTGAAAATCCGAACATTTGGCAGTCCGTAAGGTTTATGCAATCTACAGTTCGGATTATCAAGATCGCCCTGTATGTCGGATAAAACTTATCTGTACTGATACCAATATTATCCGAAGAAAAGTATCGAAAATTAATAAAACGAAAAAGTATGATAAGGTCCATAGTTTCTCTTGAAACATCCACAGTATTATTTTGTAGTAGAATTTCACTAAGATTTTTTTTTTTTAAATAACAGATGCCTACAAAACAGAAACGTTTTTGTCTAAAAAATAGAAATTACGCCTCCCCCCCCTCCATTTTCTTATTTCTGTATCCGCTACAAGGGATGGGAATTACATGTTTTACACCTCTCATGAATATTTTCCCAAAGTTTCAAAACTTTTCAAATTATTTTCATAATTTTCTGCGTTTTTTTTTTGTTTATTAATTTGCCTGGGCTAGAGAAATTTTTTTAAAAAGTTATCTACAATTTATTGTAGGTATTCATCTATTTTTTATATAAATGAATAAATTTAAATTCAACGTCTAGCTACAGAGATATTTAGGGTAATTCAGAAATACGGATTCATTTTTAAAAGAGTCGGTTAGAGGAAGGATGAGTGAGGGCTGAGTATGGATTCATAAACCACCTGTTGGAGGCGGCCTTAACATTCTCAAAGCGGTTCTTTATCACCCCTTCAACGCCTTGGGTAGAGCTTTTGACCAATAAATTTGAATTTTAACACTTTAAAAAGAATTTATTGCTTCACCTTAGTATAAGGTTGGATGTTTAGGTGAAAAAAAACAAAATTCAAGAAGTCGTAAATACTTCCTGACGTTAAATCTAATGTGTAATATTCTTACATTTGAACCAACTATTTTCGCATTGTGACAGACTTTTTAATCCACTTAAAGCTCATGCGGTTTTATTAAAATTACCAATCAAATGAGGAAAAAAACAAAAAAAAACAGAAAGTTGTTGTATTAATAACTGTTGGTTCTTGTTGAAAGGGGATTATTGCACAAAATCAATCTTTCAGAAAACTTAAAAAAAAAATAAGATAAATCAAAAGAGTTTACATCTCTTAAACTGAGAAGATATACCTACTTTCCTGTTAATTTTTTTTTTTTAAGCAAAAGACGCTTTTTCAAGAAATATGGATAGGCCTATGTCGAACAATTACTAAATGCAAAAGAAGTGGAAATCTCGTAAAAATTCGATGACTCCATTTCAACAAAATCCGATTTAATTATAGAGTCAAAAATTATTTTAAAATCATATGATTTAATTTAATAAAAAATATTCATAGGAAATTGAGAAAGAAGAAATCCTATAGTGTAGGATTCGGATAGGACACTGTGCATTTACGCATGAATACCTACTCGGAGGTCTTGAAGCACCCACTAGTTAAATGTGCAATAACACAACTCATAGTGTAAAACACTACTACTACTAGTGGTTTCTACTAGATTGTTCATAATACAATGACATACGGAAAAAGCTAAAAATAGCAAACAAACACTATAAATGAAATACTAAAGGATGATGAATCTTCAGCCCTAAACTTATTCCAATTCTTAAAGGCGATAAATTAATGCAACAAAATATAAAAATAAAACCAATGACCTTTAGGGGTAGAGGCTAAACAAAAAATCAATAAAATGTTCATAAACCAAGCACTTATTAACAAAAATTGTTGCTATGCAATCCGCAAATGGGTATAAAAATGCGACACTTGTATAGACATTTTTAACACACTATGTTCGTATTGGATCATAGCGTTATAGTATAAGGTATAAATGAAATAATAAGGATATTTTTTTTTTTAATTTTCGAGCTCAAATCTTTTTAACTATTTAATGTAATTTATTTCATATTTTCAGTAATAGAAAAATAACTCGTAAAGATAATTGCACTACCAATTTTTCATAAATTAGCTGTTTTATTTTTTATTTTTCACAGGTTTGAAACAGATTAACAACACTAGTAGAATCAAATCCGTTAGAAGTTGAAATGGGGCATATACACATAGGATGTGGCTGTTCAGGGGGGGGGGGGGGCAGGCTTAACTGTCAGAATGTGAAATACGTGGAATAGGTTTATGGACGAAGGGGTTAGGTTGGAGGGGGTGCACGTACTGTGTCTAACCCAGATTTGGGCTATTTGTCACCAATTATTTGACTTACGGTGATGGAGAGCTTTTGAGAATTTGTATGATTTTAGATTATCCAATAAAAGCTTAATAATGCTTATCCTTGCTAAAAAACAGAACTCCGCTGGGAAAGATTAATCTTCATCTTCATTTTGGTTAATTTGCACTAACAAGTCTAACTTACTTGAACATCATTAACTGTTCCCCCCCCCCCTTCTTTTCTCTCGTCGGCCCAAGACAATCCTTACATAAAAATAAAATTTCAAACTTCCGTTAAAAATTTTCTTATAGTTTTAGTGTACTTTTTTTCAATATAGGTGAAAAATTTATTGACGGGTCTTGGAAGAAAATTGTATTACCCCTTCCCACTTATGCGTGATCATCTTTATTGCTTTTCTGTAACACTGTTCCAAAAGGATTTATTACATTCCGTAAACAATCAGACGCATGCACAATGAAATATTTGCACTCCGAAACATTTCATGCATTCATCTTTATACCGTAGCCATCTTTCTATTAATCAAATGATTCACAATAAAGATCGAAAGTAATAAAAAAAAAAAAGATAGCTATTTCTTCAAAACAATTAATTAGTTATTTAGTTTATTAATTACTTATAATTAGTTTATAAATATTCGATTAATTATTTCTTATAACAATTGTTTAAACTAAAAATGAGTAAAGTATCTATTAATAAATAAAAAAAATTGTTCAAAGAGCAAAAAAAAAATAATCATTTCTTTGAAGCGATCAATTAATTATTTATTTGTATAGAGCGCAGCGACGGAGATTCAGAAGATCTGGGTTCGATTCCCAATCATGTAATCTTTTCTTTTCTAATAAAATCACTTAAAAATAATAAGGTAATTATTTAAAAATTAAAAATGATTAAATAATAATATTTAGTTTATGATTATTTTATTAATATTTTAATAATTATTTTATTAATTTTCATTAATATTAAATTAATTAATGATTAAAACAATGATTATAACCAAAGATTATTGTTGTTACCTTTGTTTTTTTTATTTATCAATTTCATTTCTATAAGCCTTGCTATAAAATGAAAGACACAGACCCCGTCAGCTATGAGACTGGATCAATCACTTGTGCATATTGTTATAGTCATATTTCAGGCGAGGGTCGGCTGGCTGGATCGAATTATTCTCTATAACGCGGAGCATCATTACTCCTTATTATATATATAATTTATTAAATTATATAATCTTATCGATATATATATATATATATATATATATATATATATATATATATATATAAAGTCACATGGGTAAGCCTTCAGCATTCAGTCCTATTTTGTTTACGTAGTTGACTACATCGGGCTTACACAAGATATTGTATTTCGGCTTAAATCTAAATCTTATTACATAAAATTATCAAGGTCATATATATATATATATATATATATTGCTTCTTATGTTTTTCTTTCATCTGCAATAGAAATACGTATTAAACTGTAATAATATTTTTAGTTCTACCTAATAAATATAGTGTAATTCTTAAACAATGTTTTTACATATAATCAACAACATTTGAAGCTAAGTTAATCTTCTTATGTTTTTCTTTCATCTGCAATAGAAATACGTATTAAACTGTAATAATATTTTTAGTTCTACCTAATAAATATAGTGTAATTCTTAAACAATGTTTTTACATATAATCAACAACATTTGAAGCTAAGTTAATTTTAAAGCCATTATCTTATGTGTGTCTGTATTTGCATGACTGAGCAAGATCTGGATTTTCATTAATTAGTTATAAAATTGGACTATTATTTTATTGAATTCATTATTGTTTATACTATTGATGTTTTCGATAAACATATTTTATTTAATTCATGTCCATAAATCAGTGATTTAATCTAGTTTTTGTTACTGTTGGAACCCGACATTAACTCTGACAGTCTGTCCAGACAGAAAGACGATTTGATAATTGAATTAAATTTGGAGCCCTGAGCAGCCGATAGAATTCCCGGGGTGACCTTAGCAGCTGATGGCGAGGGTTGATTAATATTGCAGATGACAGACGGAGTGAGGCAAACTCTGCCATCTAGTGGCTGAATATTGCCCCCCCCCCCCCTTCCGCCCTCCCCTATCCCTCTCCAACTCAAAGTTCTGCAACGAAATCCAAAAGTTAACTTTATTAAATTGAATTTCCACTTTCTGTTATACTTTGAATTGGCAAATGGTATTCCTAAGTTTCAGCTTTTGTCATTTGACCTCTAACTACGGTTGTAATAGCTGTACGTTCCCTTGTCGAGGCTTTGTGAGTAGTTTTGTTCGGAAGTGAACCATTAGAATAATCTAATATCCTCCCCCCAAAAAAAAACACCGATTTTGTAGGAAATTGGAAAATCGGCCTAAAACAACTGTAATTACCATGTCAAAAAAGAAAAAAGGTATAATATGTTCGAGAATTGCAGCATATTATATTGCTGTTTTTTTTTTTTTTTTTTTTTTTTATGCTGAGGAAGGTAGTAACCCTGTCTGATTAAAATCCTTTTCACACAAATACAATTCCAAACATCTAGACCAGCTATTTCGGAATATGTAATCAGAATTTCTGTATAATGTATAGTGGTAAAAAGGTAAATACATCTTATATATTCTATAAATATTTAAAGATATAAAATGTGTAAGATGTAACCGCCACGCTGTACAACTGATATTTAGTTATTCATTATTTATTTCAAATGAATACCATAAACACTCAATAATCATTAAAAATACTCCGTACTGATTATGAATAATGGTTATTCATTTTTCATTTGTTTTATGATTACCAATTATTCATATTTATTAAGCATTACTCAGATTACATTTTGCCCAACTTTGCCGCCACGGCAGAAAATGTGTAATTACCATGGCTAACTCTGTAATAACCGTGTGTACAATATTTTAATGTTTTTGTTTTCGGAACTTAAGATGGTGATTTTTCAGAGAAACGACGCGTTTTTTTACCCCATTGTATCCTAAAAATCATTACTATTTGATTTTTTTTTAAATTTTAGACCTTAATTAATATCTGGACTTTTTTCGACATTAAGAGGCCTGGGTAATTAAAAAGATACCTACCTAAGTAGGTTACAGAAGTGATAAATATTACCATTCAAACGATTCTAACCTTTAAGAACATTCTGGATTCTAATCAGACAGGGTTACCACATTCCTCTAGATAAGAAAAAATCCTGACACCCTGCACTTCCCAAACAGATTATACCATATTCTTTTTTGCCATGGTACATACAATTTTTTCGGGTACCGATTTCCAAATTTCCTTCCTAAATTGGTAATAATTTAAAATGAATGTTTTCTTTTGATTTTAGATTATTATAATGGTTTACTTTCGAATAGCACAACTCTTAAAACAAGGAGATACATGAAGTTTTTAAAAGAATAGTTTTCTAATGTTATTAACGTGATTGGGAATAGTCACGTTAATTACAATATTCATCTTAAGTTGCTAAACATTTACATATTTATTGAATATATATCCCATTCCACCGTTGGATTTTGTAAACGAGCTTTCTAATTTTCCGTTAGGGTAAAATGTTGTATTGTCGAATCGTAGCTCAAGAATCTCTTCGGAATTCTATTGATATTGCTAAGTATATGGAAAGCAGACATGTTTTAATGTCATTTTTGCTAGCTATTTATTGAGTCCTCTTAACCGTGTACATGCCGGATTACTCATGAAAAAGAGGACGTGTCTTCGCAAAGGATTTGAAAAATCTAACTTAACTTCCTTTACTTGCATACTAATTTTATAAATCGAGCCAACAATAACCTTACTGTAAGAACGTTGACCGACATCTTTAATGAAAATTGTGCTGAAAGGAACTTATTTATGCGTAATTTCAGAAAAATTTCGCATAAATAAGTTAATACTATCTACAGATATAAGATATGTGTTCATGCGATGCCTATTACACGTCCAGGAAAAGATACAACTTCCTCTTATTCTCATAAAACATTCTTCAACAGCGCTCCGGTTTCCTTTAACCCTCCTTACACCCCTTTGATACATTATTCCCTGACTTAGGAGATTAAAGGCAGTCTCTTATTCGGGCTCAAAGATTTAGTTAATCACTTAAGGGATTATATTTAAGGTTCTAACAAGAGTTGGGTCATGTAAATAAATTTACTCAGTTGTTAAATTTACATTATATATATATATATACGATATAAACGATTTCCTTAACTCAAGCTGGGAAGTTTATTGAAAGTTTCATAATTCAGCTTTCACTACTAATCATTTCCACGTTATTCTCGTTTATGACGAGTTTATTAATTTTTTTTTTTAATTTACAACAACCAACTATCGAAGAACACATACGAACTCTTTACACACGTTTTTTTTGTAAATTTACACGGACATAATAACGGACTGATCAACAGAATGGCCACGGCTGATATGCCTGTCGCAAGGCGGCTAAAAAGAAGCTGGATGAGAGACCTGCTAACCTAAGGTATCGAGACCGGAAAGAGGTGCACTTTTCTCTGGGCACTTTTCTTTCATCGTGCCCAAAATGCCTTATGTTTTAATTCGTTCAACACATTCGATGATTGTCGCAACTGCTGACAGGTGTGTATTAAAGTTTGAAGCGAAAAAAAAAAAATCAAAGATCGTGATTTCTAGTTCACAGTATTGAGTTATTGGACACAGAGCCATTTGTGTAAATTGGCGAAACGTGCTCACGGCAAATACAATTGTATTATATGTAATGAGGACCTTGAGATATAAATAGTATTAGGAATTTTAATATAACATGATTCTCAAAAATATTCTAGTTAATATAATGATGTATTCCGAAACTCGATAACCTTCTAAACCTATAAGACTTTAATTAGTTATTCAGTCTAAAATCATGTAAAAAAATGTTGTATACGACAGCCTTTTCGAACTCAAAGCGTTTTCCAAAAACAGTACAATTGGATAGAGAGGTTTCATGTAAGACCGCTTTCACACCTGAGAGATAAGGTACGTGCCTGTTGGTCGTTATCAGCACAGCTTAATCCTTTCGGCAGACACGCACCCCTCAACTTCTTGTACAAGAGAAGGTTTATTCGTTAATAAGATAGATTAATCTGGCGCGACAGCTTACCAAAAAAAAAAAATCATAGATGATACTCTTTGTTTGAGGTAAGAAATGGTTCTCTTTCAATTATGGCTTAAGTGTTTCACTTTTATTTAATTATATTTATCTGTTATCTTTTGTTTGGATTCCTGTTAAAAACTTATTAGATGTATTATTATTAAGGGTAGATCGCGCTATTATCAACAAAAATGAAAAATCCAAAAAAAGTTGAACTATCAAATTCCACGATCAAAACTAACATAATCGTGGTTAGTACTGGTACCACTGAAGAAAATTATAATTAAACTTTTTTAGGAGAAAATGATCAAAAAATTTAAATTAAAAAAAAAGTTTTTATTTACAGGGTGTAGATAGAAATAGCCCAATAAACAAATGATTCTGGAAGGAAAGTCAACAAGTGGAAAGACCTTATGGACTCTTTAGGGTACATAGTAGTATGAAATACTAAAAACGTTGAAGCTATAGGTAGCGCTAAGGGGGGGGGGATGTATTAATTGGTAGTTAATAGTAGTATAGTAAATTGTATACTAGTGCTTTAAATATTATTTACTATAAATTTACTTACTAGACTTGGATAAATACAATAATATCCACCAATCTAGTGGCAATAATATATGAGAGATCTTCGCATTAAAATGGTTGGGAGAGGGGAGTTGTTTTTTCGCATATATAATTCAGTTGGGAGCTGATCCTACAAGAAATATATGTATATGAAAATAAAATTAAAGCTGGAGATTTTCCCTTCATGTTTTACTCTTATCTTTTCCGCTGTCTGTAACCATTAATGAGATACATGCTCTTGTAATTCGGCAATTTTCGAAAAATCTCTTACTTCCTAGCAAGGAATTGATTAAAAAAAAATTGTTAAAGGTTATTTAATTCCTATAAATTTCAACCTAAAGAAATGGCACAGGATGCAGAATTTGGCTAAAAATACATTGCGGAACGTTTTTGTTTATTCCAAAATAACCGATTTGCTAGAGCGTATATCATATTATCATAACTCCTAGGTTCAAGGGATTTTAGTATAATAAGTAATAATGTAAATATAAGTAATATTTTTACACGACTAAGTACCATTAAGAACGTACCGTAGTTGAACCAGCGATCATTGACTTCCTTGCTCGACCCTATATTTGGATTCATTGACTGTGCTTTGTTGATAAAGGAAGGAAATACGTACAACATATCCTCCTTGGTATCTCGAATTCCGTGGTTACATTCAATTTCGCTAATAAATTTAGAGAGATGGTGGAACTTTTGATAAATATATAACTTCGAATCCAGTTCACGAAAATAAGAGGAATACTCGTCCGAAATTGGTGCAGCCTCTCCGATTCTCAGATATGTAAGATGGAAGAGGAATGATGGTGACCCATTGTTGGTTGACTCGGTGACCCTCTTAAGCTGTTTCGCGTTGGGGGCTCGCCAAACCGGAGATATTTTCGTCAGGCATTCCAATATCTCTCTGTTGGCACATTGTACAGGTGTCTGGGGGTTCTTTACGTGTTCTAACCGTGGATGTATAATGAGCCATTTTCTGCTCTTACAATCAGATAAATTATTAATTATACTCATTAAATTCAAATTATTAGAGAAAATATAATGATTGCCAGCGTTTAATATTAATATAAGATAATTAAATAATCGTTGTCTCCTCATTCTGGATTATTCATGGATAAGCTGACAGAAGTTAATAATAATTAGCTGGTAACTTTGAAATGTAAATTCTGTCCAACAAGTAAGCTATAAGGCTCCGCTACCTTCAAATGACATTAATTTAGTTTTTAACCCGATAAGACTGATTGATTATTAGAAAAGCAGAATCATTTCTATTCAGGTGGATTTTCCAGCTTTAAAGAATGGAATTTAGAAACCATGTAAAGTTAAGAAATTCATAATCGCAATGGCAATATAAACAACTAAAAACTATTTTTGTCAACCTCGTGAATAAGTAAAAGTTTCTTTAATATTTCCAATGCAAATAAGGAAATGCAAATAAAAAATTGTTTTCCATTATGACCAGTCTAGTTAAAAATTAAACTGTATTTGAGTATTTGAAAAAAAATAAATATATTGAATTTAGGATTTAAGAAAGAATTGTATTTCGTCTAAGTGTATTGTTTTCTGTTAAAAAAAAAATACAATTCCATGAAATGTATTTTATTAATAAATACAAGACAGATATGATTTCTCGATTGACCATCCCTTCTTAATGGGAAATTCAATACTGTGACGTAACATAGACCAAAAGTGACAAAAATAAAACAACAAAAGTGCCAAAAACGGTATTGCGTAATCTATGCACGGATCCAAACAGGGTTTCTATACAACTTATTCAGGTATATTTTTAGATCTGGTTATCTATCATTCCTTTTACACAAAATAAATAATTCTGATGCCCTTGAAAAATTTTTACGCATAGATGAGATTTGAATATACGATTGATTTAAAAATCGTGCCTTTTTAACCAATAGACAAACTTTCATATGATTTGACATTTTTTTTTATTTTTTACTTCCTAATACAGATTCGGTCATTAGGCAATACACAATCTTAAGAGGTCCTGTTAGAGATTAAATAAATTATTTCAGCTAGACATAAATATTTATTGGCTGGACTTCAAACCCAGGCCATTTTAGTTCCAAACAGGTAGCCAAGTCGGGCTGTTATTTTGTTTATATTAATATACTTTACGAGTTACTTATCCCAAGTCAAATGAAAACGGTTTACATAATTTCATTAATGAAAAAGAAAAAAATTTCCATGAAATTATTTCTGGTTATCATATGAACGAAAAAAATGAATTTTACTTAAACTTCAATTTTGTTAAACAATTATTTACCTTTATATCAATAATTTACCGGGCGCCGGTTAAAATGAGCGTGCAAAGTTGCGATTTATTGGCCAACTTTGTCATTTACACTCAATTCAGGTCTTTAAAAATTCTTTTATCAACTCCGTTGATTAAATGCTAACATACAATAGAAAAATCATCTCACAAATCTGTGGAAGCCAAAGAAATCATATCATTGCACCATATACCATTCTTGTTATTGCTTTTCAAGTGTCAGAAAGAAAAAGTTTATTCAAATGTGTTGTATGATTTCCATAAAATGAAAAGCTTATCCAATTTAAAAAAAAATTATATCTTGACACTTTCGACTTAGGACTAAGTTTGAACTTTTACCGTTGACGACAACGAGTTTTCGAAGTGAGCTGATTTACGTCCTATAATTCTTGTTTTTCTGAAGCTCGAAACTTTTCAAGCTGCTGTTGACACGATTCGCCATTTCTGGGCAAACTAAACCGGCATTAACAAGCTTAGTAAAGATTAGAAATCTTTTCTTGTTATCAAAGAAATTTGACAGTGATCTATTTCTAGATGTACCTATTTATAAATAAATAAATTTATTCATTATTACTACTAATTCGATTACATTTTGCTAAAATCGGATGTTATGATAAAAAAAAAAACCAAAAAAAAAAACATTACTGACAATCTTCCTCGGCGTTTACGCCAAAAATCACATATTAATTAAAAAATATCATGTGAGTACAACAGGTGCTATAGGTAGTAATAAAGTAATAATATCTACATTCATTAATAATATCTATTGGATAATCGAAATTTTTAGAAAATTTTCATTGCGGTTCTAAACGTGTAATGTGTATTTCATTCAGTGGTACTGTGCTTGTGTGGATTTATGAGTTGTCGGAATATTTTAAGATACTTTATAGGAAACCAAAACAGTTTCCTTCGTCATTTAAGCTCCCTCAGAATATTTCCATCATGAAAAAACCTACCTGATATTAAAAAATGCTTGATTCTCATTAAACATAAGGATTTTGATCAAATTTTTGAGAAAATTGAAAAAAGAAACGTAAAAATTAGACAAATTTCATTAAATAAAGTCCCTCCCTCCGTTTTTTTTATTTTGATGAAACATTTGTTCTCACTTCTTGGACATGTACTCGTACATACATCAAATACCCAATGTCAGGTTCCTACGGTTTACAGTTCTTGAGCTTGGACTGAGGGGACCCCAAAACGTGTATTTTCATTGAAAAAATTCGAAATTTTTTAAGATTACAATACTTTCCCTTACTATGTATACTTTATTATATATGTGTACATAATGATAAATAAATATATGTGTAAAAGTAATAATATCATATAATTTCAAGTCATTTTAAACGAAAGCTCTTGCCATCACTGATAAATTCCATTTTATTGAATTATGAATTTGCTACAAATTTTAGTAATGGTTCCTTGAACTTTATTGTCTTTCCCTTTGATTTCTAACATAATATACAATTTTGGAATGGTTGCAATTGTACTCGGTCGACCTTGAAACCTGTAGTTATGTAATACATCAGGCGTATTATATAATCATGTTTTCAATCATCTTGTGGCTGACAATATTCGAATTAGTCTTCACATTTTATTTCAAGCAAATTTTAAGGACCACGTAAGATTTATTAATTTGGAATAAATAACATTTTTTTATATAAATCGATGATGTACTGAAAATGTAATTTTTCTTTAGATAAAATTATTTAAAAATAATATAATATTAACTTTATTAAGATAGATTTAACTTTACTATATTTATTCAACAGTAACATGTTGTCTTAAGAGTGATGTAGTTTGTTTGTTCTGCTTGGTTTAAGTTAGTTTGAGTTTTTTTAGTACGTCGATATGAGGTGTCTTTAGACTGTGACCCAATTTTATTTTTCTAACGTTTATTTCCTTAATCTAATTTATTACAGCAATAATTTTTCTTCTAAGCTATTTTTTCTGCCTTAATCTGGCTAATATATTTGTAATGTTTTTTTTTTTTTTTTTATGGGACACTATCACCCCCAAATCTATCACTTAACTATAAGTTAGTAGCTAAGATCATAGTACAAGACCTTAAGCTCCCCCTTGGAAGATGGATTTGAATAAATTCGTGGAGTAGCTTGACGCAGAAGCGACATCAAAAGACTTGCTGCTTCAACGGGCCTCCAGCCAGGCATACCCTCCTTTGTCAGATCCACACAGCTCTCCCGGCTTACCCTACTCCAAAGGGGACTTTCTTCTGGATCCTAGTCGAACTTTCTTCGAGTTTGCCTCTTTCGGCGGGATTATAAGAGCATGTTTACCGTTCTAGGATTATAAATATAAGTACTTTGTATTATTTTGTATTCCTGAAGTTATTTAGCGTTAAATCAACTGTGAAATAGTGTTTTAATAGAGCAAAAAAGTTGCTATTTAATGTAGTAAAAAGAACATATCCCAAAGCAAGCAGCTAAACAAATTTGAGTAGTTCTTGTTAACTTTAATTATCAATTACAGTCCTGATCTCTGGAGTAATACTAATTAAGGCCATATTTCAAAAGACCCAAATTTTTTTTCTTCTTTATGAAAAACCAAAGGAAATGCCAAGTTTTTTTTATATAATTTTAATAATAAATTCATACAGCTTGGCTAATCGATAGCCGTAACCGGCGAACAGTATCATTAAATATTTCAAGCGGAACGGGGTCTAATTACAGTGTTTACATCACAAATTGGAGTTTTTTTCCCCTTTCCTTTAGAATTAAGATATTAACGCTAAGAATAATAAGGTTATTTTATTTGATATACGAAGAGTAAATATTCATATTGGCTGATAGTATTAATAGATACATTAATGCAATATATAAATAAAATAAAATAAATATAAGTAGAAATTATCCATCGTTTGATGAAATTGAATAAACAAAAATACTAAGTTAATTATGAATTTATTTACTTTAGTTAATATACATAATCCTTATTTTCAATAGTATATTAATCGGTAACCAGGAGGTAAATAAAACCATATCCGTTTTTTTATTAAACACGTTCACGCGTGTACCACCAGTGGCTCACACTTGACTGCCTCATCGGGCGGCATGTACCACCGGTGGCTCACACTAGAATTCCTCCTCGGCCAAATAATTACATCTTTAATACTTTGACTGCCGAAAAAGAATACCTAGAGTCACACTTTCGTTTCGACACAATTTTAATATTTAAATTTAATATTATTTTAATATTTAATTCTCTTACAAGAGAACAATTGTTATTACTCGACTTCAGATGACATGGCAGCGAATGTGTTAAGAAAGTAGAAATAATTTCTATATAGCTGGAAATTAAATGCATTTATTTTTATATTTATTTGTATTTATTTATATTTATATTCATACACTTATAAACGTATAAACATTTATTTTTGAACAAAAATTATAATTAATATCGTATTATAAACGTAACTAGTAGGATAGCATTTTTATTGTTTATTTTATTATTGTTGGATTGCCAATTCTGCTTTTATATTGGTTATAATCTCCAAATTATGAGCAGTTGATAGACTACTATAGATGAATAATCTTTACTCGCTTTTATGTAAGTAACAGTTCAAAAAAAGACATTCCGGAAAATATATTCCTTGACACATTTATGTTTGCGATATGTGATCCAATTACGATCTCCACCGATGTGTTTATCACCAACAACTAGTTTAGTTTCTAATCTTACTGTGTTTGATGTTAGGACTCGCAGGACCTTGGTTAACTGCTTTCCATGCGAACAGGAGGTGAGTGGAGATAGTAGAGGGTGTTCTTTTGTTTTTGTCGCAATGCTCGTTAGCGAACTGTCAAAGGAGACTAACGAAGCTGGCGTGATGACCTGCGGCCGACCGCTGCCCGGCTTTGCAGTCCACCGATATCGGCTCAGCTTTTAGTACTCCCCTCGAAGCCAATTATATATAATCACAAGTATTGTAGTAACTGAATGGTATAGGGGTGTGACAGCGCCATAACGCTTAGCGTTTATCGAACAGTATCTAAAAATTATATCTTGAAAACAGATATATTATTATGATATTTAAGCGTTAACGTTTTGTAAAAAAAAAAAAAGTAACTATTTGAGTTAAGGTGTTACTTATTTCTATGTCATTTCATTATTGAAGATAATCAACTCTGAGGTAATGTAACACCTAACCTCGACATAATCAAAGTTTTGAGCCAACGCTCTCAAGACTCTACAAAAGCATATCAATATCATTATTATTCTACAACATAGTTACAGCGAAAAGGATCACGATCCTTCACTGAGGATGTTGTGATAAGATGATGGCTTTGTTACAATACTAGCTCCATTCAAACCTCCCTGGCTGCAAAGTTGCTGTTTAGTGATGTCGGTACTTAAAAATAACCGGTGAGTGGTTAAATCGGTTATTATCTTCAATATTAGGCGCCCGGTCTTAAATTAAGAAGATAGCTGGTTGGACCGGTTATTGGAATTAGTTTTTGTTGGTTAGTGATTCTTGCATCCCCTTATCAGAAATATCGACCGCGAAGGGGGTTATAATCTTGGACGCCCTTTACAATTCTTTTGAAAGGTTACTAATCAAGCTTATTGAAAAACCATTTATTTTCAAAATTTAAATTCTCAGAAACTTTAATTTATTTATTCTACCCTAGCGTACCTCTAGAGTAATACGGGTTTTGCCACAGTGGTAGTTTCCTTTGGTCATCAGGTGAGGGAGGTTGCTCTCTGACAGAATGTAGAGCCCAGTCTCCCTCAGCAGTTTGGCCCTTAGTGCCTCATAGGCGGTGCAGACAACAAGGGGCATAGGGGGTTCGAAGTTTTTTCCAAGTTTGAAAAGTTTCGCTCTAAATCCCTTAAGCCCCGTAAGAATTTGTGAGACCCAATATTACGGGAGGACCCAAATCTTATCTAAACGCGATCCGACGGTGGGGAAGTACTTCCTCAGTGTAGCCCCGTTCGGGGTTGTAACCTACCGCCGATTCCATTCTTCTAATGTGTCCTCCCGGAGGATCTTCTTCCTTCTGCCAGGGTCTTCACAGAGTCGCTCACGTAAGCTCCGTGGTAGGTCCGCCAAAAATTCTCAGAAAATTACAATTTATGAAGTAATGCTATTGTCGATAAAAATTGGATAAAACAAAAAATGGAGGGGTAGGTGCGGAAGAAGACCTGAGATAATCACGGACTTTGTTCTTTCGATACAAATATATAAAAATAATTTGACAATGATAGGTAGCAAATATTTTTATAGAACCATATTCCATGCTGTCTTGATTCAGGACAATAATTATAATAATGGATGATTCAAGAATTATACATAGGAACAGCATAATTTATGTGTGTATATATATATATATATATATATATATGTATATATATATATATTCGATAAAAATAATAAAAAATTCTAGAAATATTATCGGAAACTACCCGCCTCTCATAAGGAAATACCATATGACCATATTTTATTAAAATTTAATAAAAACTTTATACTTATTTATTTATATTCTTAACTATTGCGTTTTATAGTGATTATCAAGTCAAGATTTTTTTTTTTGCTAGATATATCAGAGAGGTTATAAATAATATGGGGGGCTCAGGCAGATATTCAGCGTCTCATTACTCACATAAGCTGAAGGCATTTAGTATCTTCATGAGCCTCTTAAAATATCCTCGCCTTAATTTCATGGAATATTTTCGTGAGTGGGCTGATATTACGCTTAAAGATATTTTTCAACAGCTAATAAACATCATTTATTCAAGCACACGACTTTTATTAATTCTAACGCATGTTTACGAGAGAAATAGTTAGTTAGTTTAAGCCCCGCCGGAGCCTGGTAATTAATTTACTAAAAACTAAGAAAATTAAAAGAATAAAACTATTTTTAAAAACATTGGATTATAACCCCTTGTTCGTTTTATTTTTATTTTTAAATTTTTCAAACATTGATAATTTATTTGCTATCTTTATGAATAATGGTAAATATTTAATTTTAGGAGTATTTCTTTTACTAAGATTGATAGCAATTTTTTTTTTTATTGAACCGTATTCTATGCTGTCTCGATTAAAGACACTATTCATGATGATGATGATAAAAGAATACTTATAGGAACACCATAATTCATTTAAAAATATCAATAACAAGTTCTGTTTTGTTTCTTAAACATTTTTCATATACCTCTTCCTCCTCATGGTTTATGAGAAATCTTTGATCTATTTGACTACAATTGTTCGGTAATAGTCCACAAAAAAAAAAATTAATATTATATAAACAATTAAAAAAATTGTTTTAATTTAAATTCTCATAAATTAGCTAAACTAGAAATCTCTGCAACCACAGTCTTTGAAAGGTCGTCTTGATTTGATAGTTTGTAATGAAAAAAATTTATAGCTTACACTATAATTACCGTAGATCATAGGATAGTATTTCTATTGATTACGATTTTCTACTTTAGTAATTTTAATGATAGCATTTAATTTTATACATGCTTTTAATTTATATTTTTATATCCGTACCTCAGAGGGGTGGGATGATATATGTGTTGCCACAATTTGATTGATAAAACATCTATGATTTAATAAAAAATAAATAATTATTTTCCTTGTGTTAACCATTTTTTATATAAAATTTGAAAAGAATATTAATTTAATTAATCTTTGATCTCGAAAAAATTGCGTATTTATAAGATAGGAATCTTTAGGAAGCACCTCACATCGCATAAGCTCGAGAAGGCCTTATTACGTTACCTACAATTATCGAAATCGCTAAGGAATTTTAACTCCCATTAAAAAATCCAACTGCCAGGTGCGAACCATCGGCCAAGGATATAGAAATTTGTTATGATGACAACTACCCATCAGGTACATTGTTAATATATATAATTTATTCTGATATATAAAGGCCTTAAAAAAAGTTACTAAAAGTCACAAGGGATGTATCTTGAGGATTTTTGTTATGTTCAATCTAAAATTTTCTCCTTAACCGGAGCGGGCAGTATTAGACTGAACAAGAAAATACGGTATAATGAAGCCATGTTCTTCTCCTGTTCTTCTTTTGTTTTCATTCGTTCCTCTCTGTGCTATTACTGGAAGGAGAGTTGCAGAAGAATCTTAAAACATAAGATATTATTTAATACAAATTTTAATGGAAACCAAAGAAAGATAATGAAAAATATTTTAGGCAAATGTTTTACTTTGATTTAAATCCGCGTTATTTTATTTATTTAATTCAGTAACACCCTGAACATGAAGAATACATCCAGGCCGAATAATATTATCTGATATCGCACTGTCATTTTATCTTATACAACATAGCAATTGCTAAATCTATTCAAGCCGCAAAAGCAATCTAACTTTGAAGTACCAGTTAGATGTTCCACTGTCAGCACAGTTCCCCAGTCTAAAATTGTCATTTGTCATAAACTAGGAAAATGAATCTATTGCTACAGTAATAATCATAATTTTATATCAATGTATATATTTAACTTAACTCGAATAAGCTATATTACCTAGCTAGACGATTGGCCACACCAGTTTAGAAAGGATATGAAAAAAGTTGGGAAATAAACTAGCCATCAAAATTAGCAGAGGTAAAACCAGAGTGCATTAAATGGGTCACCTCTAATAGAAAATCATGAACAAAAGAAGTAGTATTGGGTAGAATTCGGATAGGACTCTGCGCACTAACACTTGGAAATCCACTCAGAGGACTGGAAGCAATCACCTGCCAAATGTGCAACAATGCAACTCAGTGTACAACAGAGTGTAAAACACTTGTTGCTAGATTATTCACAATATTGTAACACTTCTGTGGATTAACAATTTTTATTCAAAGAAACATAACAATTTTCAATGTCACACGAATTATCAAAGCACGACCATTGAACAGGTTACAAAAATTATACCTTTATTGCACACAAGTAATCATATGTCTTGAGCTTTACAATCGAGACAAAGACTAAGACTGTCCAGTCAATCGCTCCTTATCTATAGTCGTAAGGAGAGGGTCTAGACCCTCGTAGAACGGCGTTGATTGGGCTCGAACAATGTAGTCCCAAACACATGCTTTGACGGTTTGTTCCGACAGTTAGTTAGTTCCAACAAATGGTCTGGGACTTTTAAACAATATGTGTTTTTTGCTTTTTTTACTTAACGATTTAAGGTTACAATATGATGACACATAGAAAAAGTTTAAATACTAAAGGATAATGAATCTTCAGCCCTAACCTGATTCGAATTTTTAAAGGCAGTAAATAACTGCAGCAGAATATAAAAGAAAAAATTAAAGCCAATGGCCCTTAGGGTTAGAAGCTGAGCCTTAAATAAATATATAACTTACAAATATATAAAATTCACTTGACAGTTACAACCAATTAACCGAGAGGAGAGACAAGTGAGAGATATCACTAATTGAATCGGGTTTTGCCAATTACTATCCCGTGTTGGACAAACAAGAGAGCGGGCGTGTTTATCAAACCGTGCGCTATTGTTGTGCCCCGCCTGTGTCGTCCAGATAGCGAGCTCTACCTGCTACCTCGTTTCCATACCTCGGCCACCTCTACACTTCCGCTTACCCCTGCAATCCCTTCGATATTGATGGATATTTCCACATCTCTTATCATACTAAAACATTAGCTAACTTTTAACTCGGGTGACCTGACTTCCCTAACAAATCATTGGAGGAACAAGAATAAATTGCAACGATGCAATGACAGAGGTGATGTTTATGAAACCAAACCATATGTCATGGATAACAGGATCAAGAGGATAACGGATCCTCTCTTCATTATTAAAGCTGAAGAATTCACTTATTTTCTTTTCTTTTTTTATCTAATGGGGTTTTTGGGAGCAGTACATTTCTCGAACATGATATTGTAACACTTCTGGGTGTTACAATATCTATTTAAAGGAAAAATAATTTTTAATGCCACTTATGAGAATACAAATACAATTAAGAAGGTTACAAAAATTATCACTTCGTAACACAGATATCATCATATGACTTGCGCTTCAAAACAAGACTGTCTAGTCCATCGCTCCTTATATATAGTCGTAAGGAGAATGGTCCAGAACATCGCGGAACGGCATGGATGGTACTCAAACATCGTAGTCACTAACACGTGTTTGTTCCAACTGTTAGTTTGTTCCAACAAAAGGTCTGGGACTTTTAAACCATATCTTCTTTGTTGTTTTTTTTAACTTTACAATATTATTAATTCATAGCAAATCTCTCATCAACATTTTTTTTTAATTCCTCAACTTACAGAAAAGGTCAACGGATGTAAGATAAAGGGGGGATCGCATAACTGAGTTATTTTTACATTATCTGCCTTCTGCGGTGTTAATTGTGAACTACATTATTTACCACAACGAGTAGGTACCCACTCTCTGGCAAGATGTAACCTCACTAGAACGCTTCATAGTCACACTTGTTGATATGGATTTGGTGTAAAGTAGGGTTATCATCAAAGTTCATCACGTTTTCTGTCATTCAAGTAGCAAAATATATAGACATAGTAGAGTCTTGTATTTTGATCAATAATTTGTTGGTCTATAGAGGAGTCCTGTGTTTAACGCATTCACGCCGGCACTGTAATTCACGCTCCTCGCCCATTGGCGGCTGAACTTAATGCTTTTAGCTCTATCGGATCTATTTATTTATTTATCGGATCTATCTATCGGAAGGAAGCTATTCCAGTGCAGTATACAGTATTGACAATCCAACAATAATAAAATAACCAATACAATCCTACCTCATACCCAACAGTCGTGGAAAGTTTTTTGGTTAACTAAGTGTTCCATACGGCAGTCTAGTGCGGGCCGCCGGTGGTACACGTGTTAAAAAAATGATAATTTCTTATAAGGGGGTCCTTTTTGATGTGTGTCAAACCACTGAAATTATTTTATAAATTTTAAAAAAATACCACATTTACCGCTTATTTAAAGGCGAATTGATAAATAAGAATTTATTTAAATAAATAAAAAAGATGAAAACCTATTTAGTTTAACAATAAACAACCGATTCAATAGATCATTTCCTATCCGATACATATGTTCTTATGGTATATTTACAATTCACTTCTAGATACATATTTATCGTAAAAATTAGTAAATCGGCTTATAAATATCAGACCCATAGCCGCTAAAGAGATTTGTAGAATTCAATCAATGCCGGCGAATCAAGAAAGGCGATGGTAAATAAGCTATTAACCCTTTAACCGGGCGGGACGTATATATGCGTCCTGAAATATTTGTTATTTTTATTATTATTTATATAACTATACATAATTATTTATATTTATATATATATTCACGTAGATACATGTATCTATGACTAATACCTTTGTTGTACGAAAATATAAGTCCCACCAGTTCCAAGGTACAACATATATTTCAAGGACGCATTTATACATTCCGCCCGGTTAAAGGGTTAAATAATGGAGACTTACTGGGTCAGCCACATGCTCTGTACAACGCTTTCGCGGGAGCTTTAATTCTTGTCTAATGTTTTCCCGATCGATCTGGCCCTGGGGGGGGGGGGGGCGGGTATCGCAATGTGACTAGTGCAAGACATGTTTTAGCTATATCTTATTGATATCCCTTATTTAAAATTTTATATATTATTAAAACTAACTCGCGGGATGGCGGAGTGGCGGGATGGCCGAGTGGGAAAACGCGTTAAAAAATACGCGTTGCCCAACGTATGATTGAGGACCGAAACTTAGCAAGTTCAAACCCCGAGCCAGGGGAAAATTTAATAATACTCGGCATCAATCCCCCACCCTCTCCCCTGGCCCGGGAAACCCCGTATAGCCTACAGGCGAGGAGGGGGAGGACACCAAAAAAAAAAAAAAAAAAAAAACTCACGAAACCTTAAATAAACATGGTAAGAATAAATTACACATTTAAGTCTGGCAAATAATTATCTATTTATCAAAACATAAAATTAACTTTAAGCTTTTACGCTTTTATCTATTATTTATGTATTTATGCTTTAATGTAAAATTTCAAGGAAATACCAACGACATGACCCCGTTAATGTAAATTAGGAAATGGCCTTTTCTTGGAAAGGGAATAAGAATTAATTCTCTACATAAGTTTGGATTCAGGCATTGTTTGGAATGAAATCAAATGGTGAACTAAAAGCACTCGAATTCACTGTTCTAATCTGTTTCGGGGTTTAGTTATAAACAATTTCTTTTTGAAATATTCTACCCATATATATCGGTTAAAAAATTTTCATTAAACGAACATAATAATTTAAAATGCCACCCAAACAATGAAAGCACAAATAATTAACATTGTAACATAAAGTATCAATCTGTAACGATTTAGCAACACATATGTAACATGAGCTTCAGAACAAGACTAACACTGCTGTCCATCGCTCCTTATATTTGGTCTGAAGAAGAAGTGTCTGGAAGGTTCTAGGCCAGCGTAGATGGTACTGGAACATCGTAGTCACAAACATGTGCTAGGACAGTTATTTCGTTCCAATAACAAGTCTAGAACTCTAGTCTAGAATGTTTCGTGTTTTATTTTTTTCTTGTGAAAAATATGTTTATATGAGAAACCATAAAAATTTCTAGTTAAATTCTCTTTTTTTTTATCACTTAGGGGATCAATTCTTAAATCAATTTACGAAAATTCATGGGCTAATGTTTAGTTTTAGAAATAAGCGACTCGATTCAACTTTCCTCCTCTTCAACATCGGGGGATGGTTATTTCCATGAAAAAAAACTTTGTAAAAGGGAACGACTATACATTTTCGGACAGAATTAAAATGCTGGACCATTTTTCAGCATGCCTGAGAGTGATTTATGTAGATGGCAGAGGAGGCCTTCTTTCGGAGGCGGCAATCTATTTCTTCCTCTTAGCGTATAAAAAGGAAGCTCTACTTCCCCTGGGACCATACAGGCCCTCAGTCCATGAGCTTCCAACGCTCTTAATTTTCGATTCTCTCGGGAGCCATATATCTTCTCTGGTAGATGCAATATATGTACTCCGCTAAAAATATGGGCTGCACAACTATGGAGTAATATCCTAAATTAAAAAAAAAAATCGATAAATCATGCCAAAGTCAGCTTACATAATCAAGAACGCCCTTATTTCCCTATAGGTAGTAAATAGAGATTGAAATAAGAATCGGCCAGATATTAAAATTTTTAGATATATCAAGCAAAGTCGACGACATAAACTTTTATATGGATATTTTAACTTTTAATATTAATTCGCATCTGTCACCAAGGAACTGATAATCAGCGCACGAGTTCGCCGAATGAGGAAATAATGACATGCCAGGAATGAGGAGGTAAAAGACCCAGCAGAATTCTCTTCCAGGCTTGATTATATTACCTTGGTTGTTTAAGAGGGGAGATCTCCCGTCCATCGCCTTTTTAGTCTTCTCGTACTGCTTAATTAAGAATATGGCGTGTGTCAGTCATATTCCCTATTAAACTGTTCGCATGTTCGTTCAAATCAATAAAACATCTTCAATAAAGTGTCTTTATTTGCTATTCGACTGTTGTTATGTGAAAAGAACAAAACCGCGAATATAAAAAAATAATAATTAAAAAAATCAGTGGTTCGATGATAATTTAAAATTATTTTAAAGATAAACATTATCAAAACCATGAATCACTGAGCAAATATTTTCTAAACAAAAATTATAGGTAAACGACGTGACGCACTTCCAATATGCGGTTTACCAAAAGAAAAATAAATCCAATAAGGCATGATCCACATTTGAAATGGCCTGCTAATTACTTAATACCCCATATGTAAGGGGCATGTGGATGATACGTTGTTTACGTTTGACTTAGTAACCTGACAAAAAAAAATCATGAGTTTTGACCCATAGTTGAATTAGAGTCTATTAGCCATTTTTATAGTATTAGTTCTACAGTCAAAACGATAACGATGGAACAAAAACGCCGTTGAAGCCTAAATTTCTCTAGAGGTTTGAAGCGACCGTTTTCTCCATTATTAACATTTCCAAATAGTGTTTATTTAAAAATAAATAAAAAAATATGTTGTTAATAATCATAAAAATTGTAAATATAAGCATTAATATAAATTTAATATCAACAGAAAGATGAACAATATGAACGTCTAACTTACGTTTCCTGTCAGCTTAAAAGTTTTAATTATGATTGAGCTAAACGTACCTGTAAAAGAAGAAAAAATATTAATTTTTTCATAATTATAACATGAAAGTATGTTGTTTTACGCTTTTTGCAAAGTAGTGACAATCAGAAAATGATATGGAGTACATTGATACATCTGGCATGAGGACAGATAGTGCCCACTAGCACATCTCCCCGCTCTTGATTCAGGAGAGGTCTCTCATCCAAATCCTTTTCAGTGGACTAATATATGGCATGTCAGTTATGGGCATGTTGTTAATAGCTCCGTTGTTATGTTCGAGCAATTTTATATGAAAACCTGAATGAAGAGTTCGTCTTTGTTGGTCGACAGTTAGTCGTTTTAAGTCGGGGTGTTTAATTTTTCTTCCTCACCCACCAAGGTGTTTCTGTTACAAGTCTTAATGATTTGGATGCAAACGTTAATAGTTTTTTTGAAGTTTGTCTTTTTGCTGAACTCTCAAAATTTGAGGACCAAGTATGACCATTTGGGAGTTGATTGGAATTTGTATTTAGTTCCTGATTTTCATTTTGACGATTTGGAACAAGCGAGCAAAGTATTATTCAATGTTATTATTCTTTTGTTTAGGGACTGTATTTTCATTTCGAGGCCCCCAAATCATCCTTCAGTTTTAAAAATAAATAAATAGCCCACAAAAGCAAATCATCTTCTTATGAACTTAACTGGTTTATGTTATTTCGATTAGTCAAAAAAGGAATTGTTTTGAAGGGAGACCCAGAGGTATCAATTATATCTACAAAAATCATTATATTGGTAAAACAATGATTTTTGCTGATTTTTTTTTTTTTTTTATAAAAATATTTTAATAAGGGAAAGAAAAATCTTATAGTAAACAGCCTTAAGATGTTTTATTTTTCCCACTAAACATTATTTTAGACGGCCCGGCCCGTAGCAACAATAAACGATTCGACTAAAAGAATGTTCCATGATGCCAAAGAAACTTGCCATTTCTTTCCAATTACTGTAATTTATATCATAAAAGTGTTTTCAAAAGTAAGGAATTGTTTTCAAAGTGTATTTGATCGGAAATGGACTCAGGATGGGCCACATCCCGAAAGTTTTTACCAACTATAGCCATCAGGACAAATCCAACTTATTTTTCTAAAAGCCAACAGTTCTCCAATTTATTTCATTGCTCTTTGTTCAGGCTGCCTGGTAAATATATGAATCTCTTGAATTCATTTTTGAAATCTGGTTCAGCAAAATATCGACAGACATCCATCTCTGGAAATGTTGGAATATGAGTTGAGCAGTCCATATTTAAGGTATTATTTAAACGTATATTTCATCGACTTCATCATAACCCAGATCCCGGTGAAATTGCATAATAAAAGAAAATACAGTACTGCGAATATGTAAATAAATAATGTATCTTTTATATTTAAATAAAATATGAGCGTAGAGGTCTGAAAGTAAACAATATCAGACCTCTTAAAAATTCTTATCTCAGGAAAATCTTACGTTTGAAAAATTGAGAAAGTAAACTGTTTTTAATAATACATAGTTACAATGGATGAATTTATATAAAAAAAAAATAACATTTTTTATGTTATAGAACCATAGTCAGTCAACTCTAGAATAATTTAGTAAACAGTTGCTGAGCAACAATATCAAGATTCTTATTTGAACCTTTTATACATTCTTCCTTTATTTTTTCGTCTTTATCACTACATGAACGATCCTCAAATTACGGACAAGTTTCTGCTAGTAAAATATCCGTCTACTTTCTAAATTTTAAAATGAAAATTTTATGTATAAAATAAAGTGTGAAGGACATCACTTAAATAATCTAAGTGGTTCAATGTTATTGATTCTAAATATTGCAACGCTTCTGTGGGTTAACAAAGATTTATTAAACGAAAATATAACAATATCAATGCCAAACTAATTATCACAACATAAATATTCGAGCAGGTTACAAAAATGATAACTTGATGATAGCACACAAATCACATGACTTAAGCTTCACAGTCAAGACACTGACTAGGGCTTAGACCAATTGGCCCAGTCACTCGCTCCTTATATAGAGTCGTTAAACGAACCTCCTGGAAGGTTCGAGATCTTCGTGGTAGGTTCCACGTGCTGCGACCGTTTGTTCCGACAGCTACTTCGTTCCAAGAAAAGGTTTGGGATTTTAAACCATATTTTTTTTTTTATTTGATTATCGATTTAACGTTACAATATTTACGAAGGATTTCAAGATATTAAATACAAATAAAAACATAAACGAAACTCAACCCCAAATATTTTAACCCTGATGGCCTCCCAAGAATTTATGGATTTATTATCAGGTTTCTTGAAATCCGATAATATAAGAATTGTAGACATGAGTGGATAAAAGTATTATGTTTAAAAAAAAAAAGTTTTTTTGAGGAGTTTTCAAGGCACGATCCTAAACCTCGATCATCATCATTATTAACAAAGAACTTTATTGCATGTCTTTAAAAACTACACAAACAAATCTTGCTTTGTCATTTTCTCAATCATTTGAATTTGTGACATAATACCTTCATCCATTCATGCTTTTAATTATTTGAAGTCAAATAAATCGAATATAAAAATAATGTATAATTTACTTGCATTTAGTCTTGCAGCAGCGAGAAAAATTAAAATTGCAAAACTTAGTAATGAAAACCTCCTAAGAAGGGTTAATAAGTGCAATGCCAAATAGAAAAAGTTCGAGGTGTAGGCCGGGAAGTAGGTGGGAGTTCAGCGTTTGGGCAGATCTGTTGAAATTCTGTTTGGACAGAATTAATCTAATGTGGAGGAGATGTTTGTAGGGAGCGAATATTGATGTCAGCACTGAACGTTCTGGTTTGTTAAGCGTTTAGTTATTATTGTTTTTCATCACACCAAACCAATGCAATCAGGTAATTAATATGGACTTCGTTGAAGGAGATATCAGTGATATCTGGACTAGGGTCAAATGAAAAAAATAAATTCGCCGCTAGAATCAACATACCACAGAAAACAAAGAAGAACAGATTCGGAAACAGTTTGACTCATGAGTAACGTGTTTCATGTTTTAAATAATGCAAGAGAATCAGAAATCTTCTTCAAACTTGGCTAATAAAATATTACATACCAACTTTCATAAACCCATATTTAACCATCATATTAGGACGTTTTACAAAAGATCCATTATTAACATGAATGGACATACGAAGAGACTAACAAGAGTATCTTGTTGATAAAAGCTAATCTAAAAGATTGAAACACAAAAGCGGACACAATACTCTAGACAAAACCCAACATTATTATAAACGTATTGATTGAAAATAAAAACTTTAAAGCATGTTTCACACGGGGTTATCAATAATTAAAAGAAACCATCCATATAAAAATTAAAAATTCAAAGAAGAAAATTGAATAAAGAAAAGAAACGGCGAGATCAGTAAAGTATCTTGAAAAAGAAAAGAAAGAGGAAAAATTGACTGGAAAGTGAGTCTTTCATCTGAGAGACTTGGAATAATGGGAGTAATAAATTCATCAGCACAAAATACTGTAACTCTTTACAGATAAGATAATGAACGAGATTTTATATTAGTTTTTCATTGACATCCTGAAAGGTTGGCTTTAAGGAAATATAAGAAGAAGGAAAGAATCCAATTAGTCTTAAAGGAATGAAAACCAGCTATCGGAAGGTTGGAATTGTCATACAATTCATTTCGAGAGAGTACTTTTCCTGGACCGATTTCCAATTCGTCCTTATCTGGTACTACAATTTTCCTGACTTTTACTTACCCAGAAAAATTAATTAAACTGATATAGAAGTGAGATAAATATGAATCACCACAGCTACATTCTATCAAAGTAGTTGAGGAAGAAAAAAAAGAAAAATCGGGAAAAACAAAAGGAAAAAAACCAAGGAGCTTAGAGAGCTACTTAGTTCGCGGTAACTCATCTCAGAATTTTTTTCATCCCCCTTCTTTAAGGCTCTTAGCTTTTCTTCAGGTTTTGGGCCTGTATTAACTACCCTTATATCCCCAACAACCATAAAATTCTCTTCTTCTTCTTCTTCCTACAAAATGTACTTCTATTTTTTGTGATTTTTTCTTTTCTTTCTGTCCATTAAATCTTCGGCTACGCTAGTTTTTTTTTTTTTTTTCAAGCTAGTTGAACTTTGAATACTGAAGTTTCACCTTTTACAAAAATATTATTTAGGTAAAAATAATTCGTAAGACAATCAATCGTCGTTAGGAAGTCGTGCGTTTGCTTCCAAACGTCGTTCTAAATTTAACCGTCTGTAAAACTCACTAAATTTTTTCTAATAAAAATATTTGTGTTTTTAGACTTTAAGCATCATATGATATTTTATTATCTTTAATTAAAAATAAGATATTAAAGCACTGAAATTTCATAAAAAAAATTAAAACAACTAATAATTTCATTTATAGATATGGAAGTTTTTTTTATAGAAAATTATTTGCATTAATGAAATTACCTATAACGATCCTCTAGCTTTAACGTGCTAGTAAAAACTTATAACAGGAACATGAGTTTTATAGGAATATTTTTATTGTTTCTTCGATGATAAAATTTTAATCTACAGGTTACAGCATTGACCTTTAGTTTCCATTATAGTGCAATAAAATTTCTAGATAAGAGCGGAAACAGGCGCAGTACATATGTTGAACCCGCATAACCTTACGACATGTCGCTTAATGTCTACAGCCGTTTTCCAGGGGCTAAACTGGTTAATTCACTATTTAATGTAGATTTATTTTGAACTGCAATATTTTGACGTTATACTTAATTATGAAAAAAATTAATTTATTTTTTTTCTTTTACAGGTAAGTTCTGCTCACTGATAGTCTGACACATTTTAACCTGAGAGTAAACGTAAGTTAGACGTGAATAATGTTCATTAGTATTTATAATAATGTAACATAATTAATGTAAATATATAATAGTAGTTTATATCACATTTGCTGATTGTCGATTAGCTGCGACAGGTGCGAATATAAATATGAAGCAAAAAAAAATATATAATTAATAATGTAAATTAATATTTACACTTTGTATGAATATTAACAACATATTAATATCAAAAGACTATTTGAGATTGGTAATGATGAGAAAGGGGTCGTTTTACACTGCGAGAGAAATTTAGTCTTCTAAGGGGTATTTTATTTTATTGTTATTATATTGAAGAACTAATACTATACTAATAGACTAATAGATTCCAATTCAACTAAGGGCCAAAACTAGCTATTTTTTTCTGAGTAATTAACCAAAATACATCATATACTCCATGTGTTCTTATACTCAAACTGCTCAAAGGTGTATTTACCTCTAATTTTTGTTTATAAAGTAGATGTTAAGCGATGGATGGTTTTGATAATGTTTATCTTCAAAGAAACTTTAAATTATGATCGAATGGCTGATTTTATTTATTATTATTATTATTAGTTTTATTACTATTTTTTTATATTCGCGGCTGTGTTTCCTTATTTTTTCATTGAAATTTCATAAATAAAAACAAAATATGAACCATAGCAAATTTACTTATAGCATTATTTTATATAGCAATATGTATACATAAAAAATCAAAGAGGAGGAAATGATTTGACCAAATTTAATCTATGAATGCCACTACCCAAATAATTATGTAATTATACTAATCATGTTTTCAACTGAATAAATAATACCGCCACCGATATATAGCAATAACTTCGAACACTCCCTTTATGCTCCTCTTTGAGGTATTTAATCATGGACTATTGGAACAGCGGAGCTACTCTATACGATTACTCCATGCGTGGTTATTTCATAACAGATGTGATTTGATTTTATCCTTTTTGATCGTGAATTGTTCAGACCAACCAGGAATGAAATAATTGTTATTGCACTACCATTTCCCCTTCAGATAATATCGATAAAACCAAGGTATCGCAAATGTAATTGCTATGTTGCTGGAGCAAGTGGAGTGGTCAGGAATACTAATAAAATCTTCCCTATGTTTTTTCATTTGTTCTAGTAACGATAGTCCTATTTGCGGTGGCAAATACGCTTACAGAATAAAAATACAATAGATGCTAGCATATTTTGGTAATTTGGATAGTTAAATTCAAAACTACTTTCTTACTAAAAATTTTTGTTTTTTTTCTGATATTATTTGAATTATTTTACTGAATAAAATAAAAATAAAAATTTTTTAGAAGATTTCCCGGGACCTTCTATGTTAACTGTATTAGTTGAGTGCTACCACCGGGTAGCTTCTTTTCATGCTTGTTCATGACATATTCTTTTCTCATTATCACATTTAATAAAAAGTATTTGCTTTAAGTACAATTTAAAATTCAAAGAAATGAATTAAAAAAAAAAGTCAAAACAACAATTAGAGCTCAAATTAGTAACAACCTTACAAAACAGTAACTACAAATGACAGAACAGTGACTTTAAAGTAACCCTATGCTTTAATGTTTAAGGTAGGACTATGACGCTAGTCGATTACTTCTTACATTTAGTCCGAAATAGGGCAAACCAAAAAGGCCTAGATCATTCCAAATCATGTGATCACGTACTAATGCATTACTAAAATAGTTATACACATTTCTATAACTTTTTCAATGTAACAGAAAAAATATCTGTTTTCGTTTCACGCCTCAATATCAATCTAGCTCAGTTTTTTAAACCAAAACTAAATAAAGATAGAAAAAATTGAATGACACTTATATACATATTAAACTCAATCACTATAGTCCAGGTCATTCTTAATTTTAAATACGCGTGGTATAGATAGCCTTAGCCAACGGAAATACGTTGGTAGCCAATTTACATTTTATCCTGAGACAATTAATTAAAATACACAAGCATCAGACCTAATTTTGGATTTCTTATGACGCACTGTAGATATCGCTATTAGGTACTACTGTATTTTTCAAGCCCGATTAAAAATTTCCAGATTTTTTTTTTATCTCATTAATACAAAATAGAGCAACTTCCTTTATCATATATTATTCACAACGTTTTTTGTGAGATTATAACGATTAAATTAGAAAAAATAGGAGGCATTTAGAAGGATTATGAAAATATTCATTTTTTGGTCAATTTCAGAACATATTATATATTTTATAACTTTAAAGAACCTTGATTCAAATAAAAACTAAACATAGATATTAATAATTTACAACTAAATCAAATCTGAATCAAAATTAGTGTTGCAATGGGACCAGATTCCAACTAACACGTCAATTCTACCTTCTCCTTTACATTCATTGTTTATAACTAAATTAAGTTTATTTATTTATTAACGGATTAGTATTATACCAAGAAAAATAAACCAATGAAATGATACGAATTGGGGCTCTACCTGTGAGGTTTTCTCATTGCTTATTACTTTTCATTACGTGTTTCTAGAAAAATCAAAATTGTTGCTGCAGAAGAACAATAGAATTAATCTTTTATACTCTGCTCTTTATCCATCATCATATATATATATTTTTTTTTTTTCGGATCAATATCTTTTGGAGTTGAATAGACGTAAAATATCCGTCGTAACATTGAAATTTCAATTGGCATTACGGCGAATGGATTATAGTATAATAACTTATCACTTTCTAAAACCGGTAACATTGCTCACCGGTGAAGGACGCCATTGGTACCCAAACTTTATTAGTGCTATCGAGCCGGAGGGTACCGAAGCCATCGCTTCCAGGTCAAAATGAAATTCGTTTTAAATTGAATTATTCTTCCGGTGCGAAGATCGGTAGAAATGATATCAGCGAATCTTTCCGCGGCTTACTTTCTGTCAAGGATAAAATTTACAGTTTTATATTACTTACTTTTACTTTAAAATATAATAAAATTATACATACAATTTTATTATCATTAAATAATCTACATTAATAATAGACATTTTAATAAGATTACGTTTTCTATTAATAATGGTAAAATAAAATGGCAATATTTTTTCTCTGTACACTTCTTAGCCATGTGTAGCATAAGCGGGATTACTTTAGAAAGCTACTTATGATTTTGTTAATATCTCACAGCCAGTAAAAGTGATAAAATAACTTCATGGAACTTCTGTCTTATTTTTTATGAGGATCAAGATCCGCGAAAAACCTTTTTGTGCAAATAAGTGACGTGGATAGGTCTATGCTTAAGATTCTAAAGACACCATTCCCATGACGTTAATGCTAAGCGTTCGAAATGAGTGATAAAGTTATAACTGATTAAATAAAAAAAAATTGCGTCTTATTATATTACAGCTATTGGTTGTTTGAATAGTCCAATTTGGACCACTTTTACTCATGTATTAAAAGGCTAGTCCACGGAGTATGCAATTCGTCATAGTTAAAGCGGTATTATTGGCATGCAAAGTTGTTTTTAATAAAGGAAGAATAAGTTAAAGGTTAACTAAACCACAGCGTAAACTCTTAAAGAACATACAGTAACGTAAAAGAGAAGATTGCGCTGGAATAGAGGGTCAAGGATGAATATGTATAAGATTAGAGGGGGGGGGGGGGACCAAAATATCAGTCTGATAATCGCAACAATATCAAATAATTATTATGAATGCATTAACTATAGACATTTATTTATATCATTTCTTGGAACTGAGATATTTGCATGGATCACTATATGAGTCCGTAATTATTATTAAAAAAAAAAAAAAAGGTTACTAGTTTTTCATATCAGGTTTCTGAAACTAAATGAATAATTTTGAAATAACTAAGGGTTCGTGGTTTACAATATGTTAAATATTACATTGAATTGATTTGGTTTAAAATACTTAATTATTTTTTGTTAATTTCGACTTTGACCACTTCATATTTCATATTCCTCTGTTTTTATAATTGTCAACAAAAATATAAATTAATAAAAAAAAATAATAAAATTGTTATAAAAAGTCAGAAGATTGCACTTTCACGTTAACATTTACATTGAACACATTAAATTCCTTTAGTACTTCTGTTAAATAATTTTTCCCTTTTACAAAAGCCCATTACTGAAGAACCCGACGTTCCCCAGTACACTGCTGATATCTTAAACCTAAAATAAGTCAGGTGTAGGGTGTCGATAAGGATGATAGATCGCCCTCAGCTTGGGCTGAGAGGCTCTGAAAGGCAGCCACAGGTTGAGCTTCCATTAGTTGTAAGAAAATTTATTATTATGTTGGCATATTTACAGTTATTTATAAAATATATAAAAGTAGTTTAATGGTATTATTTAATATTATATATTTTACTTTACGTTGCTTGTAACATTATAAACATTCAACACATTATTTTATTTTATTTTTGTACCCCCTTCCTTGCCATTTAGGCTACACGGGGTTTCCCGGGCCAGGGGATTGGGTTGGGGATTAATGTCAAGTATTATAAAACGTCCCTTAACTCCGGGTTTTGAACTTGCTCTCTTGGGTTCCCGATAATACGTTGCCATAGGCAACGGGTATTTCCCGATGCGTTTGCCCACTCGTCCATCCCGCCACCCTCATATTATTTTAGTTATCCGTACAGCTTAAATCTGCATATTTTCTTGGTTCCATGGAGCATATCTATGAGCATCTACTTACTTTCTTAACTGCCAGATGTTCCACCAATCCAATTTTAAAATCTGAACAATGACAGGCTCTTTAAATGTTTGGTACACTTTCTGTTTAGTCCGTCCTCTCCAAATTCCATACGTGAGCACTCCACCAAACATACTTCTGACGGTCTATCTTTAAAAGAAAACTTGACTTTTCTTCGCATATTGTTATGTAGTCATTAGTTATCGTTAGATAATTAAGTTATAATTTTTAAACTGTTTAATTAGAAGATAAAAGATTCGACCACGGCAGGGAATCGAACCCAGTTACTCTGCATCTACGTTGCAGCGCTCTTACCACTGAGCTAACAACAACATACACTCAATGTATATCTTTGACGTATTTCAACTAGATCCCGTCTGTCTGGACAATTGTTCAGCCCCCCGGTACTTCGCTACAATGTGGCGAGACCTGGTGGGAGGATTCACAGAAGAGAAAGATTCGATCAAGATCGGAACGGCCCCACGGTTAGCTCAGTGGTAAGAGCGCTGCAACGGAGATGAAGAGGACCTGGGTTCGATTCCCGGCCATGGTCGAATCTTTTATCTTCTAATTAAAGTTATTGATAAAAGAGATGCTTCTTTAAGTTTGTTGGCGTAAATCTGCAATGGTCATAAACGCCATTATAGTTTCTCTATCAATCATCTGTTACCTTTTGTATGATTCTCTTTATTTATTATATTTCTTTATTTCTTACGCATTCGTCCCAACTTTCTTTATACATTTCTGATATTATGTTCATCAATAATTATTGATATGTGTGGCATGTAAAAGGTCATTCTTGGAAAATTTGATGTACTGTTAGAATGTTATTACTCTGTTGACTTTTCGGAGGTAGTTTTTTAGTGATAAGGACGAGTGGGTTAGCGGTGTGCTCGTGTGCCATATTGTCAGTCTTGTAAAGGCCTAAATTCAGTCTTTATTAATCTTTTCTTGCTTATCTTTCTAAATAGGTTTTCTTAGATCTGAAAGGGTCAAAATAGATTGCCTCCTCCGGTGAGCGAAAGAGGTTTTCTCGCTGCTCAGTCGGCCAGGTGATATCCAAATGGCTTAGTACCCATAATAATGTTAATATCATATCCATGTTTCTGATGAATGAATGAACATACTTAAATTTGAAAATATTTTTTTGGTTTAATATACATAAAGAGCACATTAAACAGGAAACTTCTTTAGAGTATCTACCATTTAACAATTGAAAGTTAAATTATTATATCCATTATTAAGTTAAGGTATTATATCTAAAGTAGGATATAAGGTTAAATTATACATACATACATGCATGCATTAAACATCCAAATATACACATACAGGCTACACACTACATAGTGTGTAGGCACGTTTTAGTCCTGTAAGTCTACTGAGCGAATCACTGAACTACTTTCTCCTTTTTTCCTTGAAGGGAATCCCTCAGATAGGATCAGAATCAGTCCTAAATCGAATTAGGGTCGCAAGAACCCTCTTATCCCTTATAAGTAGGAAGATTATAACACAAACACATCCTGGAGGGGGCGAGGAGAAGCCCTGTCCTGATTAAAGTGTGACACTTTACCTTACTCCTCATGGTCAAGCAATTAAGGTACACGCGTTTTGTTTAAGGTAAACACGTTTTGTCGCGCATTGTAAATTAAAAATATGTGCAACAGAACCCCAATAACCTGGAACAAAGGCAATCCGGATAATCGAAATTCAGGGCAATCCAGAACTATGGGTATAGAAAAATAAACCAAATCCTCAAATAAACGAATATGTACTTGTTGCGGTGAAAACCCTCGTTTGTAACAAAATTACATAGAATAGTTAAAAAAAAAAATCATTTTCACATCATTTTATTATAGAGACAGTTTAACATAGAAAAATTACAAACTTTTCAATCCAAAGTTTTAGGACCAATAACTGACGCTTCCAGGTACGTAAGTAACAATACTCAACATACAGAATTACAATAACCAACTTTTTTTTTTTTTTGTTCGGTAACCCTACCTGGCCATGTGTGGCGTACGGGGGTTACTCTACAGGTGTAACCAACCTATTCTAACCATGGTGAGTAGGTCGAGATCTATGCCGTGGGGCCTTCACGAAATAAAAGTCAACCATCCCAAGGTGGATTCGAACCGCCACCGTTCGGCTCGAGAATGCTAAAACGGGTCGCGCTAAAATTCGCTCGGCTATCCTAGCCCTTACAATAACCAACTGTTGTTTTGTATTATATACATAGATCCATAATTATTATCTAATTTAAGCTTTTTAGCTATTTCTTTGGTATGTTTTGACAGATATGAACGTACCCAGAAAATAATAGCCTGACCTAATTGATAGTTAATTTTGAAATTATGGCCACCGATTCGTGTAAGTTGGAGTAGAAAGGAGATATAATGGAGAGCTGCTCACTGAGCCTATTGTAAGCTACTCAATTAACACGGCTTGAGGGATATATTCAACACCGTGGTCTTGCTTGCATTGCTGAGCCTATACTTAAGGGTTTAAATAACAGAGGAGACTTTCAACTATCGTAACTATGTATTAGCAAATTAATATTCAGTGTCAATAAACCAAGATTTGCTGGATAAAAAAAAATTAAAAAAGTAAACATAAAACTATAAAGTAGCACCTTGTGCATTATGTACTTTTTGAATGCATCAATAATATGGGGAACAATTATATTTAAATTATTAATTCTAAAGCTCAGTTTACCCTTTCTTATTTTAGACGTTTCTTCAATTTTGAACGACTTATTCATATCCATAGAAACATAAACATATACAATAAAGCCATTTACATTTTTTTAAAAATACTTAAAAATATTAAACAAATTTATTAATGTAACTGAATCAAACTTATGAGGTTTGAGTTAAAATACAACTTTTTGTTCTTGGTTGTGATTTTAAAAGTTATTATAATAGGAAAAGAGTTTGTTTATTCATAAAGGTGCTTGTTTTGAACATAACTTTTTTACTAATATTCCTATGATAGGATTACTCTTAGGACTATTGTTCCTCTACTATTATTTTTCTCTTCTTAGGTATAAATAAGGTTCAAATTATTGATAGTAGTTAACGGTTACGGAGATTTATAAAATAAGTTTATCAAAATATTATTATGATAAAGATGTTACTTTATTGACTTACTTATATAAGTTAAGCGAGAAAGTAATTTAAAGTAGTCGTGAATTCTAAAACAATAAAATTATATAAAAAAAGAAACGATAAATATTTTTGTACCAATGAGTTTAGAAATTAATAAATAAAAAAAAATGTTTAATTATATATGAATTGCCAAATTTGAATGCTTAATTTAAACGAAACATAACCACTTAAATAAATTTTAAGAAACCTTTAATGTTTTATCAAGCCGTTCTGAATATAAGTTCAAATTAAATCATTGATAATTTTGGGTAAAGTCTTTCCCTCAGTGTCCTCAAAAATAACCGTTCCTTACTTAATTCGATTACTTCATCATACTGTTAATAAAGAATCCCCAATTTACCCCAATTTACTTTATCAACTCATAATCTGCGTAATTTTTTTTATTTCTGAGCAGGAGGCATCTCTGAGTTTTTGTAAAAAAGTAATCAGTGTTAAGAGAAAATTTAAAATGATTTTTTTTCGAAATAAAAAAAGGCTTGTGCTATTATCGTATACTTACCTAATATATCATAGCGTAATCAAGTATCACGCTTGATTAGGAAAAAACAAATTTTACATAGACCAAAAATTAAAGAATCCATTTTTTTTTTTTTTGTTTCATACTTTGAATAGATTTTCAGAATTAGGGAATTGAGTAACATAGTAAAGATAGCACCCAGCTGCGCACATCATCCCGGCCTTGATTGAGGAGATGAAATCGCTCATCCAACTCCTGTTCAGTCGCCTATAAGGAATGTCAGTCACGGCCATATTTATGAATATATTTATGCCTATACATAAGTATGATAAGATATGTATCATAAGGGTCGTGATCCTTTTCAATGCGGCAATTCCTCACCCTATCCACAACACCGACTATACTTCTAAGACTATAACTAATAATAAATACTCCTCTTTCATATTATTTCGTATTTTTTTAAATAAAAATTAAACAACAATACTATCAACGAAATAACATGTTATAAATTAATAATATTGATGTTATTACATTGATTATATATGATATTGGCATTGTATTTTTACCTGACCACCCGCCTTCCTATAGTTTATTGTCTTTCTAATTACGTTTACGTATGAAGTTTGCTAATGCTAATTAGCTTTAATGTTCACTATTGCAACATTTTAATTGTTGCTTGAACCTTACATATTGACTTCCACAAGCCAAAAACCTAAAAGCTGTTTACAAACGATTTCACATTAACTTACACGGACATATTAACCTCCTTCTATGAGATATGGCTACAGATGACAAGCCATAAATACATTATTAGGAGCAGATATAAAAGGCATTCAATGAGAGATCTCCTTCTTTAACATACCAGAATAATTGAAGCAAGCCAGGGAAGATGTACTGCTGGGTGCCATCCTTCCCCAAGCCTGACATGTCAGTATATGTCTTGTTATAACAGCCATCAAATTGCTGATTGTAGATACCTTGTTGACAGGCGAAGATTCACAAGTGGAGTAAAAATAAATAAAAAATATTATTCGAAAAAAAAATTCGAATACGTTTTATATTTATTTGATATTTTGTTTTATGACCTCGTCCATTACAAGACAGATCTAACTTTTAAAAAAAGTGAGTTTACGGAGAGCCAATTAAAGCATTTTCTTTTTCCTTCCTTTGATATCCTGCTCCTGCCTTTTCTGTTTGTTACTATATTTCAGGAATCGACCGGTAAATATGTACAAAGGTATAAGGCAGGATTGGAAGATAACTCGTGAAAAAAAAAATAAAAAAAATGTGAGTTTGAGTTGGACTATTCTTGCGTTGGACGAGTGATATATATTAGAAAAGTTAGAAAATATGGATTAAAATCAATTTTTGCTAGAATTAAAATTTTATTTTTGCTCCAGAAGATGATACATCAAAAACTAATAATTACTTGAAATAAATTATTAATCGCAACATGAACAACAATGAAAGGTGAAACTTATAAACTTCATTGTAGAAATTCGAACTAAAGCGGTAATCACTTTATCCCCTCCCCACTTTCCCTCATTAAGGTTCCGGCGTCAAGCTATATTTTTGTATCTTTAAGATTTCATTTCAGTATACAATTCGTCGAATACATACACTGTGATCGATAGGAATGTAACAATTTTTAGCTATTAGAAAACAATAATTTAAAGGGAAAACATTAATAGACGCAATTGTTTCAATGCAAATAATTGTGACCTCGTTTCTACTTGAGTTCGTTTTCATAACCCGAAGGACACTTTACAGAGTGTGATCAATCACGAAACTAGATAGTCACATTTTACAGATATATTTATATAGTGGAAAGGTGAGCTCTGTCCCTCGACCATACTGAACCTCGATTTCCTCTGGCATTTCTGCCAGCCATCTAATTTCCTGTGATGCCCACATGACTCTGTATCACTAGGGGAAATGGGTCGACTTATCCGATACTGAGTAGTTTCTACCTGTTGCAGGTTGTTACTGTTACTGTTTTCAATTTCGATTTGAAATTGGAGGTAGTTCTTTTCTACTTAAACAGAGAGTATTAGTCTCTTCAAAACCAAAAATGATTTTCGTTTATTTACATGACCGCTTAATTTGGACTAAATGCCGTCAACTATTCTGTATTTAAAATCACATTCAACATTTACTTATTAACTTAAGTACCCATTCTTTTGTCCGTGTTTATAAACCACCGTAATGTAGAAAAGGTTACAGATTTCTTTGGCTGAATTAAAGGCATAGGTTGGATATATCCAGACCATCTGAGCATCACCTTCATACAGACCTTTGGCATAAAAACTAAGGTGTATCCATTAAATATATATGAGTGCCGAAGCATGTGGGTTTCTTGGTAAACGAACCAGCCAACCAAGATGCAAGAGAAGCATTCGCTCTTCTCCGAAATGGGACAGCTATTTTGACCCCTTCAGATCTTTTCCTCCAGAAGGAAATTAAAGATACATGACTGTACACGTGGGATGGAAACCTACACAGCAAATTACGATTTATAAAATGGAAGTAAAGCCCTGTGGTAATCCTTTCCTTAAAGCCCGTAGAGAGGAAGTCGGTGAAGATTCAGATACATTAAACTCATTCCCCCTCAGCTAAATAAAAACAATTAAAAAAAAAAGTGCCACCAAAGTAATAGTTACTATTGCAACAGCTCTATTACTTGGAAGTATTATATAAGAATATTTCACTTCAATAGATGTAATCACGATTAAAATCTTTAATTCTTTCAGAAATTTCACATCATATGTATATGCTTATCACTAAAATGGTTAAATAGAAGGACACAAATAAAGAAAAACCTACGTTGGCGTTGATGACCATTTCTGTTTTACGCCACTAACAACACCAGCACACGACAGCATTAGATTAAAATTGCAAATAAGTATTATCAGATGAATATTGAATAAGGGCGATATAAACACAGAAGCTGAACGCGATGCAGGCCGCATTGAAAAACCGTTGGTTATGAGCATAATTAATCCACCGTGAAATGTGCCAATTAGGATTAATCCAGTGGAGGCGATCCTCTACCTTGTGTGACCCGGCAGGATTCATTATAGAGACACAAAAAAAAAATGAGATATCTAATTACCAAATCAATCCCGGTTTCGAGAATTCATCATCTACAATCCACATATAGGTAATACAAGTTCAATTGCTAAGCATAGTAATAACAAACATTCTCCTTCCATTGGCTACATGAATATATTGTAATGTGAAACAAAACCACATGATTTTGGTTTGTTACATTGAAAAGAGTGCTCGACTTTTTGTTAGAATAGTTGCCAACTGTTCTAGTACCTGTTCTTGATAGCACCGGGAATCCTCTATACTTTTCCGGAACTTTCCAGAATGTCCGATAGTCATACTAAATATAAGGATAAACGGACTGTATCGAATCATATGGTTACATTTGTTTTACTGTTACAAATTGATAATTTCTGTGACATAGTTATAAATTTGAGTTCTTTCTGACATTGTGAATTATTGTTTTTATTGTGTTACAATATTAACGGAATAAACCAAAGGTTAAGCTTGTTTTAAAATATTTTTTTCCGCTAGTTATCGTACTATAATTGAGTCAGAAAGTGTTGTATCGAAGCGTCTAAATTTCTGTCATGCTGCTTGTTCCAAAAGCTTGGAATGGATTGGTCCGTTGGATTCGCTTTGTTCAGTTTCTGTTAATGTAGACTATATATGTATGATGGAAATGCCTCCTAAATATGACTATAGAGGCTCTATATAGTCATATTTAGTTGGCATTTCCATCGTAGATATATAGTCCTACGTAATATACAGCAGACTGCAGCTACAGTTTAGTTAAGTTAAAAATGTTGCTTGGCACTATTTTGCCCCGACCCCTTCATTTGTACTAATAATAAATAGGAAAGTAAATAAAAATTAAAATTAAATTATGCTCCTAGGCGAACTCATTACTGATTAGTTTTCTATAATTCCAAGCAGTTTTTGTGTATGTAATTAGAAAAGACCAATTTTGACCATTAAGTAGTTCAAAATAAATTACGATATGATGATCTAATAATGAATTCATATGATAAAACTCTTTCTCCAAAAACTGCAAGGCGATGGGGGGCAAGCATTGGGCCCACTGCTAAAAAATGAAAAATGCCCTGTTTAACTCTACAATTACATAGGGTGCACTCATCCTAAGTTCTGGGTGCTGACCTATTAAATGGCTTACAGTTCAAATTTAATAATTCGCCACTAAGTTTAAATATTAGACGAATCGCGCTGCCACCGATATGAATGTTTGCACAACCAGTCAAGCCTGCAGGTTTGACATTGAAGTCTAACACTTTATACAAATTATATCGGTGAGACCCTTAAGGTCTTTCTATCAACTCATGTTTAAATCCCAGCCTCAAGGCCTCTATTGGTCTCTCAAATTTAGAAAAAAACCATTCCCTCTTATTCTCAAGAAAACTAATGGAGATACTAGTTTTCTCACCCAAAACCTTCCTTGAAATTGTTATGGCTTATATTGTAGTTATTACTTATTACGGTGATATTAAAGTGTTTCAGCCATAAAATTATCTTGCAGTTTATATCGATTCCATTGATATCTTATACAGTCCATAACAGTATGTTAGTTCCTGAAATTAAAACACATGCTCAAGCTTAGAGGAAAGTATTTATCAAGAGATGGAGTCAACAAATGTATTTTTCTCAGCGAACCCACAGCGGACGGAGGTGCAGGGTTATGGCTGTATTGTTCTGGAGGGGGTTTGTACCTTTGTTCCTCTTCTAATAGGACTTTCCATTTGCTCTCCAAAAGCCAATTCTACAACAGAGGGTCAGCATTGGGAAGGGGGGGAGAGGGGAATTATTTTTCCGGTCTCCAGTATCCTCTCTTCTGGGGGGAGGGGTAATGGGATGTTTATGTCTCAATGCTTTTGTATGAAAATACATTTTATTTACTGTAACAGTAAATGGATTTGTATTTACTCATAGTTATTGTTATACTATATTATATCAAGAATCAAATGATAAAAAGATAGCAAGGACAAACAGTGATTTTTCATACATATCTTAAACTCTTTAAACCAAATAAAATTCTGAAATTTAACATTTCAAAAAAATTATCTATGCATTAATCAATATGTACCAGAGGTTTATGGCAATCTTTAAGATATATAATAGCTGACCCATGCGAATTATTAGCACTCTAACCTACTTATATCCTACTTAATTAAACTACACACCGTGTATTTAGTATCGTATAGAGCGTATTTAGTACGTAATGGGCATAGGTGAGGGTTGAAGTAAAGAACAGATGTGTTAAAATTGTAGACTTATTTATTTTTTGAAACATGTGTTTAAAATAATCACGTTATGGTTATCTGTGATTGTTTGTTGGTGGGTTTGTTTTACACAGACAGAGATATCATTGAAAGAGCGCACCCTGGAAAACGCACCCTACAACTGCCGTGTAAAAAAACAGGGTCAGGCAAGTACAATTCTGCCTTTGTAAGCGTCTGTCTCTGTGCCTTATTAATAGTCATGACAAAGTCGACTTTTATTGGAAATTGATTCCTACTCAGTTTGAAAGACACGGTAGGATCAAAAGGGGTGAGGTTAATGCGTGGTGATATTGACACGACGGAATACTTGTATACACATAACAAAGCGAGTGCGCTGATTCTATTGACTAAAATCGCATGTTTTTGCTTATAACTCGCAAACAACCGCGACAATAGGAAAATGGTATTTAACTGGAATTGTTCTCCTTGAAATCTGAAAAAATTGACTCCATTTATATTTATTGTATACTTATTTTTTTTATCAACAATTATTTTAGACAAAAGTAATCATGTTTTATTTCGAAATATTTTAATTATCCTTCAACAGTTTAAAAAAATGTTTAATATTCAAACAAGTCCTGATCAGAGGGAAATATATTTTTACAAATATAAATATAAATAATAAATAATAATAATAGAAGAACTGAATACAATAATTAATAGAAGTTCCTTTCCAACGAAAAGTTAGATTGGAGAAAGTGGAATGGGTTAGGACAAACTTTGTGAGAACAAATTTATCTTGATTAAGTTTATTTTGTTATTATTATTCTTGAAATATTTTATTATTTTACAATATTATTTTATAATATTATCAGAAATATGTATCCATCGATGTATTGTTAGTAACAATTATTCTTTTATAACATGTTGTAAATATGTATCAATTTATACTTGTTAATTATAGGAGTTTTTATTGTCTGATTGCCATCGTTACGATATTATCAAAACTATTCTTTTGACTCTATTATTTCAAATCTTAAGATGAAATTTGGAATACTTTGAATGAATTTTTTTTTCTTTATCTTCGCCTCTACCTTAGAGGGTCATCGGCGGTGTGTTCTGTTATAGTATGATATTTCTTTTAAATGTTTAAACAGAGTAACTATTTTATCTATATCGTCTTTTAACAGTTAACTCAGTGTTTCTTCCATTTTACGTTTCTTCCTGAGCTATTTGTGTTTGGAACAATGAAGCAAAAGGTTTTTCACCGTTTGGGGTATTTTATAACATTTTTGAAATGCGGGAGCTTCAAGTCCTCGGAGAAGGTATCCGTGTGTGAATTCGCAGTTGCCCAATCCTGATACGACAGAATACAACTTCTTCTCTTCTCGAGATTCTCGAACTTGTGGTCCAATTTTCGCACTCCAGTGGTAGTTTTGTTTTTCACCTCAACTCCCGTATTCGTTTAGATTTTTCCTCAATTGGTGAAGCCAGTCCTCTTTTGTGAATTCTTTTAGTATTGTCAAATTCCTGTTACTTTCAGCCTAGCTATATTTGCTGCCTAATCGGCTTTCTCGTTTCCCTTGATTCCTTCGTAGGATGGTACCCCGATGAATATTACTATTTTTGCCATCGACTCCAGTTCTCACCACCTGTTATTATCTCTCTAATAAGAAAGCTACTTGGGTTACGATTGTCGATCGGCGCTAAGACGTTTAGGGAGTCCGTTATGATCGTCGACTCGTTTATTTCTGATTCTGCTATCCAATGAAGGACTTTCATAATTGCTCTAGCCTTCCCGTTGAAGATAGAGCACGCCGCTGGTAAGTCATACATGAGTCGATTTTGGAGAGTGTGAACCGCGCAGCCTATACTACATTTTGGAGTCAGTGTAAGCTACTTCAAATTCACTGTATTTCTCTAGGAGCTGCAGAAAAGACTTTTTGATAACAAAAGGGCATTCCTTTGATTATTTTTTCTTTGATGTATCAATAATCGGTCTATTTTGCTCCCATCCTAGAATTTTTAAATTTGGTATGGTCTAATGTTCAGATATACGGTTGCGCATTGCAAAATCTTTTTCTTTTTCTTATCGTTACTTCGAAAGTGTTGCCTCTAGTATTTCTAAGTCCGAGTGTTTCCGACTCCTCTTCAAATAAAATTCGATTTAAGGGGTGCTGAAGGTACGTTTTCAATTTTGAGATATATTTATGTGAAAGATAATGTCGTCGCAAGTTTAGAAATGGTTCACCAGACTTAGCATATAAACTTTCAACTGGTGAAGTTCGGTAAGCTCCTGTACATATTCTTAGAGGTGCATTGTGTAGGGAATCCAACATCTGTAATGCTGTTTTTTTCGGAGTACCATATATTGGAGCGCCCTCAATTTTGCTTCTTATTTGCTTATTTGCTTCTTGCTCATTCGCAATATGAATAAATTTAACAAAATAAGAAGCACGTTTTTTTTTGTTTTGTTTTTTAAATCATTCTTTTTGTTTATTTATTTAATGTCACTTTACGACATAGAATAGACATCCAGCAAAGAACTTGGCCTAGAAATAAATACGAAAAAAGTTAGCAGTAGAAACGGTACGATCACATGTATATTGATGTAGAGGGGAATAGGTCTGAATCCTTTGAGAAAGAAATTTAGATAATTTCGATAAGAGTGAAATGCTTGCTACTTTTCAATAGCGAAATTACATAGTTCATGTCTTCATTCCTAAAGTATTCGAATTTACAAAACTATCATTCTTCCTATGGTCATTTACGGATGCAAAACGATGCCGTTTATATTGAAGGAAGAGCAACGACCAAAGGGTTTTAAAAATAACGTACTGCATGGCATATAAGTATGGAATTCATACTTTTATAGTATAAATGTGAAATGCGTAAACTTTACCCAATTCACGCAACCGAATAATCGAAATTTTAGCACCGTATTGATAAAAATGGGTGAGCAAAATAGCTAGTATATAGGTGACGTTGCTGGTGGTGGTATCGAACCTTTTCGTTAAAGGTTCGTAAATCTGTTTAGTTATTATTATATTATAAGATACATTATTTGAGATTATTACACTATTATATGCATATTACTAATAGATAAATAAACTCTTTATTAAATAAACTACAATTACTAAGATGCCCAATTATGCACCAATCACACTCAATTATGTATGTGATACATATATACATGCCTATGTAATAAGTAATATCAACATAATAAATACATGCCTAGTACGCCAGTAACTTTATAAATCATATTTTCCATTACGAGTGCCGAAAATGATTGCTGGGGGCAGTGTGGGTAATAATAGGAGGTAAATTGGATTTTTGGCTGAATAGTATTCATGTGGTGCTGGCGAGTTTCAAACATTGTCCCAGGGCCTTGGACAATTCAATCCAAACTCGCGCTAGCTCAGCGTTACATGTTTTAATCCTGTTCCCTTTTGACGAGCAGCTTACTGAGCTTTTTTTCTTCGATTTTATTTTAGACCACACATTTCGCTCAAAACAAATTTGTTAAGTTATCTAAAAATATCTAGTGCACCATAAATTGAACTACAGAATACCGCTTATTAATGGTGCATAGGCTTCTTTTTTTTAAATCGTTTTGGAAGGATGACATTTGCGGGCACACTTGTGAAAATGAAAAAAAGAATTCTTAACAAAATACAAACTTCTCTATCCAATATTTTCTCAATCTTCTAAAATTAAACTGAAACAGGTTTTAAATACGTACATATATTTACTTAAGCCCATTATCTTTACAGGTAGTCGGCATAGCTAAAAAGACTCACATACAAACGTTTCAATTAAAATTTTCACGACTTATTACAAAAGCGCCCTAGTACGTGACCAACAAAGCTTAATAAACAGACCTCCATCTACCATTAGTCGAAGAGCACATAACGACGCTTTACTAGATGCGAAAGATGCTTTAATAATTTGCACGAAAATCCGAACAGTTTTATTAGGAACGTCTGACACACCTGGTACAACGACGATACATGAGGACTAAAAAGGCGACGGATGAGAGATCTCTTTTAAACAGCCTTATTAGGCCTTATTTACTTATTCGGCCACCTCATTGGCTGATTGTCAGCAGTTTGCGGAAAGGTGCGAATTAATTAGAAATATAAAAAAGTCCTTTTGTATGTTCTCCTGAACTGATTCTGTTTTAATAAAACATTTATTTATTAGATTTTTTCGGATTTTAGAATGAAGATAAAAAAAGTAATAATAATAATAATACTAAATAATAAAAATAATAATAAACTCAAGAAAAAAGAATAATAAAAAAGAAGTTAGTCGTAGAAGTGGTGAGGATTTCGCTGATATCAATGTAGGGGGGAATACGTTTAAACACGTAGAGAAATTTAGATATTTAGGGGCGATGGTAACTAGAAAAAACGATATCGATGAGGAAATTAAGGCTAGATTAAAAGCCGGTAAAGCTTGCTACTTTTCAGTCGCGAAATTGCTTAGCTCACGCCTTCTGTCCCGAAACCTAAAATTTAGAATTTACAAAACTATTATTCTTCCAACGGTCCTTTACGGATGCGAAACTTGGCCGCTGACATTGAGGGATGAGCAACGGCTTAGAGATTTTGAAAATAAAGTATTGCGCAGAATATTCGGACCAAAGAGGGATGAGCTAACTGGAGAATTTAGACGCTTACATAACGCCGAACTGAGCGAGCTTTACCCAGTAAATATAATTGACGTGATTGCAGTAAGACGAATAAAATGGGCGTGTAAAATTACGAAACTTGGCTGTGAACGAATCCCGAAAAGATTAATAAGCGTGGTGCCGAATGGGAAACGTCCGAGGGGGAGGCCTAGACGGAGGTGGGAGGATTGTGTTAAGGCAGATCTTTCGCAGTTGGGTCTGGAAGACGGTCGATGGATCGAGGTACTCGTATGCAGGGAGCGAGTGGTTGTGTCGGCATCGAACCTTCGGGTTCGTTAAGCCTTTATTATTATAATAATAAACTCAACGAATCTCTATTTTTAACGCTCACGCAAAATTAATTAGATAGTTATTTGCCATAGCAACCGCCCCTGTATCCCTTACCGATTTCCTCGCAACATATTTTCCTTAGGTAGGTAGGTTGAAGGTAAATATTTTTTTTTTATTTCCCCCACATTATCTCCTATTCATCTCTTCCAATCCTGTTTCGTTCCGCTCCAATACATAGGCCTCCTTTATATTCTGCCGCATCTTCCTTTTTATCGGTCTCATATCAATCCTCGCCTCCCTTTACACGATGTAACCAGAGTGAGGAGGAAATTCGATTGCGAAAATACTGGCAGGCTTAGATATACAAACTATGCAATTTACCTACGTGGGTTGTATTAACTTAACATTTTATTCGGCATTCTGTAGGACTTGGAAAACAATGAGTCTAAGTGACATTTTTTCCCATTGAATATATCAAAATTAATTTTGAAAAGTTATTTTGATTTGGATTTGAAAGATAATTTTTTAAAGCTGAAGTTTTTGACTTCTTCACAGTTATTTTTTGTATTCGGACTCTTATGACCTATTCTTCTGATATATAAAAAGTTGGCTTAGACACTATTTATTATTTATATTATCATATGATAAGTCTGCGCAGAACAAGTATCAAAAATAAAAAAAAAATGGTAAAAAGCACTAATTCATAAGAGCACCGATAAATCGTCTTAATATGTTATAATTTGGTTGAAATATTAAAGGTTATTTTTATATTCCTGTTTTTTTTTATTCGTTTGAAGATAATCCTTTCCGTAAAACTTTTCCCTGCCATTCTTTTGTATCGAACCACGTCTTGTAGCCCTGTATTGTATTTTATTGTAGTCTTGTAGTCTTGTAGTCTTGTATTGTATCTGTAGCCCTCACAGAGCCAACCTTTGAGTCGTTAGCCTCCTTTTTCTTCTTTTAGCAGCAAAGCTTTAATTTTAATGATGAAAAGAAAAACGGTATCAATAAAATCATAAATAAAATGAAATACTACATTATTTTACTAATTATTAATTTAGATGAAAGCCACGGTAAATAAATAGTTTGCATCGTTAGGATATTAAATCCTAATTATTAAACCATTGACAATATTTCTAGGTATGTATTTAAAAGAAACTTTAGAAGTTTCTAAAAAAATATTCATACAATGACTAGTAATAATTTTCTAGTTAACTTTTGAGAATAGGTAAGGTTGAAATCAGGGTTTGAAATCGATAATTATTAAAATAAAAATAAAAAACAAATCCGATCAAAATTTTTATCTGGAATTTTTAAAAATCATATGATGATTTTTATTGAGAGTGATTTTTATTTTTGATCAAAAGTAAAAAAAATCATAACCTGATGATTATTTTTGAATTTTTTTTTTTCTATTAACAATCTACTAATACTTTTATAAACCAGAATTGTAAATTTTTAGTTTATTAATGTGATATTCAGAAGAATATTACACCCCCTTCACCCTTAAAAATTGACATTACATTTCAAGATGCGTAGAATCCGAAAATTGAATATAAAAATTCGTCCGTCCGCTGTTCGCCGATTTGAAACTATTTTGCCAATTTTAATACAATTTTGCGCAAAGGTCCAAGCTCATCCGGGGACTATCCTAGTTCCTACCTCTTTATCCTGATCCGCCATTTTGATTCAAAACCAATTACCTGATTTGAGGGGCCATAATTCGGTCATTATTGAAGTTAGAAGCTAAATAGCACCAGATTTGGAATCCGCATGTTTAAATTTTAAAAACAATAAAAAAAAAATTTAGATTTGGAAAAAATTTGGCGGTTTTTGGACTTTATTTTAGAGAATTCTATTTTTTAATAACTTGGGAAACTTTTGAACATTTTGTGGATTTATACTACCTTTGTGGTATAAACGTGTTTTGTGGTATCTACACACGTGTTCGTCGTTTTGTTTCTCCCATATCGTAACACAATATCTAACACAATATATCAATTCCAATACAAGATTTTCGGACTTCTTTCACAAGGGGGTGACATTTAATGTTATCGGGGGCGTTGCTTTTAAAATATATTCATTTTAGAAAAAAACGGCCTCAAATAGTCTCAAAATTACATATATATATTTTCATATATATATATACAAGCCAAATTTTCGCCCCTTCGGGCATCATCAGGGCTGTAAAATTATGTATAAAGGTACAATTATAATTATTCTAAATTTGTTTTAATAAGTATTAATAAAGTAAAATAAATGTTGGTGGACTCACCATCAGATTGAATATATATATAAAATATTTCACATATAAATGAAAAGTTAAAATTCTTATAAAAACAACTATCCTGAACAATCTGTGTAAGAACACTTCATCAACTGGGGTTGCCTTAGTCTAACATTTAGTATCAGTACTCCCAACATTACATAAATTAAGTACAAGGGTTACATGAATTTTACCAACCATAACAAAGAAATTAAAAATCTTTTTAAGACAATATCAGAACAACAAAACTATAAAAATTAAATATATAAATAAATAACTATTCAAATATTTTTTTTTTTTTTTTATTTAACAAAATATTAAAAACAGTATTGTCCAAAGAAACAACAACATAAAAACATAAATATATAACCAGAATATCTATCTTAAAAATATATATAGAGAGAGAATCACGATGTTTCAGAGTCAGGTTCCTCACATTATTTATTCAAAATTGCAATAGTTTCCGAGAAAAAATTATTTAAATCACCCGCGTCAGTTTTAAAGTTAACTACCCTATCTAAATTCTCTGAGATGTAGAGAGCCTCCAAACATCTCAACCTGCGCTCCGAAACATCGCGATGTAGAATTATAGTATTGTCAAAATCAAAACCATGCTCATTTTCAAAACAATGCTTTGAAAGGGCAGTCTTTGGTTCCTTCTGCCTTTTTTCCTTGTTTTTATCATTCAGACATGAATTTTTATGCTGGTATATCCTGTTTTTAAGATTTTGTCTCGTCATGCCTATATAACTTAAAGGACAATGTATGCATTCAATTTTATAAATGAGGTCTGAACACATATTATTTTCAATTTTGTCCTTTAGTGGTGTTAAAATTTTTTCAATTTTATCGGTGATTCTAAATGAAACTTTGATCTCATCAATATTAAATTTAATAAAAATAGCATTAATTGCCTCAGAAAGACCTTTTATATATGTAAGTGGCATATATTTTTGCAATTTAATTGTTTGGCAATTATGAATAATATTATTTACTGTTTTAGATTTATGGAGGTTTTTTTGCCAGGTGGAAACAATTAAATTATTGGGATATAGATTTGATCTGAGTATCTTGAAAATTTCTTTTTTAACATCATTCAAAAATTCATTATCAGTTAGTATTATTGCTTTATTTATTAGGTTATTGATAACATTCAATTTTTGATTCCTAGGATGATATGACATATAATTTAGGATCCTATTGCTGCATTCTTCCTTTTTTGTCCATTTAAATTTTAATTGGCCATTATGATTAATAATTAATAAATCCAAAAATCGTATACAATTATTCTTTTCGGTTTCAAAAGTGAATTGTAAATTCTTATGAAAATTATTAAATATTTCAAATATGTTATTTGTTTTTTATCCACAATCATCAAAATATCGTCAACATATTTAATTAATAACTTTGGTTTTGAATTTAATTTGTAGCATACCCATTTAAGAAGTTTATTCATGACGATACCACTCATACTTACACTAAGAATACCTCCCATCGGTAATCCAGTCAACTGACGGAAAAGTTTATTTTCATATTTAAAAAAACCATTATTACATACCAACTTTAATCCTTCCAAATAAGTATTTAGACTATTTATGGTGGTATGGTTTTTTATAGTGTCCCATTCTTCACTGATAATATCGTAAGCTAATTGCAGGGGGTCATTAGTAAATAACGATTTTACATCAAAACTAACTAGCATTTCATTATTTTGTAGGTTTATTTTTTGAAGTTTTTCTTTTACTATAAAGGAATTTTTAACATCATATTCGTTTAAATTATTTAAATAGTCAAGAGATTGTTTATAAAATCATGCTAACTTTTCTGTGGGTCCTTTTATATTATTGACAATAGGTCTTAAGGGCTTATCAGGTTTGTGCAATTTAATTAAACCGTATATTCTGGGGTAATTTACGGTATGAGTGGTTAACATCGTTTTTTCGGAATCTTTGATCATTTTATTTTTATGAAGCTTATCAACAAATCTGTTACATTTATTAGTTAATTCTTTTAAAGGGTCTTTTTTAGGGTCAATTCTCAGTTCACGGTATGTGGTATTGTCGTCGAAAAGCAAATACATCTTTTGTCTGTATGTCTCTTTTGTCATAATTACCAAACGTTTAGTTTTATCGGATTTTACAATATAAATATCGGGGTTTGATTTTTTGAATTTTTTAAGGTCTAAAAAATCTTTTTTCAAGATCTGAGTAAAAGGGTCTTTAATATATAATTTTTCGCGAGATATTATTTCTCACTGCATTTTTATAATTTTCTGGAGTATATATGGATTGCAAAATATTTTCTGTTTCAGCGATAATATTATATATATCTTTTTTAATATTAATTGGAAAAATGTTTGTTTTTTCACCCAGACTCAGTAAATTAATAATATTCCTGGGAATGCATACATTTGTAAGATTTTCTACATTATTTTCCTTATTTAAGTCAGAGTATTTGTTAATAACAGAAAGTTTACTGGATTTATTGTTAACCCTTAAGTCTATAGAGATATTATTGCTATCAATCACAGTTTTATTATTCTGGAAAGCATTATTGTGATGATATGGTTTATTTAATTTAAACTTTAGAATCTTACCAACTTTAATATCAATATTATTTATATTTCTTTCCTTCATAATAATGAAATATTTGTTAAAAATTCTTTTGATACTTTCACGGGCTTGGTAATGAGTTGAGATAAAATTATTTAGATCATTCTCATATAATTTTTTGTTATGGTTAATAAGCCATTTTGATTGGCTAATGTCTAAAGAAAGTATTTTTCTACCCATATCATTAAATATATTCATTTCGTATTTTAGTGGCGGGGAGGGGGCGCACTATAAAATAGATAGATTTTCGAATTTCTTTCACGCGGGGGTGCACTTTTATGTTATCGGGGGGCGGTGTTCTTTAAAAAAATATTCATTTTGTATTTTAGTGACGGGGAGGGGGCGCACTATAAAAAAATTAGTTTTTCCGATTTCTTTCACACGGTGGTGCAATTTTATGTTATCGGGGGTGGTTTATTGAAAAAAATATTAATTTTGTATTTTAGTGACGGGGGGGGGGGGCACACTAGAAAATAGATAGATTTTCGAATTTCTTTCACGCGGGGGTGCACTTTTATGTTATCGGGGGGCGGTGTTCTTTAAAAAAATATTCATTTTGTATTTTAGTATAGATGGGGCGCACTAAAATTAAATTAAATTTTCTGATTTCTTTCACATGGGATTCATTTTTAAGTTATCGGGGACGATGTAGTTGGAAAAAATATTTATTTTGTGTTTTAGTGGCAGGGGGGAGGGCGCACTGGTAATAATTAGATTTTCCGATTTCTTCCACTTATTAGTGCGTCCCCCCAAACTAAAATACAAAATGAATATTTCTTTCATAAACACCGTCCCTGATAACATATTATTGGATCCCCGTGTAAAAAAAAACGAAAATCTAATTTTTTTTTAAAAAACGCCCCCCCCCCCCCCCCCCGATACTAAAATACAAAATTAATATTTCTTTAAAAACACTGCTCCCTATAAAATAAAATTGCACCCCCGCGGGAAAGAAATCGGAAAATATAATTTTTTATAGTGCGCCCACCCCCACTAAAATAAAAAATGAATATTTTTTTCAAAAACATTGCCCCCGATAACATAAACTTATACCCCCGTGTGAAAGATATCGGAAAATCAAACTATTTTCAGTGCGCCCCCCTCCCCGCAGTTAAAATACAAAATGAATATTTCTTTCAAAAACACTGTCCCCGATAACATATAATTGGACCCCCGTGTGAAAAAAAACGAAAATCTAATTTTTTTTTAAGTACCCCCCCCCCCCCCGATACTAAAATAAAAAATTAATATTTCTTTAAAAACCCTACTCCCGATAACAAAAGTGCACCGCCCTGAGAAAGAAATCCGAAAATCCAATTTTTTTATAGTGCGCCCCCCCACTAAAATACAAAATTAATACTTTTTCAAAAACACCGCCCCCAATAACATAAAATTGCACCCCTGTGTGAAAGAATTCGGAAAATATAATTTTTATAGTGCGCCCCACCCCACTAAAATAAAAAATGAATATTTTTTCAAAAACATTGCCCCCGATAACATAAAATTGGACCCCCGTGTGAAAGATATCGGAAAATATAATTTTTATAGTGCGCCCCACCCCACTAAAATAAAAAATGAATATTTTTTTCAAAAACATTGCCCCCGATAACATAAAATTGGACCCCCGTGTGAAAGATATCGGAAAATCAAACTATGTTCAGTGCGCCCCCCTCCCCGCCGCTAAAATACAAAATGAATATTTCTTTCAGGAACACCGTCCCTGATAACTAGGGCCCGGATTTATATGTAATAAAAAAAGTAAAATATGTACATATATATGTAGTTATTTTTTTAACAATATGTAAGTAAAAGTGAAGAATATGTAAAATCAAAATCATTGAAAAATGCTTCAGTAATAATTTGAAATAGTTTAAGAAGTATATTTATTTAAAACCTAAATCAATATGAATAGGGCCAGGATTTTCATGTAATTACAAATGCCAAATATGTACTTATAAAAATTTATTGATTTCAATAAAAATATGCAAATGGGTAAAATAAACAGTAAATACCCTTCTGAAAGGGTCCACACTCTCATATTTTTCTTCAATACAATAAACTGTTTAGATATAGAATGCAAGGCCTCAAAGTCTCGTATTATTTCAATAATGCACTTAATCATGCAGATTACATGCCAAATTTTCGCCTATTCAGGCATCTTCAGGGCTACTACAGTTTCGCAAATGTAAAATGTAAAAGCTAAAACTTAGTATCCATCGTAAGGGTAACAATTTGAAACTATATGCATTTTCAAAAGTAAAACTACGTCGATTGGGCCTCAGTATTGATTTAAATCTGCTAAATGACCGCTCGACGTCAACGGATGTAACTGGAGCGTTTTGGAAAGCGGCTATGTCAGAAGGATTCCAGTCAATTGAAAGTTTTGCTGTCACCTCCTTTCCACTTATCATGTCCGCAATCAGCAGCAAATTGTTCCAGCTTGAATTTTTTTTAAGGGCATCTTGCAATTTCGTCTGGATTATTTTTCCTATTTCCCCCTGAGACCTCTTCCATTTTGCGAATTGCTTCATTGACGACTTGTATATTTTTCAATAGAGGCACGTTATGTGATTCAAGTTGCGTGATAGTGGAAGCGATGAAAGCGCAATTGCAGGAAATAAATGCCAGGTTATTTTTCAAATTCGGATCTTCCAACAATTTCTGAGCTTGCGAAATGGCTGAAGCTGATTCGCCATCCAACTTTGATTTGACGTTCTTTATTTTTTCAAAATTCGTAACGTAGTACATAGCAGCCTCCAACCAAGTTCCCCATCTGGACAAGTCGAGGAGGTAAAGGCAATTCAGGATAATTTTCTTTAAAAATTCCCACTCGGCATGGGGCTTTTAAAAAAATCTTTTTAACAGTTGAAATCAAGGAATCTACCTCAGGAAAAGCATACCGAACTGATTCAGCCACAAGATGGAATGCGTGAGCGAGACATGTGACATGAAGCATTTTTGGAAAAAATACTCTAAGATGCTTTGATCATGTACGGAGCTCCATCTGATAAAAACAAAAAGACTTTTTCCTGTTGTACACCATTTGGCCAAAGAAGATTCATGGAGTCATTGAAAAACCTTGCAATTGTTGCATGATTGCATTTTTCCAACTCCTGGCAATTTAAAAGAAATGGTTTTGAAGGAGAATCTGAGCAGAGACTTCCAACAATAATATTGGAAATGTATCGGCCTTCTACATCAGTTGTCTCGTCAACTGAACCCAAATTGGCCCCTCCTTGATATTTTCTCGTATTTTTGCAAGAGTTTCTTGATATATATCTTGCAGGTAGTTTTTTCTCAAGGCGGATTCATCAGGCATTTTTTTTTTTCAATATACTTTTCCAAAAAGTGTTTAAGACAGGGATCGTTTATTTTACCTAATGGAATGTCTGACTGCACAAATGCTCGACACAAATCTGTATAAAAAGTTGATGTACTATTTTCGCTTGAGTTAGATGGTGTGATGAAACTTTGCTTTAATTTCGACTTTTTCTCTTTGTTCAATTTGTGAGATCCTGTGGCAATGTGCTGGGTCACTTGGAATCGTTGTGTAGTAGATACAGCCTTGTCACAACAAGTACAATACAAAATGTCTCCATCACCAGACTGTTTCGTTTGGAAACTCGCGAAGATATTTTAAAACTCGTTCTTTATTTTTTACTTTCACTTACCTATATATGAAATATATAGTAAGTGGAAGTATTACGATCGTGAAAAAATTCGACTTCCGGTTTTCAACGGAAATACACGTTTTGGGGTCCCCTGAGTCGAAATGACCAAGTCCCGCGAAATGGTCTGTGTGTGTGTGTGTCTGTGTGTGTGTGTGTGTGTGTGTGTGTGTGTGTGTGTGTGAACAGACTAGCTCAAAAACTATAAACCGTGCGATCCTGAAATTGGGTATTTAGTGTAGGTATATGCCCGCGATGTGACAGCATAAATTTCATCAAAATTACTTAAAGGGAGGGGGTACTTTACTTAATAACTTTTTAGGTTTTTTTCGATTTTCTCAAAAACGGCTCTAACGATTTTGATTAAACTGAGTATTTCATCTATTTATATGCCCGAGATATGACTGTAAAAATTTCATCAAAATTGATTAACCGGAGGGGGGACTTTACTTAATAAATTTTGTTACATTTTCACGTGTTTTTTTTATTTACTCTAATTCGGCCATAACGATTTTGATCAAACTGGGTATTTGATGTATTAATATGCCCGAGATATGACTGTAAAAATTTCATCAAAATTGATTAACCGGAGGGGGGACTTTACTTAATAAATTTTGTAACATTTTCACGTGTTTTTTTGATTTTCTCAAAAAGGGCTCTAACGATTTTGATTAAACTTAGTATTTGATCTATTTATATGCCCGAGATATGTCTGTAAAAATTTCATCAAAATTGATCAACCGCAGGGGGCACTTTACTTAGTAAATTTTGTATCATTTTTACGTGCTTTTTTTATTTACTCAAAAACGACTTTCTCGATTGTGACCAAACTGGGTATTTGATGTATGTATATGCCAAATATGTGATAGCCAACATTTCATCAAAATTGATCAACCGAAGGGGGGACTTTACTTAATAAATTTTATATCATTTTCACTGGGTTTTTTATTTACTCAAAAACGGCTTTAACGATTAATAAAAATAAGATATGAATGTAGAAAAATGTGTCTGAAAAAACTTATCTAAGTAAGTTGGTAAGTGAAAGTTGTGTGTTGCGCGCACGCACCAGATTTTTTTTTTTTTTTTGAGATTTTCCCCATTCCAATAAAATAATGTATAATAAATCGGAAAACTAAATTTTCAAATCGTTTTTGGCAAGAGTAGCACGCACCTTACGACTTTACAATAAACAGAAAATAAGAATAGGGCTTTGTACTGTTTTTTTTTTATAGAAAAAGTCAAGGGAGGTGGAATCTCGGAATTGTTTTAAAGGGTTCAGTTCTAAGAATCAATAACAGTTGCACTAGACGGGTCAATTCAATTAAAATATATATTTTTTTTTTGTTGCAATCATCATTAAATTTTTGTTGCAAAGAAATATAAAAATGAACAAATATGGAGATAAAATATGTGAATTAAGTCAAATATGTAAATTGAAATAGGCTTAATTTGATCCCAATCGTGCTAAAACATATAGAATGAGATAGTACCAGTTGATATCGGCCTCTGGAACAAATATGTATTTAGATGGGAATCCTAGCCCTACTGATAACATAAAATTGCACCCCCGTGTGAAAGAAATCCGAAAATATAATTTTTTATAGTGCGCCCCCCTACTAAAATACGAAATGAATATTTTTTTTCAAAAACACCGCCCCCGATAACATAAAATTGCACCCCCGTGTGAAAGAAATCCGAAAATCTAATTTGCTTTTAAAAGGCTTTATTTTCTGATCAATATTTTTTTGATCGCAATTTAATCATTATTATTTATTTAATACCATACCACTCGGTGAGTGATAATTATTTTTAATACAATTAATATCAAAGATCGATTTAAATTTTTATTTATAAATCAAGAATGATTTTTAAATTAAAAATCATAAATAATAATTATTATATGATATTTTAGAAAAAATAATTATCGATTTCAAACCCTGGTTGAAATATTACACGATTTTTAAGAAACTTTTGGAAATTGCATCCCAAACTTCAAGTTAAGATGCTGTTTCTACTGAAGAGAGAGAAGCCTTGGTTAGTGTCCGCGACTGAATGAGAGCAGCACTGTACAACGAGAGGAGGATTTTAACGTTGATTATCCCAGTATAAGAGTTTCTAGTCATAATATTGAAAATGAAAATATAATATTTTCTATTTTAGTTTGGACGAAGTTATATAGTAAAAAGGCCAAATTATCAACGGGATCATATAATAAAAAAATAAATCCCTTATGTATGGCATTAAAAAATCTTGCAAAAAAACTAATATTTTTTTATAAAAAAAAGGTCCTCTTTTATTATTTTTTCTATTTTGTTCAGAAACGATTCAATATTCAGTTTTTTGTTTATCAATCTTAATATATATAAAAATCTCCCGATGTTTGTCGGTGGTAAAATCAGAAACTACTCAACCGATCAGCATAAAATTTGGCTCATTGTGTATAGTTTTGTCCAACTTAAAAGATAGGATAGTATTTAGATCGCTTATTGGCCTCAATATTTCTTTTATTGCAAATTAAATGCTTATTATAATACAATTGATTGTGATTATTTGTAAGTTCTATAAATATCCAACTGATGCCGGTGTAAGTTGATTTATTGACATATTTTCTTTCGATATTTAGGGTGGGTAATCATTCAGTAGCTAACTTTATTTTTTCCGGCTTGGATTAGGAAAATCCTTTTTTTTCCCATAGGCAATTGTGTCGCATTTTCATGTGTGGAGAAAGCTTCGAATCTACTTGTTTTAGCAAAAGACATTTTGGTAACGTATTTCAGGTAGAACCTTCCTATATAATATCTAATCTAATACCATCATGTGTTATATTCAGAATTTAATTAATATCTATTATGGCAAAAGATTAATTTAGTAAATTTTGGCTGTCTATTGTTATTGTACTAAACCAAATTTTAAATTTGGCGTAAAGTTCTATTATAAATCCAGTTGGTTTTTACATTAGCTGAAACTTCTTTATCTTCATCAGTGAATTTTGATTAGACTGTATTAAAAATAATACGATATAATTAATTCAACGTATTATAGCTATTGAGCCACAGCAACGCGTGGCAGGGTCTGCTCGTTAATAAATAATTATCCTACGCATGGTTTGATGAGTATCATATACAACTAAACTCTGACATATCGTTAGTATTTTTAAATTTAAGGCACGAGTTTAATTGAAGTAACAACTGGAGCATTCATGAGTAAATTATATAATTAACAATAATAAATTTAACATGTAAAAAATAAAGGAAAAGGTATGTCAAGAAATGGCTAAAATAAAAATATTTACATTGGTAAGAGGAGCCTTGGAAATTACTCCCGAAGGTACAGTTACGTTCCAGAGGCTGGCCCGCTTTTAACATAACGGTAGGGCTTGCCCCGTATCAAGGGAATGGCCCTTAGTTGATAATAAACCCTTATTTGGGGCAAGTTGAATATTTGATCCCCTCGAGACATGTTCTAGAAACGCTAATCTGGTATTTTTTATATATTATTCATTTCTAGAATCTGAAGTTGAAAACATCTTCATGAAATAAATATTGTTTTTATTAAAAACTTAAAGAAATAGAAAAATGGAATAACAACATCCATATACAATGCTCAATTGCATAAAACACATTTTATTAAAAAAATAAACAGACTTCGATAATTAGGAACCAGTAAAAATAAATGCACTAAAATGTATGAAATAATAATATTCTGAGTTTGACGAATCCACAGCAAAATTTAAAATAGTGTGAAAATCGTAAAAATGTATTAAAACGTATCATTTTTTTTTATTTGTACAAAGACACACTGACTCTTAATAAACGTTATTCAATTAAAATATTAAATACCAAAAGTTTAATACAACAAAATCTTTTCAGAGGCGGCGCCAAATAGAATTTGTAGTATAATAATACTACAATAATATAATATAATATAATAGTAGAATAATACTGAGTAACATGTTCCAAACGACATGTTACTCAGTACAATTTTATTATAAAACGGTAGACATTGAAATCTATAGGTGGAAGGAGACGATCCATTCAGAAGATTTTCAAAATTTACAGTGTTAAAATTTTTCGCCATCTCCGAAAAGATTGTGTTGAATTGAACATGGTATTTAATATTTTAATTTAATAATTGTTGGAATAGAATAGATAATTTGCTAGTCTAGGTTTATTATTAATTCGTAAGATCATCTTGTACTTGTAACAATGTTATAAATGCACAAACGGAATTTTTATTAAAAAATAAAATACAGAATGCCAAAATCAAGTAATGGAGTAACAGCAAAAGAGAGAGAATAAAATTAATGAATAACAAAGTTAAACATCAAGTGGGTTATGAAAAAAATAAATAAGAAATGCCTCCTGCTAAGCTTAATACATCAACATAGGATATTTATGTTTCTAGATATTTATTAATCTGAATATATTATTCATTATTTAATAAGCATTTTCTACTCAATAAGGTTCAGCTCAAAATCATGGCAAGATACTTCATATCTTGATGATCATCTTTATAAAGAAAAGGGGAAAATTCTCTCGGAGGCAACAGCTAATACTACCGACGGTGTTGATGTTCATCACCCGTCCCGCCCTACCTGTGAATGCCAACTAGATTCCAGGGAGCTGCTAACCGTATTAGGTAAATTGCAGTCACTTCAGCGGCAGTAACCGCTATGAATAATAAGTTGCGATAGCCAGTTCCGGAGAGCGCGTCGTTTTCCGGGTGGCTATTCCGATTACCGCTTAGGGTAACTGAATACTCGGCCCATTCTATATCATATTCTACAATAATATCACTGTTCGATACTGCTATGGTAGCGGATTTATTCTGCCACAGATCCACAGAATAGATAAGACATTCTCAGCCTTATTAGAACAGGCTAGGTTAGACCTGTAGAATAATTACCAATAAATAATTACCATAAATGGAGTAAGTCCAGATGGGCTGAAATAAATACGTGCAATAATGTGACTCATTTTTCAATTTTAATTCAGAACATTTAACCCTGTAACACTACAACTCATGAAGGATCTTGTGTTCAGTGCTGTGTAAGGAACTACCGTTTCTTGGTCAGCGGTCGTTCAAGGATTAAATTTGACCGTGATTACGCTCAACTGCCAGATTACCCCCTTAAAAGGGATAGCGCATTTGCAGGACATCTTAAATATTCCGTCACAGATCGTTCCCGGGAACGAAAGACGCTTCTGTAGGAAAACCCATCCTCTATTACGTTTAGAAGATTTGTGTGAACATGGATAAGTAGTTAGAGTCCTTAGTTATGCGTATACTGTGTTCAGTCGTTATAAATTGGGAATTGTGTATTTGTCAAAGTGTAAATGCATTGTGATTTAATCTTATTTTTCATAGTTTGAACCGCTCGTGTAATTTATCCAAATTATGAAGTAAATTTATTGAAGCCTGTATATAAACGCCATGTTCAGTGAATATTGCTGTATCGTTAAGTTGCGGTATGCCTCTTCGTTACCAAGTATGTAATGGGTGTATACATTAAAGAGTAAAAGAGCTAATATTACATTAAGGTACCCCGGCCAAGTTTGGATGAATTGATGAACATGGCAAGCCCTGCCGGAATGAATAATATATGTTAAAATATCAAAGTAAGAAATGAACTTTAATGTAGACTTGGATTTCAAAGGAAACACTAGATGCCTGGTCAAACGCCTAAGCAATACCCAACAGTGCCCTAGTTACATCTAGCTCTAGCAATGTAGTCAGTAACTCTGTGGGACTGATGTGTCTTCGAATGGAAAGAGCTAAATCGTGAACTACTCCGACCTGAGATTTATTTTTCTTCAGTGTTTATATCAACCTGTCATTTGTATATTAATTTTCAAATCATTTTGAGCATGTCAGGAATAGGTTAATTTGTCTTTTATATATATTTAATCATGGATAATTTTATAGAGTGAGTATTTACATTGTGATGCTCCTTTTATTTTATAAGGAAAAAATTGTAAATTTTTTAAGAAATGCCATGCTTTACTGGGAATTTATTGAAGCACTTCCGCTGTGAGTTACGACCAAAGAATTTTCTTTTTAGCAAATATTTAATTTTTAGTGTGTCCTCAAAAGGAAATTTATAAAGAATTTTTTTGGTCGGGTACTGTTATTGTATTATAAAGCAAAGGAGTGTTATTGTGCATCAATCCGCAAAAAGACGACCCCAATGGTTGATTTCCTACAGAGATCTAGGTTAGATCATTGAGAATATTACCTTCGTGAGGCGTTTCTTTCTTCGCGTGTTCCGGCTTTGCACTGACTAAAAATCGATTTGTTGTAAATGCCTTGTCGAGGAAGCTAAAACAGAGATATCAATCATACAACCTTTAAGATTAATATCTGACTTTAATCTCATGTCATTAGAAAGTAATGACCAAACGAGCATAGCTGTATTTCTTAAATGAGGTACTGACTATTCTCTAACTGGTGAATTAAAGATAAAATCGAGGAGGAAAGGAGAAAGTATATTATTTCTTTTATTGCACCACAGTGTTCATTCTATTATTTTTGCATGAAAGAAAAAAAAATTAGTGCTAATATTTCTGTACCCCGGAGGTAAACAATGCCATGTCAATTTTTTTATAGGTTTAAATTTAACACCATGCATTTGAATACTCTGATGAACACATGCTAAGTAGATATGTTTTTTCGTTGCTTATAGAGACAGTCTAATATAAACATTTTTCTCATCGTTATAGATGTTGATAATTGGAAGCATTTGTGTTGGTATTTAAATCCACTTTGCAACATTTTATTCAATAAAACAATGAACCTAGTGATGTTATCCTATGGGGTAACGAAATTCAAAAAATATAATTCACTTAAAAAAAAATCCTGTGCTACGCGCGCAATACACAACTTTCGCTTACCAACCTACTTTTTTTTCTTTCCCTTGATCCTCGTCTCTACCCTGCAGGGTCATTGGCGATGCATTCAGTTATATTCTGTTGTAGTATGATATTTCTTTTAGGTATTTAAACAGAATAGCTATTTTGTCTTCATCATCTTTTAACAGCTCACTCAATGTTCTTTCCATTTTAAGCTTCTTCCTGAGTTCTTTGTGAACAATGTACGGTGTTTTACCGTTTGGGGTACACTACCACATTTCTTGGCATTTTAGCCCCTTGAGAACATTCTAATAATGATTAAAAGTTTTTGAGCCGTTTTTGAGGAAATCGAAAAAAACAACATAAAAATTAGACAAAGTAGAAACACACACTGACTATTTCCCGGGATTTGGTTTTTAGGACTCGGATGACCCCCAAAACGTATCAAAATTTCACACGATCGCAATAATTTCCCTATCGTCGTCACCTTGCTAAAGTAACGAATGTGCAACTAAAACCTTTTGGTTACTACATTAAACACAATAACGCGTCCTTCATCCACTATGAAAAGGCTATTTATAATAATAGCTTAAACATTTAGTGATTATTCATAGAGTCAACGTAGATTATTTTTAAGTGTGCTCAAAGAGAAATATTAGGTAGATGTTAGTATACTAATTGCATATAAAAAAAAATATTATTATACACTATAAAAAACTAGTAATCATTAGCTACGGCTTTATTTTATTTTTATTTTTTTTTTTGCAAAGAAACCTGCTTACTTTACTTTTTTCCGTAATCGAAGCGTATCGCTAATACCTTTTAACTAAGTCCAGCTAACAACCCCTAACCCAAACACTTACGAGATACATCCCGGATAATCCGGTGGGCATCGGTAGAATGAGAACCGTTCGCCCATTCCAATTCCATCTTGCCTTGAACCCCCATTTACATCCAAATCACCTTGTTAAGTCTTGAAAACCCTCTACCCGTGTGTCAGCAGTTGTCAAAATAAACTTTATGATGTATGTTTGCTACTTGTTAAAGAGCCTTTTCAACGTAGTTAAACATTACATGATTGGATAGATACAAGCATTGAGAAACTGATATAGCCTTTTAGTTTTTCTTGACTTTAATAATAATAATAATAAAGGCTTAACGAACCCGAAGGTTCGATGCCGACACCACCACTCGCTCCCTGCACACCTCCATCGATCGACCGTCTTCCAGACCTAACTTCGATAGATCCGCCCTAACGCAATCCTCCCACCTCCGTCTCGGCCTGCCCCTCGGACGTTTCCCATTCGGCACCGCGCTTATTAATCTTTTCGGAATTCGTTCACAGCCAAGTTTTGCAATTTTACACGCCCATTTTATTCGTCTTGCTGCAATCACGTCAATTATATTTACTGGGTAAAGTTCACTCAGTTCGGCGTTGTGTAAGCGTCTAAATTCTCCGGTTATTTCATCCCTCTTCGGTCCAAATATTCTACGCAGTACTTTATTTTCAAAAACTATAAGCCGTTGCTCACCCCTCAATGTCAGCGGCCATGTTTCGCATCCGTAAACGACCGTAGGAAGAATAATAGTTTTGTAAATCCTAATTTTTAAGTTTTGGGACAGAAGGCGGGAGCTAAGCAATTTCGCGACTGAAAAGTAGCAAGCATTACCGGCTTTTAATCTAGCCTTAATTTCCTCATCGATTTCGTTTTTTCTAGTTACCATCGCCCCTAAATATCTAAATTTCTCTACCTATTCAAACGTATTCCCCCCTACACTGATATCAGCGAAATCCTCACCACTTCTACTACTAACCATATTTTGTCTTATCCGTATTCATTTCCAGTCCAAGTTCTTGTCCGGCTTTCATCAACGTTTTTGTGTTCATTTCTATGGTTTCCACGTCCTCCCCAAGCAATACCAAATCATCGGCATATCCGAGCACGGGTATATTCCCTCCCAAATTTAAACCCTTTCCGATACGTGTCACCTCTCTAATGGCATATTCCAGCGCTAAATTAAATAATACAGGTGAGAGAGAATCCCCTTGTTTCAAACCAGAGCGGACCTCGAACTTCTCAGAACGATTCTAACTTTATTAAACGTTTAAGTCATACACATTTTTACTAAGTTTACTAATTTTTTTGGTATTCCCTGCTCGACCAGAATGTTATACAACTTTTGGCGGTTAATAGAGTCATATGCCTTTTTGAAATCGATAAAAAGCTGATGTACGATTCCGTTATATTCTAATTTTTTCTCTAATATTTGGCGAAGAGAGAATATTTGGTCTACGGTTGATCGGTTTTGCCTGAAACCACATTGATATTCTCCGATAATTTCCTCGGCGTATTCAGTAACTCGACTAGTTAGGATTAACGTAAATATTTTATAGCAAACCGGAAGGAGTGAGATTCCGCGATAGTTATTGCAATCCGTTTTTGATCCCTTTTTGTGAATCGGAATGAGAATAGACTCTTTCCACTCTTCGGGTATCTTTTCTTGTTCCCAGATCTTTTTAACCAAAAGAAAAATTTTTGATATCCCAGCTTCCCCGCATGCCTTGATTAGTTCGCTAGGGACATTATCTGTTCCGGCTGCTTTATGAAATTTTAATTTTCCAATGGCTATTTCAACCTCCTCTTTACTCGGTTCTACTACTAACGGTTCAGCACTCTGGTATTCCGAAGAGAAAGATAGATTATTATTTCCCGTATTTAAAATACTATCGAAATAATCCTTGAACCGTCTTAAGATGTCTACTGGATCGGCCAAGATATTGTTATTTTCATCCCTAATTCCAGTTGTAACCGGGCCCGACCGTTTACGAATTCTGTTTATGCCTTCGTACATGGCTTTAACGTTATTCTCGATTTTGTTACTTTCGATCGCTATTATTTTATTTTTGAGATATTCTCGCTTTTTAAATTTTAGCAGTTTAGTTGTTTCTTTTCTTGATGCTCGAAAGTTAGCAAGATTGATTTCGTTAGGAATATTTAACGCTTCTAATTTAGCAGCTTTTCTTTTGTCGCACATGTTAATATATTCATCATCGAACCAAGGTTTATTTTTATTTTCCCTTTTTCCAAGACACGAGTTACCGACCTCTTTAATACTATCCCTGATACCTTCCCACAACTTATCAATGTCTTCGTTATCCTCGTCAGACGATTCCAACTCCTCAAACCTATTTTTGACTTCCAGTTCGAATTGTTTTCTAACCGTCGGAATTTTTAACTTCTCCAAATTATAATTATCATAATTAAAACCAGCCTCATTTTTCCTCTGTATTATAAGTCTCTGGCGAATTTTCGCGATTACTAGTTCATGATCCGACCCGCATTCGGCACCACGATATGATCGAATATTAATTACGCTATTTTGCCACCTACGTTGAACCAAGACGTAATCAATTTGATTACGGGTTTGCGAATCCGGTGACGTCCAAGTATATTTATGTATATCTTTATGTTTAAACGTAGTACTTTTGATTATTAGGTTTTCGAGGTGGCAAAATTTATTAGTCGTATTCCGTTATCATTACTATATTCATGTAAACTTTCTCTACCGATCGTAGGATAATATACTTGTTCCCTATCTACCTTTGCATTTGCGTCTCCCAGAATAATTTGTATGTAGCTTCGCGGTAGTTTGTCATAAATCGATTCAAGTTTTTCATAAAATTCGCATTTAACTTCATCGTCACTATCTTCAGTAGGTGCGTGTATATTGATCAACGCGATTTTAAACCACCGACCCTGAAATATAGCTACCGATAACCTATCTCCGTAAAATCGAATGTCCTTCAACGCGGAAAGTAACCTATTTCTAATCAGAAATCCGGTGCCTAAACAATAGTTTCCGCTCCCACCGTACCACAAAGTGTACTTCCCTTCCCTCAACGAACCCTCCCCTGGCCAGCGGACCTCTTGCAGCGCCACTATATCTAATCTATACCCTATTACCTCATTCGCGACCTATTTTAACCCACCCGCTGTATTTAAACTTCTTACGTTCCACGTCCCTATGCTTAGATCTATATTTTTCAACTTGCGGCATGAATCCCCTAAAGCAGTCCCCACCCGGAGACCCGAACGGGGGACTAGTTTACCTCCGGATAATGAGCGTTTTACTTTAGGGAGATCCATGACTTTTTTGTGGTGTTTGGGTGAACTAAAAAAAATGTGAGTAGGGCGTTCAAACCTACGTCACACCCTTCAGCAAGCCTGGGGGGCCGCTCTCATTGTTGGTCAGCGAGTCCTACGGACTTAGCCGGGAGGAACTTCCTAGGAATTTCCACCGACCATCCCCACATCCGCCACCCGTGGGACGCTCCCCATACGCGGTAATGAGACCCGCGCGAGGTTTATTGACTTTGGAGGTAGAAAATACAGATTAAAAATTTTAACACAGGGACTCAATATATTAGACTTCCATATTAAAGATCTAAAAAATGGTCTGTGTGGGGAATACATCCACGCAGAAGCTTTCAGCACACCTCAAATAAGTTTATAAATAGCAGCTCAAAAATCTTTTCCAGCTCCTAATGAAAAAACTGTGATTTTTGTTATTCTTATATTTTTCCCAAACAAATCATTAATTACATCCGAGTATGTGTCATCTAATTATCGTTTGGATGAAGAGGATGTATCAGAAAACTTCGATAGCTAATGTTAAAATATTTTATTTTTGAAGAGAAAAGATTTGGCTCCGCCGGGAATCGTACCCGGGTCTTCCGGGCTTTGGCACCGTTTGGAAGCGAGCTCCGTGGTGCAATGGTTAGCATTCCCGACGGAGCCAAATCTTTTCTCTTCAAAAATAAATTATTTAAAATAATTTAAAAACAAGGTGGTTAACCACATTAATGATTAAATTAATTTAATTTAATTTTTTTTTTAATTTATAATTTCAATCTACTTAATTAAAGACAATATAAGTGTGAGCCACACAACATGAATGAAAACAATTATATAATTTTCTATCATTTGTTTTTCAATTTCTTTTTAAATGTATTTAAATTAATTGCGTTTTAGTTCTTTGTTTGAAATTTTGAATTGTAATTTTACGTCATAAAATTATTCAAACCTTATCAATGTTACAATATCAATTAACTACTAGTTCGATAGCATTTAATAAATTAAAAATAAAGAATTAAAGCGGAATAAATAGATTTCACGGAAGTCTTTACAAGAATTTTCGTTCGAGACTAGGGCGAAAGGAAAGAGGATGAGGACCGAATCCGATGCGGGGCTCTTGGTGAATGATGACTTGCCCCATCTATTGTTCTAACCCCTTCAATATTTCTCAAAGTCCTAGAACAGAGAGGGTGTGCTAGAAATCTACTCGTTGTTCCTACCTGTCTATGGCCTGAAATATACTAAGCTATTTTATCTATCATAAATAGTATAAAATATACAGTTTATTCCTACTAAAAAAAAATTAAAAAAGGCTCAAAATGCTTGTCCTTTCAACAGTCCTGGATTTTTCGTTGAGATTTTAACTAAATGTTTATTTGCAAATAAACAAATAAAATTATACGTTATTGTTAACAGTACATAGCCAACTGTATCTACAGTTAAATTAATTAGGTATGTATATTAATAAAAGGTTTCCTGTTTATAATTGCCTTATATACAGGAAACCTTTTATTGATATACATACCTAATTATTTTAACTGTAGATACAGTTGGCTATGTTTTGTTTACAATAACCCATAAATAATAATTGCCTTATAATTATATATGACTTATATACTCAAACTTCTATATATTACTTTCAAAATCGTCAAAAAAAACAAAAATGTGGACATATTGTCCCATATGGACATATTTCTCACAGATATTCGGCATAGCGAAAAAGACTCACTTACAAAAACTTCAAACGTTTCAAACAATATTGCTACGACTTATTACAAAAGCACCTTGGTACGTGACTAACAAAACTTTACATACTGACCTCCATCCTCCATCTACCAACAGTCGACCAACACATAACGCCACTTTATAAACGATTTTTTATCAATTTGGAGGGACATCCAAACAGTTTATCAGTAATGTGGCTGACATACGCATGTATACGAGAAGACTATAAAGGCGCTGGATGAGGGATCTGCTTCCTCAGTCAGCCAAGTAATTGACTCAAGCCAGGAAGGGGGTGCTGTGGAGTGCTTTCCCTGCATATGTCATTATTTCCTATTACCGCCAACTCGTTCGGTGATTGTCCGCACGTCCGTTCTGGGCTATGTATATACTCATGTTTTTCTTCACTGATAACCAACTGATAACGACTGATAACCTTCCAATAAATTCCTTTCCTTACAAGAGACGAAACTAATAAATAGGGCAAATGATATTTAAATTACCTAATATCTAATATCTTTCTGTCGTCAAACCGACGGCATATCGTCTGGCTAATGGTTAACATCATATTACGGATATTCATTTCGTAAGTAGAAAAACTATCATACATTTTTTGTATTATATAAGTAAACAAGTTAAAAATAAAATAAGTTTACTGTTTTTGAATAGGAACGAATGTAGAGGTAACACAATTACATTTATATGAGAACTAGCATTCCCCGTCGCGGCTTCGCCCGCGAGCCTTTAAAATCAATTCTGTGACCATTATCTTGGTATTGATCTAATATAATATGTTAACTGATGTTAAGGAGATTTAGTAGAATCTGAGCTTCCTGTAGGTGGAATGTTAGAGGGGGAAGCTGCCGGCTCAGTAGAAGAGAGCGAGACGCGCTATGGAGGGAGTTCACCAAAACCGCCGAAACAAAAAATGACTTACTCGTCTCGAACGCTTCATTTTTCGGCTGTAAAACATAGTTTTCGACGCCCAATAGGGCCTTTCGAGTTAAACTCGTCATATCAAATTCTTTAAAATGAGTACTAATTAGATATATTTTCTCGCAGTTCGAAAATAGATGTCCGTTAGAGTTAAACGACAATTTCGCCATTTAAACTCCTTAGGGGTTACATTTTTGACATTCCTTTCTTAGTGGTTACCTACATCGCTTTTAAAATCTAAATTCCGAACTTCAAGTTTCTATCATAAGTAGTTTTTGCTTTTCGTTGACTCTGTTAGTCAGGACAAAGCCATATATATGGAGAAGAGATCGAAATAAACACGCACCATCCCCAATAATGGGAATCACAGTGTGCATAATTTGATTACCACTAATATTTAAATAATCAGTAGCCATATTTTATGTGATGTCTATTTTAATACTATTGTAACGTTAAATCGATATTCAAATAAAAAACATATGGTTTAAAATCTCAACAACAGATTTCCGTTAGAGTTAAACGACAATTTCGCCCGTTAGGGGTTACATTTCTGAAATTCCTTTCTTAATGGTTACATACATCGCGTTTAAAATCCGAACTTCAAGTCTCTATCATTAGTAGTTTTTGCTCTGCGTTGATTCTTCAGTCAGGACAAAGCTTCTTATATATATAGAGATTGAACTAACGTTTTTATGCAACAAATACATGTTTGAAGAAGGAAAACTAAAAGTTTTCTAGCTTTTAAAAAAAAAAAATGTTTTCATGTTACTTTCTTGGGACAGGCGGTACATCGCCCAATGAACACACGTGTAAGCTTCTGCTGAAGACGTGTCACTAACGAGCTTATTGCGTCACTGTATGTGGCCTGTCCCAACCAGCGCTGTCATCGTTACATTCAGTCACTACTTTGCTCCTATATAGGTCTTTGTGATTCTTGAATAAACGTCTGTGTGTTGCCTCCACAAAGACGATGGGGTTCCTTTATATCAGAGTATTCAATGGAAATAGCAATTTCGATGTACTTATTACTCAATAGCGTAGATAAAGTACAACAGATTAACCAAAAACACGGATTAAACGAAAAATGAGAAATTGAGAGTAAATTTTTAAATGAACATTTTCTTATTTTTTTCAACCATATTTAACTCCTAATATGTAGATATCGGGCCTAATACAAGGATGAAATAAATTTATACTGTAGTTCGAAAAGTGTTGAAACCGGGATTCCTAATTTTAATGCAGAATTTGTTTTTTCATTTTCGGTAATTTATCATACTGAGCTAAAAGTTCTCTCTTCCGCGTTAACGACCTATCCTCTCTTTTACGGCAGGACATGAAGAACTTGGTACAAAAAAAAAAAAGAAAATAAATAAACTGTTCGCGAACTAACTGATATGCAAAACAAAGAAGTTGGAAAAATAAACAAGTCCCCTTCCTAGAATTTTAATCAAAAAAGTCACATTAAAAAAATTGAAAATAAAAAAAAAATAATAGGATTGCTACTTAATTGATTAATAGAATGGGATGAAATTTATTAAAAGGATTATCTCTACTATAGTACTGTAGAACCTCCATTATCCAGGGTAATGATGGGTATGGGGGTCCACGGATAATCGAAAACCCCGGATAATCGAATTAAAACATTTTATTGACTTAATGTGATAGAAAAAAAGTTTAAAAAATCACTTGTAAGGTATAATCACTTTTATTAACAAACGAACGTTTTATATACATTAAATTATAATATACAAAAATAACAAAAAAAATAAATGTATGTTTTTATATACTATGGACCGACGACGATACGATGTCGAAAATGTCTTTTTTCTTCTTCAAAATATCCCGTACAGTTTTTTCGCCGATTCCTAGTTCAGCGGACAATTTTTTTAACACGTTCACCCTTTTCTAATCTGTTTATAATAGTTAATTTCTCTTCAAGCGTTAAAACGACACTTTTTCTTTTTTCCGACATTTTGCTACTTCGTATGTATTTAAATCGAGACTAAATCACAACTGACAATATTTTGTTTTGTAGTTAAACAGGCCAGAGTAGGAGTTTCCTGGAAAGACTTGAAAACAATACCGTTCCTAGATTATGAATCGGAGTATTAGATACCGGAAACATCTCATAATACAATACTCGCTTTCTGTGTATTTCCATTTATTGTTTTATTTCATAATAGATAGTTAACCATTGTGATCGTTAAATATTTACGTATACATTTTTTTTTTAATTTTATACATAAAAAATAAATGGCATACAAATTAAAAAAAGCTTATTAAAAAAAAAAAAAATGGCTCCTCGGCACCCCGGTTAATTGGATCCCCGGTTAATCGAGGCCCGGGTAATGGAGGTCCTACTGTATTCCTAGATAGAAAAGAAACTTGATTCCAGGAAGTAAGAACAGTCCCATCGTTACCTACAAATTTGTCGTCGCATTTCACTGATATTAAAAATTTCCTCACAAACGACGAATAAACTGGAAGGCAACAGCAGATTATCTGATAAAAAATCTATTGTAAATTACCGTTTGGTTCCGTTCCATAATTTTTCAACAGATTAGCCGACGACGGATTAAGCGGCAACCACTGTATGTATTTTAATATGGCATGCTAACTGGAGTGTTTATGTCAAGATTTTCAAGGGGGCGATTGTATTCGCTATTATAAAAGAGCAAACAAAACAAAAAAAAAGAGATCATACATGGCCGAACAGCAATAAAAGCTTAAAGCCAGAGTGAGGTATAAAAAGGTTTTTTTTATATTTGTTTTTCATATTGGGGAAGTGGTTCCTCTACTGAGCAGATTAAAAAAAAAAATACGGCTTTATTTACAGCGCATTCTACTTACATAATAGACGGTCGCCAATAACGGTTACCATTGTACTAACCTCATACCTGATACCGCATAACTTAAAAAAAAATGTATGAAAATAACTATAACTATTATTGTCGACAAATAATAAGATAACACTACAGCTATATAAATTCTGGGCCTGGCCTTTTTGACAGGACACCTGATTTTGAAATTTACGAATTTCTATCACTTCATTTTCCGTTAAAATGCGCTTTGATTAACTTTATTAGATCGCAGCCTTCGGCTTCCACTCACTTCGCTTGCTAAAAATGGTTGTAACGGCCTCACAACGGATCATTTTAGTTGAAAACGGAGCCACTCTAAAAGGCTCCAAATAGGCCAAGCCCAGAAGTTACATACAGTAATTAAATTTGTTAATTATTAACACACTAACAAGATAGTTAAGATATTAATTAGATGAATTACAAAACTAAAAACCTTGAGTCTCAGTGTATTCAGGTGTCACGCTAAAATCTGACATTGCTTTGCTAATTCATGTATCAACAAGACAAAAAAAAAAAACCTAAATCATTAATCAAATGAGACTTTCAGTTGACAGAATGACTAACTCCAATTTCAAAATTTTGCAGGAAAGCACATGTTATATTTCTCTTTGAAAAATTCCTACCTTCTGACATTGTTTGCATATTTTATTAAACCGTGATTTTCAATTATCTATCTCACATTGTTACAAAATAAAAAGGTATGAATTTTCCTCAAGGAAATGTTATGAAAAGTGCTTTCTTGAACAATTTTGAAATTGGAGTTAGACGTTCTGTGAACGTAAGGCTCATATGAAAGCGCAGCAAATCGGCAGTTAAAAAAAAATATAACAAGAGAGACCTAGAATAGCATCCAAAAGATTTAACAGCTGATCTGGAAAAAACATTGGTTACAAATAAAAACCAAAAATTAAATAAAGACTAAAATAAAGTATATATTAAAAAAATATTTATACAATTTAGTGATTCCTATTACATACGAAAAAAAATCTGGTGCGTGCGCGCAACACACAACTTTCACTTACATAACTTAATTAGATAAGAAATTGACGTGTTTTGTTAGATATCATTTCCCAAAATCACACATTTTTCTACATTCATATCTTATTTTTATTAATCGTTAAAGCCGTTTTTGAGTAAATAAAAAACCCCGTGAAAATGATACAAAATTTATTAAGTAAAGTCCCCCCTTCGGTTGATCAATTTTGATGAAATGTTGGCTATCACATATTTGGCATATACATACATCAAATACCCAGTTTAGTCACAATCGTGAAAGCCGTTTTTGAGTAAATAAAAAAAGCACGTAAAAATGATACAAAATTTATTAAGTAAAGTGCCCCCTGCGGTTGATCAATTTTGATGAAATTTTTACAGACATATCTCGGGCATATAAGTAGATCAAATACTAAGTTTAATCAAAATCGTTAGAGCCGTTTTTGAGAAAATCAAAAAAACACGTGAAAATGTTACAAAATTTATTAAGTAAAGTCCCCCCTCCGGTTAATCAATTTTGATGAAATTTTTACAGTCATATCTCGGGCATATAAATACATCAAATACCCAGTTTGATCAAAATCGTTAAAGCCGATTTAGAGTAAATAAAAAAAAAACGTGAAAATGTTACAAAATTTATTAACTAAAGTCCCCCCTCCGGTTAATCAATTTTGATGAAATTTTTACAGTCATATCTCGGGCATATAAATAGATGAAATACTCAGTTTAATCAAAATCGTTAGAGCCGTTTTTGAGAAAATCGAAAAAAACCTAAAAAGTTAATAAATAAAGTACCCCCTCCCTTTGAGCAATTTTGATGAAATTTTTGCTGTCACATCGCGGGCATATACCTACACTAAATACCCAATTTCAGGTTCGCACGGTTTATAGTTCTTGAGCTAGTCTGTTCACATACACACACACACACACACACACACACACACACACAGACACACACACACAGACCATTTCGCGGGACTTGGTCATTTCGACTCAGGGGACCCCAAAACGTGTATTTCCGTTGAAAACCGGAAGTCGAAATTTTTCACGATCGCAATACTTCCACTTACTATATATTACATATATAGGTAAGTGAAAGTAAAAAATGAACTTTTCACAAAAAGGGTATCATAAAAAGCAGCTCATCAGGTGGATAAAGGAAACGCAACAGTTAAAATATTTTATATTTTTAAATTTAATGATTTTTTTATTTTTACATAATTAATTTTAAACTTTTAAACAATTTTATCAGATTCAACCACGGCCAGGAACCGAACCCAGGTCCTCTGCATCTCCACAGGTCCTAGCCTGGGTTCAATTCTCGGCCATGGTCGAATCTTTTCTCTTCTGATAAAATTATTTAAAGTTATAAATTAAAAATAGATTATTTTTTTCTAAAATAATAAATGCTTCTTAATAGAAATTATTTTAAAATTTTCAATGAGTCTAATAATTAACCGTAATATCTAACAAGGGGACGTTCTGAGTTGTAACTCACAGATTTAATTGCCGATTTTTGTGTGGGTAGTAGGGACCTATAATAGAGCAAAACTAGAGTTATAGCCGCCCATGAGCATTGGGAGCCGAGAAAAAAAATAAAATATAAAATAAAAAAAAATCTCGTTTTATTTTTTTTCTCAGCTCTCAGTCAAGATAAAGAAATAATTCTTTATCTTGTTTATAGCCATATCGTAGTTCAAGTTCGAGCTCGTGAGAAAGTTTCTTACCTGTTTTGAAAAAGTTTCAGCGGCGCTATGTATCTGCTCGATCGATTTTACATTACCTTTTGGCACATAGTTTGTTATCTTTCTGTGACTGAGAGCGTGCTTCTGTTTGAATCTCCGCAGCCAAGAAGGTGAAGCAGAAAACCTAAAACTATCTTCAAACATTTCATGGGATAAGCGTATTGCCCAGAATTGAATATCACGGGCTGTGACCACCAGATTTTGTGATCTTGATTCACAAAACATCTGAAACACACTATCTTCAATTTTTTTCAGTTTGTCTAGCCGACTGCCCTGGCTCTCTACATCAGATTTCCATCTCAGCAGCTGTGTGTTTGACTGCAGCAGTTTAGAGCCATGTCGTTGAAGAGATTTAAGTGACCAATTCGGGTTTTGATCAGCTAATGCTACCACTTTTAGCTTTACCTCGTAAGGGATGGGGTTTTTTCTGTCTCTTTTTTCGTCGGGCTCATACGATTCAAAGAAGCTCTGAGTCGAATAGTCATCCTCCTGGGATGAGCTTTCTTGAAATGCCGACCCACCTTCAGCATTACTATCAAGATATAGCTCTTCATCTTCCAAGATTCTATATTCGTCGACTATTCCTTGCAGCTCCTCTATCAAACTTTGGCAGATGAATTCCGCCCGGGAGGAAATTCGAGAGCATTCAGTACCAGAAATCAATCCTTGGCTTTTCAATTTTTCTAAAACAAACAAAATGATTGTAAGGTATTACTAATATCAAGTCAAACATTCGCCAACATTTGAATTATTATTGACGGAAAAAATAGATTTATAATTAAACTATGGAAGGTCAATCGAAATTGTCAAATATTAAGAAACTTACCTTGAAATAAGAACATAGCATCTGCAAAGTCTTTTTTTAATAGAGGATCAGCGAATAGCACAATAGACTCCATAATTGCAAAAAAAAAAACTTTAGATGTCCAGAAATACTAATAGACTCAAGTAAACAATGCTGTACTAAGGGATCTAACGTTTATAGTAAAATAGGTTAAATAATGGTCAGGATTTTCAGTTTACAATGATATTTATTATGGTAAGCCAACGTTTCGATCCAGCTTGTGGATCTTCATCAACTATTTTTCCCAACATCCACATCACCAAAAGATCAACGTCGCAAAAAACCTCATCCACCGTAGCCTGAACTTGTCCGATCCACAATTTCATTGTCATAACAAAATCCGCCTGAAAAATATCTTACAATCTAACGATTTTCCTGAGCATTTAATAAAAACACTTATTAATAACGATGCTAAAACTCAAAATCTCTCTAACAACTCTTCACAACCTCCGATTTCTACTTTCCAATACAGATCTATCCCATATATCCCCATTCTCTCAAACAAAATTAAAAAATCCTTCTCATCGAGTTTCCCACACATGCGCCTAGTATTAAAAAATAACAATAAATTAAAAAATCTTTATACAAAACTCAAAGACCCTGTACCTCTCCTAGACAAGTGTAATGTAGTTTATCGTATCCAGTGCTCCACGCTTAATTGCAACAGTTGCTATATAGGTGAAACCAAAAATTATTTAAAAAAACGTATTTATCAACATAAATACAGTATTTCCACGCGTAATTCGTCTACATCTAAATTAGCAGAACATGCCATTGCCCACAACCATTCCTTCGACTTTGAGAACCCCTCCATATTAGCCACTGTATCTAACCACGACAAACGTCTCCTCTCAGAATCCATTTTCATCCATCTAGAAACTAATAACCCGGTAAATCACAAAACAGATAAAGAGATAATTTCATCCACTTATTCTAACATCTTCCGCATCCTCAAATCCTAGTTTTGATTTCATAGGTACCTGCAATTATCTCTGTACCTCTTATACTTTTATTATTTTTTGTATTGTATGCTTCTTTCTATATATTTTCCTAATTTGTATGCTTTGTTACATTATGTATTATCTCATTTTTATGTTATTATTCAGTCCAGACACAACTATTTGTATACAGTACCACATATTTTGTTAGTTTTTAAATATTTTGTTCACTCAGTTGTCATGTGCCTTCACTTTAAAAGCTTTGGATTTCCCCGCCATAAACCTTTGAAGTCGGCAAACCTACCCCCTACCACTACCTCTCACCTTATTTTTACCTTTAGTCTTAGTATCCACCTGGACTCAGTAGGTAAATATCATATTCTATTTTATCTTGTTAACCAGCCTCTTATTTTAATATTTATGTATACCATCTTTTATATTATTATCAGTTCTGTAATGTATCCATTTATTGTCACCCTCTAGCATAGATACTCATATATTTGTTTTCTTTTAGCCCTGATGAAGATCCACAAGCTGGATCGAAACGTTGGCTTACCATAATAAATATCATTGTAAACTGAAAATCCTGACCATTATTTAACCTATCGTAATTGAAGAACAGTTGACCATCTCTCATCTCTACTAGTTTATAGTAAAACTGATAGAGGAGAAAATATTGGGTTGTCCGGAAATTAATGCAGTGTTTCGTGTTTACTTTTGATACTCCTTTGAACCTTGGTGCGTTCGGTGGATTATTGTTTTGTGTTGTCAACGCTCATTCTCACCCAAACAACCTTGTTTGTTTACAATGTTAGCCTTTCGAAGTAAATCTGCCTTACTAAAGACATCAACACGGATTTTTATTTTTATCGTCAAGTTCAAATTTGATTAAGAAAAATACAAGATGCCATAAAGCTTCATTCCCTAATCCAAGACCAATTATCAACGTCAGCATTTGAATCGAAATACGGAACGCATGGTATGAAACAAAATATAAGTAAGGAGAACCAAATAGAAGCTTGGCGGGCATTTCCAGGATGTTCCAAGTCCGGTCAGTCAACACAGCATTGCATATATAAGTAAGGAGAGGTTCTTTTTCAACCAAAACCTGTTATTATTTTTAGATTTAGACCTGAAGATGTAAATAGCGAATTCGGCCGAAATAAAAAATTAGGCGTTTTTTACTCCAAAAATTTTGGAAGACATTTTCAAAAATATAGGTGAGGAAATTTTTTAAACTAAAAACTGATATAATTTTCAGATTCCTCATCTCGAAAACGCCGTAGTAACCAAATTTGGTCGAAATCAAAAATTAAAAAATTTAACCCCTAAGATTTGGTAGAATTTTAGAGGCAAGAGGCTATCAATTTTTTAAAAAACGTAAATAATTCGTGCTATCTCACAGATTTTGCCACCGATTGAGACCAAATTTTAAGGACCCCTAGAAGCTGTAAAACTGCATCGTTTAGCCTAAATGCGGAGGTCGTAGGATGTCCCCTTATTGAGATATCTCAAGTTATAGTTGACCTCGGAATTTTTTTTTCAAGCCAGTTTTTGTCCACTAAAATCTGGACTAAACGCTATGTTATATAGATGGATAGAAAGCAGAATGCACGTTGATTTTAGTGATGCCATTACTATTTTAATCGGTTGATTACAGCAAACGTTATGACTGTTTGATGTTTTTGACAAAATCTCAACTTTAAAATTTTAACGTCCTCGAAAGGGGGAAAAAATTTTTATTTTTTGATTTTGATAAAATTTCACACAGAAGGGTTTTTTGGTTCGCTGAATCGATATTTGAGGTCAGTTTTCAACGAAAAAAAATTCCCACTGAGTTACAGTGGATTTCGTCATTTTTTTGGAGTTTTTGAGTACCCTGAAGCTGGGTCGTCTCTTGAGAATAACGAAAGTATTTTTATTTCAAATAGCATAGAAAACTACAACTTTACATGAAAGAATTATTTCTTTATCTTGACTGAGAGCTGAGATAAAAAATAAAACGAGATTTTTTTTTATTTTATATTTTATTTTTTTTCTCGGCTCCCAATGCTCATGGGCGGCTATAACTCTAGTTTTGCTCTATTATAGGTCCCTACTACCCACACAAAAATCGGCAATTAAATCTGTGAGTTACAACTCAGAACGTCCCTTGTAAGTTTCGTGCAATGTGGATAACCCCAATCATCTTTTTTTAAACCTTTTATCTTTACTTGGTTTGGATTTTCAGGATTATTAGCATTGATCATTTCGCTTCTTCGTTCTCGTTGTTTTATTGAATATTTGTTCATAAAATATTTTGTAATATATATTATCTGTTATTATTAGTAATTTATGTATTGTATGTAATTTATGTATTTTTTTTTTTTTGTCTAGGTAAGTGGAAGAACCTGACAGGCTATTTCAAAGAAGCAATGTGTGTTTCACGTAAGTGTGATTTGATTGCATCAAAATTAATAAATTAACTTAATACCATTTAAAATAAGAATCAAGAAAACTGTCGATTAATGAATAAAATCTACCTTATTCTTTAAAAAATTTTTGTAGAGACATTACGGTTAATTATATACCAATTTACAGATAATATTTATTCCATATTTAATTGCAACCATTTATGGACATGAAATAATCTCATCATAATAAATTTTGTTACTGCTACTCGTTTCCCTACAAAGCAACTATCGAAAAGTTTTATATTTTAAATGTTAATTTTATTTTTAAAATTGTGAAATGCATAAATATATATTTTTTATATTATCGATAATATATTTTTTATATTGTCGATAATCATATAACTGACCTATACTTCAAGATTTAAATTTGCCTTTTTTTTTTTTTTTTTTACTTTCACTTACCTATATATGAAATATATAGTAAGTGGAAGTATTGCGATCGTGAAAATTTTCGACTTCCGGTTTTCAACGGAAATACACGTTTTGGGGTCCCCTGAGTCGAAATGACCAAGTCCCGCGAAATGGTCTGTGTGTGTGTGTGTCTGTGTGTCTGTGTGTCTGTGTGTGTGTGTGTGAACAGACTAGCTCAAAAACTATAAACCGTGCGAACCTGAAATTAGGTATTTAGAGTATGTATAAGCCCGCGATGTGACAGCAAAAATTTCATCAAATTTGCTCAAAGGGAGGGGGTACTTTATTTAATAACTTTTTAAGTTTTTTTCGATTTTCTCAAAAACGGCTCTAACGATTTTGATTAAACTGAGTATTTGATCTATTTATATGCCTGAAATATGACTGTAAAAATTTCATCAAAATTGATCAACCGGAGGGGGGACTTTACTTAATAAATTTTGTATCATTTTCACATGTTTTTTTTATTTACTCAAAAACGGTTTTAACGATTTTGATCAAACTTGGTATTTGATGTATCTATATGCCCGAGATATGACTGTAAAAATTTCATCAAAATTGATCTACTGGAGGGGGGACTTTACTTAATAAATTTTGTATCATTTTCACGTGTTTTATTTATTTACTCAAAAACAGTTTTAATGATTTTGATCAAACTTGGTATTTGATGTACTTATATGCCCGAGATATGACTGTAAAAATTTCATCAAAATTGATCTACGGGAGGGGGGACTTTACTTAATAAATTTTGTATCATTTTCACGGGTTTTTTTTATTAACTCAAAAACGGCTTTAACAACAGTAATAATAATAATAACAAAAATAAGATATGAATGTAGAAAAATGTGTGACTTTGGGAAATGATATTTAGCAAAACACGTCAATTACTAATCTAAGTAAGTTGGTAAGTGAAAGTTGTGTGTTGCGCGCACGCACCAGATTTTTTTACTTTCACTTACCTATATATGAAATATATAGTAAGTGGAAGTATTGCGATCGTGAAAATTTTCGACTTCCGGTTTTCAACGGAAATACACGTTTTGGGACCCCCTGAGTCGAAATAACCAAGTCCCGCGAAATGGTCTGTGTGTGTGTGTGTCTGTGTGTGTGTCTGTGTGTGTGTGTGTGTGTGAACAGACTAGCTCAAAAACTATAAACCGTGCGAACCTGAAATTTGGTATTTAGTTTAGGTATATGCCCGCGATGTGACAGCAAAAATTTCATCAAAATTGCTCAAAGGGAGGGGGTACTTTATTTAATAACTTTTTAGGTTTTTTTCGATTTTCTCAAAAACGGCTCTAACGATTTTGATTAAACTGAGTATTTGATCTATTTAAATTCCAGAGATACGACTGTAAAAATTTCATCAAAATTGATTAACCGGAGGGGGGACTTTACTTAATAAATTTTGTATCATTTTCACGTGTTTTTTTTATTTACTCAAAAACGGTTTTAACGATTTTGATCAAACTTGGTATTTGATGTATTTATATGCCCGAGATGTGACTGTAAAAATTTCATCAAAATTGATCTACGGGAGGGGGGACTTTACTTAATAAATTTTGTATCATTTTCACGGGTTTTTTATTTACTCAAAAACGGCTTTAACGATTAACAAAAATAAGATGTGTAGAATGTAGAAAAATGTGTGACTTTCGGAAATGATAATTAGCAAAACACGTCAATTTCTAATCTAAGTAAGTTGGTAAGTGAAAGTTGTGTGTTGCGCGCACGCACCAGATTTTATTTACTCAAAAACGGCTTTAACGATTAACAAAAATAAGATATGAATGTAGAAAAATGTGTGACTTTGGGAAATGATATTTAGCAAAACACGTCAATTACTAATCTAAGTAAGTTGGTAAGTGAAAGTTGTGTGTTGCGCGCACGCACCAGATTTTTTTTTATATATAATCACATAATGGATTAAAACTTTTTTTAAAGTTAAAACGTTTTGTTCGTATCAGACCGAGAGAATGAGAGAAAAAATCGGCATTTTCTGAAATAAATTTTGATAGCGATTCTTCTTATCATTGTGGTATTGATACTAAAATAATGATAGTCGGCCAGTCAGATCTCGCTAACTGTACCAATGGTGGTATTCCTCAATGGAAAATTTTGACTTTTTCAGGTTTTCTTAAAACTCGAAAACGATTAATAGCATAGAAACTTTTATTCTTTGTTTTTTAAAACAAAAGCATACGATCCCGCGTCAAATGCGTACTTATAATTGAAATCCATGTAGTCGTTTTACCAAAATTGATAATCATGAATTGTTAAATTTTTTGTATTTATGTCAGTAAAATGAATTATGGTCATGTTCCAACCCCTAAACCTCGAAAACGGAACTCCAAATGAATAATGTTAAAATAAATGTATAAAATCATATTCTGTTGAAAACGAGCTCCTCGATTTTAAAATAAACTCGCTTCTCTGCTAACTTTCAAACTATGGATAACAAAGTATTTATTTACTTCGCCCAAAAAGGGTGCACTGTATAAGTAGAATGACATATTTAAAGTTACCATCGGTTAAGTCGTTTACATCTACTTCAATATTTCTTGAGGAGAAGCAAGAGCTACGAATACTTTCAAGTTTCAATTAGATTTTTTATCTAGAAGAAAGCTAATTTTAAAATAAAGGAGCTTGTTTTACTCAGAATTTATGTTATAAACCTGTCGTATGGTTAATTTTTCATTTGGTGGAGTCCTTTTCGAATAAGAGGCGTTGGGGCTATTATGTAACTAATTGTAATTAGATTTATTTTAATCCTACAAGTATATCTAAAAATGCTGTGGCCGAATGTTAGTTACGTCAAAACTCGAAAAGTAGCGGATGAATAAATTTAAAACTTTTACAGAACGGTGCTTTTTATTTTCTTTAATAGGTTTTTTCTTTTGTTTATTTTATCTTGTGTGACTTTTCGGAATTATTGCCCATCATCACTTTTTATGCTAATATATCCAATGAAAAAATTGTTATAAATTCAATAAAGGATTGAACAAAATTGTCTGGTATTATTATTTTTTTTTTTTTTTTTGCAAAATGATGGTTTAGTTCTTCACTACAAAATTAAAAAGAAATCACGGAGAAATAACAATTGTTAACGGAGTATCGCCCTATTTTATTTTCACTCAAATGTTTCTTCTTCCATTTATATTGTTAATAAAAATGCCAAGGCAGTACGTAAAAGTAGCGGGTGGAGTCGAATAGTGTCCGCATCAATTTTTTTGTGATAATGATAGGAAAATTATTAATAGCCTATTTTAGTTTTGATCACGTGTTTTACGATCATTATATCCGTTATATTGCAATGGAAAAAATGGGCAATAAGGAATACACTACTTCGTTCCTATTCCGTTGAGGAGGGTATTTTTATGCAAACAATTTGAAAAATTCAGTGGTAATAATAATGCTTTCGTATTATACATACAGTGATTTAAAGTAGGATTTTATGTGTAATGGTGTATGTGTAATTTCACCGGAATAGATTTATTTGTTTCTCTGAAAGTTAATATTAGAGTAAGCCAGACCGGGTTTAGTTAATATTGTAAAAAAGAATACATATATATATATATATATATATATATATATATATATATATATGATACCGGATCTATCGATGGCTTTGTAATGCTGATAAATAAAAGGTTCACATTGCATGCCAAGTGGGGAGAAATTCAAATTTGGCGGGAAAGCAGCGCATTCGCGCGGAAGCTCAGAGAACTGGTGAGTGCGGGGAGGCCCCGGACAGGTCGCGCCAAGACCTTCGGTTTCCCGCGGAATCAATAGCCGCCAAAACCTTCCTGAGACCACGTCATTGAGGCGTGCCTGAGGGATGCGGGCCTGCGGCTCATGGGACAGGACTGGTGCATGAAGAGGAAGAATCGCCCAGTCAAGCGGTATTTTATATTGTCATATCTCCTGCATGGCGGTGACCAAGGGGGGTCTATGTGCTCCGCCCCTCCTCTGTACTGGGGCTATCTATGTACCAGGGGGCTCTGTCAGCCAACAAGCGGCCCCTTCGATGGATAATAATAGACCCCTCTGGATAGTCCTTTCCGATCCCTACGTTCCAATCCAACCCATGTCCCTTCGAAAAATTTTATCCCTCATGGAGTGCATGTCTACCTTTCAGTATTTGTTTACACAAAGGTGCCATTGCATAACCTATGCATTTTCATTCATACATACTACAAGGATTTTGAATGATTTCTTTTTGAAACATTCGGAAAGCTATTGTACACAAGCCTTTGTATTGAATGCTAATTTGATTTTATAATGAGCACTTATTAATAAAAACTACTCGTATTTAAGGTCAATGATATTATGATTTGAATTACTTATATTTCGTGCATCATATATACACTTTAGAATAATAATCGAACACGAGCAGTTCAATTTAGGGGTACTATTCTACCAATGTTCCATTACCGTAGCCGAACTGTAATCATTGAGGTAGGCCCCGAAGAAGTTAGATTACCTCCATCTTTCTCAAGAACCTGCTACTACGTACACATACACATACTCCCCTACCAATACAAACAGCGATATGTTTATGTTGTCATTGGTAAGTGGTGGAGGTTGTGGTGTAAGAAGGTTAGCCAGGGTAGCAGTTAGGGAGGTTATCCCGACGGAGTTATCGACTCCGGGACCCTTTAAGGAGAGAATTAGCCTTTTTTATCCGTCTGCTAACATTCACAAAAACTTTCAACTCTTGATCAGATTCTCTCTTTTTCATTTAAATAAAAAAATTACGTGTGTAATGAAAAATGAGTGAAATGAAAAAGGATTATATCTACACTTGTTCTCAACTATTTAAATATATATTTACTATTGCAACGTTCTTATCAAACATTACTCCATTCATGAGTATGCAAACCGCTCTATTACATGTATAAGTTTTGAGGTTGCAACACTTTTCTGTTGAAGATAACATGTCTATATATCCCAATTGAATTTTTTAAAAATAATTTATAATAGTTTTGAAATCCAGTAATACTTCTTTATGCGTTTATTTGGTAAACTTAATTAAAATTTAACTAATGTTTATAAAGACATCTAATGCAAGCTTATAGTTTAGTGGCTGTCAATTGTAAAATAATGTTACCGTTTCAAGATTTACTGCAAATTATTATTACCAACTGCGTGTTGTTTTTGTTTTTTCAACAGTTTTTGTTTCACATTTCACAAAATATAGTAGGCCCATTCCACGTCAAATCATCCAGCCAAAGTTCAAAATTTTACCTCCCCCCCTCAGATTTTGATAAAAATTTATAGGTATTAAGCACATACAGAAATAAGAAAAAATGCAAGATTTTACCCAAATCCAACAAGTAGTTTCAGAATTATGGTCATTTGAACTTTTGAGATATTTGAAGTTCCGATAACGACTTGAGCTCAAAACCAACTTGTAGGTGTTAATACTTTCCTCTGTAGAATGGGCATTAATTGAACTGGAGCTTTCAAAATTTATTCATTAATTCTGCATTTCATTCAGAATCGGGTGATACCATAAATATTAGAGAGATCATTTTTCATCATGGAAAAAAAAATTCTTAAACATAAAAATTTAGATTTTTCCCAAGTTGTAAAACAGTCATCAAAAAATGCCATGGGCAAAAATCTCTCTCCAACCAGCCTAACAAATTATATATCAATAGAAAGAGGATAAAATTCTCTATCTAATGATGAAATAATATGAGTGGCTCTTTGACTTATAAGGATTTTATGTCGATTTGAATCAAATATAGTAAAATTTAATTTAAAAGTGGTGCATACAAATTAATACAGTTGAAATATCTCTAAAATATCCTCAGACAAAGATATATAATTGAAAAGGGCATCTAATTTCCTTTTAAATGATATAATGATATAGGTGGGCTTTTGAGTTGGAAGTGTTTTATTACCATTTAAATCTATCTTTTGAATTATCTCATGAAAATGTGAAAAAATTTGAGTTTGCGTAGAAACAATAGTTGGTGCGACGAAGTCAATCTGTTCCTATCATTGTTGTGAATTGATTACATATTATTAAATTTTACTTATAAAACTACTCTTTAAACTTAAAAGCCCGCAAAAATTCTTAAATTTGTAATAATTTGTATGCGCCACTTTTAAAGTTAATTTCACTATATTACATTCAAATCAAAGAGCCACTCATATTATTTTATTATTAGATAGAGAATTTCATCTACTTTTTAGCGATATATAATAGTTTATTAGGGTTGGAGAGAGATTTTAGCCATACAGAAATGTACATCACACTGAGTTGAATTAATTTTATTAGATTTAAATGGTAATAAAACACTTCCAACTCAAAAGCCCACCTATATCATTATATCATTTAAAAGGAAATTAGATGCCCTTTTCAATAATATATCTTTGTATGAGGATATTTTAGAGATATTTCAACTGTATTAATTTGTATGCGCCACTTTTAAATTAAATTTTACTATATTTGATTCAAATCGACATAAAATCCTTATAAGTCAAAGAGCCACTCATATTATTTCATCATTAGATAGAGAATTTTATCCTCTTTCTATTGATATATAATTTGTTAGGCTGGTTGGAGAGAGATTTTTGCCCATGGCATTTTTTGATGACTGTTTTACAACTTGGGAAAAATCTAAATTTTTATGTTTAAGAATTTTTTTTTCCATGATGAAAAATGATCTCTCTAATATTTATGGTATCGCCCGATTCTGAATGAAATGCAGAATTAATGAATAAATTTTGAAAGCTCCAGTTCAATTAATGCCCATTCTACAGAGGAAAGTATTAACACCTACAAGTTGGTTTTGAGCTCAAGTCGTTATCGGAACTTCAAATATCTCAAAAGTTCAAATGACCATAATTCTGAAACTACTTGTTGGATTTGGGTAAAATCTTGCATTTTTTCTTATTTCTGTATGTGCTTAATACCTATAAATTTTTATCAAAATCTGAGGGGGGGAGGTAAAATTTTGAACTTTGGCTGGATGATTTGACGTGGAATGGCCCAGTATTAATTTATTGTAATATTTTTATTACCTATTTTTCTACCATAGTAATTCCAATTATAAATATCTTCTATGCTTGACTTTGCGTGTACATGAATTAGAAGACAATATCATAAATAAATAATCATTAACATACATAAAGGTGTAAACTTAGGAACTTTATTACTTTAAATTTTAATATATTTGAAACAAAATATATATAATAACAAAATAACTTTTAATATGTTTCTTAAAAATTATTCCTTTGATCTTATTGATTTACAGTTAAATAAGGAAGTGAACCGTTTACCTTGTCAGCAACTGAGAAAAATATTGCTCTTCTTTTTATTAGCAATTATAATGTTTTGAAGCAATCTTTATTATTATTCATTTTATGAACAAGGGTTGTGTTGACGAAATTTCCTAACAATATGCAAATTTGTCTATCATTTAAAAATGATTCTCATTAAGATATTTAATAATGTAGAAATTTTTCAGTTTATTTACAAATAGCTAAAACTTACAATTTTCGAGAGTATTATATTTTTTCATTTTGATTTTAATACAAGAAAACTTATATGGTCGAAGATTTAGCATTTGCCTAAAACAAAACGTTAAGAAAAAAGAAGTTATCTAGGTACAGTTTCAAACTTTTTTGGCAAACGATATATTTTTTTAACTCCTCCGACTCTAATTACCCATATTATTGCCCTGTATTTTATATAAAAGAAAAAAATTAACAAAACCTATCGGAATAATTTTTATTTTGTTTATAATAATGTAATAATATATATAATAAAAAAGTCTAATTTTCTTCTTCTAACAAAAAATACTTATGTAGGTATTCTATGAAAATGTATATATATATATATATATATATATATATATATATATATATATATATATATATAAGTCAAAATTAAATGATAAGATATTAATACTCATTATTAATACTCATTAAGTATTAAATTAGTACTCACATATTGTTAAAAGTATAACGTGAAATTAAACAACCACAGGCAAGCACCACAACCGATAGGGAATTTTTAATTTCATAAGTAACGAAGTTGTGTCAACTATGGATTCTTTTACATAACCTAAAAGGTTATGTTTTACATGAGTTATGAGATGAAAAATTCAATTTTATGAAACTGAATCAATATATTTAGGATTTTTTATTTCATTTAGAATGATAATGTTGAGATACATATTTAAAATATAATTTTGTTGGTGTCTTTTTTGGTATATTTCCATATCACTGCACGTTGAACTGATGAGAGAACACCACGTGGATGGGAGCATTTTTTGTAGCAAGATGCCGTTTCATTTAGGTTCAAGGGCTTAAAAGAGGATGGTGTTTAGGTTGACAATGGTTACCCCGTATAGCCTAAACGGCGAGGAAGGGTAAATATTAATATTATTATTTACAATAAATAATATTATTCGTGCTGAGTAAATATTAAATATTTATGTTTTGCCCCTAATAAATTCGCTATGTTATTTTGTTTAATCAGAACACGTTTATCTGGTAAATTAATCAAGTAAACAAAATGATTACATTTATTTAACAACCCTCCCCTGCCTTTAAGGCAATACGGGCGTTTGCAGTTGTGGGGTGGTAGGCATACCTAACAACCCACCGCTGCAATAGAAACAATAGTCCATTTCTTCTTTTCCTTAGTCTCTCTTAAGTGAGTCTCATTCCGATGGCCTCCCAGGTGCAACTCCTCTTCTTCCCAGAGTGAAGTGGGCTGGTCCAAGGACTTCCTTCCACCCGTAGATGAAGGACTTAAAATGAGGATACCTGTCCTCCGTGACGAGCTGAGGGAGATCGCTCTCCGTCATAGCGTAGAGTCCTGTCTCCCTCATTAGCTTGGCCCTCAGTGCCTCATAGGCGGTACAAGAAAGTACGATATGCTCGGCGGTTTCCGGCACTCCGCAACTTGGGCACAGGGGATTGATATTTATACCGTGGTCTGCGAGCTTCGCTCGGAAACCCCCATGCCCCGTGAGAATCTGTGAGACCCAATAGTCCGGGAGGATCCAAGTTGCTTCTAATCGTGATCCGACAGTGGGGAAGTATTTTCTCAAGGTAGCTCCCTTTTGAGAGGTCGTCCACCGTTGGTTCCATTCCTCTAGTGTATCCTCCCGGAGGATCCTCTTCCATTTGCTGGGTTCATCTGCTATTCTCACTCGGATGTTTTCCGGTAGATCCGCCAAGCCTTGCCTTTTAACAAGATATCTGTAACAATCTTCTCTTAGCAGGAGGTCGAGAGGAATTCCTCCTGCCAAGACCTGCACCGCCTCGTGAGACACTGTCCGGTAAGATCTGGTGACCCGAAGCAGAGCCATCCGCTGAACAGACGCCAATTTGCATCGCTGTCTCTGCGAGAGACTTCTGTACCATGCTGGGGACGCGTACCTCAGTATACCCAAAACCACTCCTTTGTAAATAGTAAGTGTAGTTGGGTATCTGAGGCCCCAGAAGGCGCCCCCGATGCGACTGAGTCCATTAAGAGCAAGGCCCACCCTACTTTTCAAATAGTCCAAGTGAGGCGTCATACCGAAATTCTTGCCTAATCTAATCCCTAAGTATGTGACTACCTCACTTGGACGTATCCTTGAATCTTCTATAACAATAGTTATAGGGTGAGCCCTATCTGTCGTCCCTCGCAAGAGAATGGCCTGGGTCTTGGCAGCGGCCATCTTTAACTTCTTCTTCTCGCACCAGCGCCGCACAAGGTTGGCGCATCGCTCAGCTTCGGTTTTTAATCTGGCTCTGCTGTTCGAGGCCACCACAACGGCCAGATCGTCGACGTAGGCAGTGGAGGGGAACTGCTCATCTTCCAGCACTCCCAACAACTCGTCGAATACTAACTTCCATATAGCAGGACCAAGGACGGATCCTTGCGGGCAACCTCTTTCCATAGAGCCTTCTACTTCAAAGAAGTTACCCCTTAATTTCAACGTCCGGTCCTTCAAGTAGCTCCTTAAAATTTCATACAAGTTGCTGGGAGCCTCATACTTTTGCAACTGCTGGAGCACGCTCGGCCACCAAATACTATCGAAGGCGGAAGAAATATCAAATAAGAGGAGGATGACATACTTCTCCGCCCTCTCTTCAACGTCACGGCGCACTCTCAGCAGAGCATCTGCAGTTCCCCTTCCTTTGGTTGATCCGTACTGCCGTGGATGACTCGCCCGTGTCAAGACTGGCCGTAGGCTCATCATTATTAAGTTCTCCAGTACCTTGCTCATTATAGGGAGGAGACATATAGGCCTATAAGATTTGGCTAGCTGTTTGTCCTTGTCCCCTCCCTTGTAAAGGAGCCTGATGTCGGCAATTTTCCAACTTCTTGGAAAGTAACCCCTTTCCAGGCAAGCGTTGAATATAGCCAACAACTTTTCTTCTATGTAGGGGATACTTTTCTTAAGCATTGCCGCATCAATTGCGTCTAAACCAGGGGCCCGACCAGTCTTTTGCTTGTCCACGGCAGCACGAAGATCCCATATATCCCATGGTGGGCACAGATCCGTACCAGATGGGTATACCGTAGTGCGTCTTAAGAAAGCTTCGTCGTCATTATCTTGAGACGGATCATCCCTGGGGTATGTCTCAGCGATGAACATCTTCGCCGTCTCTTCCAAAGTGGTTGCCTGGGCACCTCCACTTTTAATTGCTGCGATGACCTCATGTGGGGTGAGCTTACCTAAGGCTACTCTGTATGGGATACCCCAGGGGTTCTTGGAGGATTCCTCAACAATAAATTCATCCCAAGACTTACGCTTTCTTGAACGCACCTCACTACGGTATATCCTGGCTTTGGATTTGTACTCATTACGAAGTGCATTGCGCCTCTCCTCGCAAGTGCACCTCTGATATGACCGCCGGGCCTTGTAGAGGTCTCTCTTTAGCGAAGTTAAGGCCGGCGTCCACCATGGGACGGGTCGAGCTCTCACCTTCCGGTGCTGGAGGGATTTTTCTGCAGCATCACGGATGACATCCGTAATCCGAGACACCCGGTAGTCCAAGTCATCGGGCTGGTCTATGACTTCCGAATCCCATTCTTCGTCTATCAATCTTTCCTCCAGCGATGACCGGAAGGCACTCCAATCTGTTATTCGAGTTCTAAAACCCTTATCTATACCGTGGGAACTAATTGGACTCTCTTTGAGCCAAAAAGCTATCGCTTGATGGTCGGAACTCGTCTCAGATCTGAGGGTCCAATCGGTTATACGGTTTGCTAGCGTCGGGGATGCCAGAGTCACATCAATCCAGCTATGCCCCATTGCACTGGAGAACGTAGGGGCAGAAGCAGGGTCGTTCATAACTACCAGTTGACTTCTAGCAATAAATTCCCCAAGCTGAACGCCCCTTCTATTTGTTCGATTGGAACCCCAGACCGTGTTCCAGGAGTTGGTATCTGAGCATATGACCACGTTCCTAGTGCAATTCGTGATCATCTCCACAGCGGATATATCTCTTGCAATACCATCTCCATCTGGTAGGTATGTAGATACCAGCGTGAAGGAGACATTACGCCATCTTATGTGACAAGCAACACAATCCGCCGTGGTGTACTGTCTCAGATCCATCACATCGAGGTTCGGGTTATTAACCACTATGGCAGCTCTGGGCCTCCTCTCTCTACTGCTCAGAGCTATGACCCTCGATGTGAGACCAAACCCCGTTACCAAGTTCCCACGGCAACAGGGTTCCTGGACCGCCATAATATCGTATTGATGAGAGAGAGCGCGGAGCTCATCTGCTACAATATGCCGGCGGCCCATGTTGAGCTGGAGGATGGCAAGCTTACTCATAAAAGGTTCGTTTCGCTACCTCCTTAGCCCACTTTATGTGCACAGGGCATTCCCTGCTGCCCGCCTTGTGTTTCCGTTGACTTGCTGGAGCATTCCCTCGGACACAGTTAATACAGGTCGGGCCTATAAGTTCTTTCTTCTTGGGGCACTCTTTAAGAACGTGGCCGGATGATGCACACCAAATGCATACTAAAGCATTTTCTTGGCATGTGGCTTTAGTGTGTCCATATCCCTGGCATTTACTGCATCTAGGAGCGTCGAGGTAGTCTTTGAAAGTAATTGCCCACCATCCCCCATCTATACTTGCTAGTTCTAATAGCAGGAACCTGACCGTTGGGTGAACTTCCACTACCCAGTTCTTCGTAAACCCGTTTCTTGCCACTGAGGAAAAAAGTGGCCGGAGATCCTCAATGACCAGTGGAGTGGGGCCCGACTTCTCGGGAATTCTTCCCCATAAGAACCTTACCAGCTCCGCTGAATCCCATGAGAAGGGAACTCCCTGCACTTCAAGTCTGGGCTTTTTCCTCAGGGCTAGTTTAGCTTGCAGACCTTTGTCCCTTAATCCCTGCCATCCAATCACCTTTGTTGCATCGGCTTTATCATCAACGCGAACCAAGACTGAGCCAGCTTTGGTCGCTCGGACGATTGAAGCCTTAACCCCTATTTCATTTGGTGACGGCAATCCATGAATTATATCAGATGGTCTCTTGCCCGCCCCGCTAATAGTGATGTATGTTGATCTGGGAGTTTGGGTCGGTTTTGACGGCAAAGATCTTACGATCTCTGCTATCGTTAGCGGTTTCTTCGGTTCTTCAGAGCCTTTTTCCAGTACTTTTGGAGTTACTCGTTGCACCTGTAACTTTTGAGAATTGTTAGCAACATTTGTTTTTTTCCTTTTCTTCTTACTTGTAACGAGTTGGAATTGCTCATTATCAAGAACCACCGAAGGCATGTCCACCCCTCGAGGTGTTTGCGGTTCCACAGATGGACCTGCTTTAGGTTCCAGACATTGAGGAGGTACATTGTCCTTACCTTGTGCCGAAAGGGCCTCAACAATTTTCGGTACAGAGGTCTCAATAACGATATTTGTCAGTAATTCCCGAATTGACTCAGATGACAATGCTTCCTGTATTGCCCTTTGGACATGGGAAGTCACTTGTCTATAGCCCACGCTCTCCCTGTCTTCTAATCTTTCGACCAGATCAACAAGACTTTGTATTTTATTGTTGATATAGTCTTTGATACTACCTACGGATTTCTTATCATGTTTATTAATGTATACCCGGAGGTTATCCTGTATACGCTTGGCGTCCTTAAATAGGTTACCTACCTCTTCCGATATCATTTCAGAACCAGGAGAAACCTTCCTGGCCCTTTTAAGATTACTTTTGCAGCCTTTAGAAACTGCTGGGTCATCCTCAGGTGAAGCACTATCTATTAACATGGTTTGTGATAACTTATATTCCCAATGTACTTTTCCGCACTATATATACACTGTGTAATACTGGTGCTTACCTTCCTGTAGGTCCTACCGAATTTCCAATCACTTAAGTTCAAGAAAAAAGAAATAGTTCAAAACACTTCAGAACCTTAACCTATGAAATTTTAAACTAAGTAACTATAAAACAAATTTTGATATGAACATTAACGAAAAACATAAATATAACACGAAAACATGAACGAAACACTGGAACAAACAATTAAACAAACACAAACAATTCAAATAGCAAAATAGTACGTTATCACACAGCAACCTCATATAACCTTCCCCACTCTTGTCTTTCAAAACAAAATGATTACAGTAATTAACATAGCACGCAGTACTATAAATATTCTTTCCAATGCAAATAATAATAAATCGCTAAGGACATCCCAACAGATTTCCCCAATATAATTTCCATTACTATGAAAAAAATAACCTTGCACTTTTTTAATTGTTTCATTAAGATTACTCACTTAATGGAGGCTGGAAGAGTACAAGGAGTGGGCCAGCAATTGATTTTTCGTTCCACAGCTAATGTGACATCAAAATTTCCTCCATAGCTTTTCCCGAACCCAAACCTTGACTACAGGAGCAAGCGGTTGCGCTATAATGAGGTCATCCATTTTTGGCCATACCGTGTTGATATTTTTTCTCCTAGATTAACATAAAATTTGTACCATAGCACAATCTTAATTCGTAAGGGAAATGCACATGTGACCCGTAAAATCAATCGAAACGAATTTTAACAAGTTGCGAATATGACCTAAAGAGAACATCCTTTTTAGATAAGTATCTGTTTTTCCTTTATTTCATGATAATGTGCAAGTGATGCTAGAAGAGGTTGGTCACGGTCTCTTTTATAGCATAGGTGATTTCGAATGTTAAAAATGAATGATGGTGTTAACACCTATAATGAATATCAACCTACAAAATTATTATGAATTCATGATTTATGGTTATATCATATTTATAATATAAATGCAATTGAGACTTCAATATTAATAGGATCTGCCCTGTATGTGAAGATATCTGTAATTGAGAGCTGGTTCAATATACTGCGAGCTGTTATTGATTCCGACAGTATGAATGGACTGCCTTCATTGAAGTGGAACTGCGCGACCTGCATAAAGTGGATAGCAGGCATCGAAGCGGATGGCAGGGGCCCACTTCCTCCCATATCCATCTCCTCTAGCGGATTAATCGGTGCTATCAACTGTGATTTCCATCTCCAAGGGAACCTTGGTTGGTCCATATATGCTACAACTAAACATTATTAAATATTTTATTCTTTTCTTTGAAGTCCCACCACAAAACACGACCGTTCCAATAATAAGAAATAGCGTGCAACCTGCAAATCCTTGGATATTCTTCGCTGGCCATAAATCTCCCCAAGCCGAATCAAAGCAGAACACCGGAGACCCAGCTGCAATTCCAGCATATATTCCAGGTCTCCAGCCATAAATCCTATAGCCTAGCCCACCTCCCGTCCCTTTCTAGTCACTATATTCTCCGGAATGAGAACTGGATGAAACACTGCTTCATTTAGATGGTCTCCCTGACATTTCCATGACTCCCGACCGCTCCATGCGAAATCCCAGCTTTGAATTTTTTTCATAGACCTCCCATCTCTGCGTAAATTCCGTATTTAAAATGCTAGTGTTTGTGTATCCAAAACAAAAAAAAAACAAAAAAAATTACATTTTATTTAGTTTAAAAAGTATGGAATAATATTGGTTAGGTTTATTTAAGGTAAAATATGTTTTCATTTGAGAATCTACTGATAGAATAGTAAATACCAAGTACTAACTACTACCAAGTAATTTATTTATTTACAATGAGCTTGACAAAACGGTGGATTTTTAGGCGGGTCTACTAATCCAACGATGAAATGCTAGGCAGGTTGAAGGATGGCATCCATGAATAATAGTAATAATAATAAAAAAATAGGTGGTGGCAGCCTGCAACACCGAAGGTCACGGGTTCGCATCCTTTGGCCCTAGGATTTTTAAAGGAGTAAAAAAACCTTGACCATGTTGGCCTTCGGATGTGACGTTAAATGGAGGTCCCGAGCCTGGGCGATGTCAGGTACTCGTTAAAGACCCCTATTGTAATTATATCTTGATAGGCAAATTATTGTTAAACAAACAAAAAAAAAACAGGTGATATGTCCTGGTTTGTTTTATTTAGCTGTAGAATGTCACCAGGGACGTTTTTAGGTACTGGAAAAAATTTTAGTTTGAGAAAAAATTTAACCTCCTCGTTTATGTCGTTGATTTGTTACTGCTTGGTGATGACGAAGCAATCGTTAAAAACGTAGGGCTAGAAAAATAAATATAGATAAGACAAAATATATGGTTGGCTACAAAAGTAGTGACGATTTTGTTGATATTGAAGTAGAAGAGAAAACGTTTGAAGCCGTGGAAAAATTAGGGTATTCAGGATATGCAATAACTAGAAAAAACGGAGAGGAAGTGAAGGCTAGGTTAAAGTCAGGGAATTCTTTTTATTTTTCACTTTCACTTTCTTTCTTTTTTTCAGCCAAACAAGATGTAAACGATCCAACAAGATCGGCTTCGTACCTGTAGTGTCTAAGTCATGCTTTTTTTTTTTTTTACATTGAGAATGTTTGTTATTTTGCGGTGGCAATATTACATAGCTCACGCCTTCTGTTCCGAATCTTAAAAACGGGCATTTACAAAACTATAGTCTTTCGACAGTTTTTCACAGATGATAAATAATGGCCGCTTACATTAAGGGATGAGCAATAACTTTTATTTTTTATGATTTTAAAAAATAAATTACTGTGTAGAATAACTGACCCGGATAATTCTACAGGAGATTCAGAAGGCTACACAATACAGCAGTTACAGTCCCGCTTCGTTTAAAATGCGCGGATAATTGTGAGTCTTAGTTGCGAACGAATTCCTAAAAGATTGATAAGTGCTGGAAAACGTCCGAGTGTTAGGAATTAAACGGGGTATGTGGTAGGGAGCAATCGGTGTAGGCTTAAAGCCTTGGGGTTCGTTAAACATAACGTTAGAATAATAATAATTCTAATAAAAAATACATTTACTATGAACTGCTGGTTGTTCGTTTCACCGTTGTTTTTCAGGAGCATTAAGATAGAAAAATATTCTATATTTACATTGACTCTAGCCGCTGAATAGAAGACCAGGAAGTATAATATTGGGCGGAAAGTAATGTAAAATGAAAGGCGGAGAGCAAAGAAGGAAGTGTTGACAGAGGCAGAGAAGCTTCCAAAGGACACTGGATCTGCGGTGTGGAAAACGGCCTTATCTTTTCTCTCCTTTTAATCTTTTCTAGAGCAATTTCATTGAGGTCTCCGGCAAAGAGCGTTTCTAAACTCAAAACAAGACCTCGGAATGAAGTATACCATCGATAATGTTTTTAAAATGATAAGTAGTGGCGCTCAGACTTCATTTACTGATTTAGCGTTTCAAGTCCAAGGTTTCCCAGGACCTTCATTCATTAAGTGTCTTATTAGCCCAAAAGGCGGAATACAATAAGGGTTTACGTTGAAAGGTCAAAATTACCGACTTTGGTGTTTCAAGCCGTGAAACTGGTTGATCGTGTTTACTTTGTAGTATCTTACATAAAACCGTTTTAAGTGTGATTAGTTAATAACAAATTTATTCTTCAAAGGTCTATAAACTTGAAATGCCATATTGCTCCTATATTTAAATTTGACTGTTTTTCAAATACATTTAGGATGATGGATAGTCAGGTGTTTCAAACAATTATATCATTTATTTAACTAACATACGCAAGTTAGAATTCATAATATTCGTCCCATTTAAACACTTCTTTTATCTTTTTTATATTATTATTTCCATTTTTAGTCTTCTTAATCCAAACTATTCAAACATTCATGTCTTTATCAAGTTTAAAGGAGCTATATGCAGACAAATAGTTGGAAGTAGTTTAATGCTAAAACCTTAATAATGGTAGTAAAATCGAAACTAAAATTGCAAATGTAGGTAGCAATTGACTTATATAGAACGTAATATGGTAGCTGATGAAACTAGAAATAAGGCAATGTATTAAAACAAGGCGATAGTAAATTGACAGAGGGAATGTTATATACATGTAGAGAGCTTTATATATGTGGAAATTTATAAGACAAGGAGTGACATTTTTGAAAAATGCGAATTGGACGCGAAAATCTTGTACTTAAAATGTAACTCTTCTGATTGATAAAGAGATCAAAGGAGATTTAATGGCATTGATTAGTTTAAATTCATTAAATTAATGAATTCTCCCTCTCCCCATCCAAATCTAATCTATGACAACATTTATATGTTTGACGTTCTTATAGAAATATAAGACCCAAGAACGGAATTCTTTTCGAATTTCGTCGAAATCGAATAAATTGGTAATAAGTTAATAAATTGTCTACTATTCGGGCCGAAATAAAATCCAAAAAATCACTAAATCATGCCGTTATTGATTTGAAAATTGTAAAAACAACCGGAATTCGTTCTATAACAGATAAAAAAAATCCTGAAAATGATGTTGAAACTCAGAAATCTGATTGAGTTTAAGATATTTTTCAAACTTTAACTTTGATTTACTCAAAATGAGAAAGTCACTTACACCCCTTGTCTTCCAAAGTCCACGTATATTGTAATTCAAAATCTAAATAAAAAATATGCCAAAATTTTAAACATATTGATCGAGATTTTTATCAATACTGGAATTATCTGTTTATAATCTCCTTAATAATATTTTTTTTTTTCCTAGTCTTACTTTTCGTTATTTCATTAGACTGATTAATATCAAAATTGAACAAAGGTAGCTTCCAGTCTCAAAAACCTAACAATGGAGGGGTCCCACCACGCTGAATACTATCCACAAATTAAGCTCAAATTAGAATGGACGGCTAAAGTTCGATTAAACTTAATTTAGCCTGACACAAATCATTAAGCCCATTCTAGAAATTTCAATGCGCTGCGCAATCAATCATAGTTTTCATCCTAACTGTGGATGTCACTCATGGTCAACCTAAAAATATTTTACCGTCTAAAAGATTAAGGTTTTAGATTTTTTTTTTAAACTGATATAATGCAACCAGAGAGGTCTCTAATTTATATATTTTTTCTAATTTATATATTTTTATTGTGAAGTCAGTTTTTGATTTTTTTTTTTATGAACACCAAACTCAAACTAAAATTCTACTAAAACTTTAAAACAACATTAACTTTAATACTACATAAATATACATCTGTGATTGAAACATAAAGTATTTTAATTCCAAAATCTTAAATTTGAAAAAAAAACGATTGAAAACGTCAGGATTTTGTAAAATATTTTTTAAAAGTTTATTTAGTATTTAACAAGGTTGGCATTGACCTGAATGTTTTAATTTATTCATCAAAGTCTAAGCTACAAAGTTTTAAAAATCTGGTGCGTGCGCGCAACACACAACTTTCACTTACCAACTTATTTAGATTAGAAATTGACGTGTTTTGTTAATTGCCACTTCACAAAGTCACAAATCTTTCCACATTCATTTCTTATTTTTTCCTTTTATGAGTAATTGAAAACACATGTGAAAATGATACAAAATTTATTAAGTAAAGTACCCCCTCCATTTGATCTATGTTGATGAAATTTGTATAGCCATATCTCGGGCATATTAATACATCAAATACCCAGTTTGATCAAAATAGTTAAAGCCGTTTTTTAATAAAAAAAAAAAAAACACGTGAAAATGAGACAACATGTATTCAGTAAAGTGCCCCCTCCAATTGATCAATTTTGGTGAAATGTTGGCTATCACATCTTTGGCTTATGCATACATCAAATACCCAGTTTGATCAAAATCTTTAAAGCCGTTTTTGAGTAAATAAAAAAACACGTGAAAATGAGACAACATGTATTCAGTAAAGTGCCCCCTCCAATTGATCAATTTTGGTGCAATGTTGGCTATCACAGCTTTGGCTTATGCATACATCAAATACCCAGTTTGATCAAAATCTTTAAAGCCGTTTTTGAGTAAATAAAAAAAACACTTGAAAATGATACAAAGTTTATTAGGTAAAGTCCCCCCTCCGGTAAATCAATTTTGATGAAATGTTGGCTATCACATCTTTGGCATATACATACATCAAATACCCAGTTTGATCAAAATCTTTAAAGCCGTTTTGGAGTAAATAAAAAAAACACATGAAAATTATACAAAGTTTATTAGGAAAAGTCCCCCCTCCGGTTGGTCAATTTTGGTGAAATGTTGGCTATCACATCTTTGGCTTATGCATACATCAAATACCCAGTTTGATCAAAATCGTTAAAGCCTTTATTGAGTAAATATAAAAAACACGTGAAAATGTTACAAAATTTATTAAGTAAAGTCCCCCCTCCAGTTAATCAATTTTGATGAAATTTTTACAGTCATATCTCGGGCATATAAATAGATCAAATACTCAGTTTAATCAAAATCGTTAGAGCCATTTTTGAGAAAATCGAAAAAAACGTAAAAAGTAACTAAGTAAAGTACCCCCTCCCTTTAAGTAATTTTGATGAAATTTATGCTGTCACATCGCGGGCATATACTTACACTAAATACCCAATTTCAGGATCGCACGGTTTATAGTTTTTGAGCTAGTCTGTTCACACACACACACACACACACAGACCATTTCGCGGGACTTGGTCATTTCGACTCAGGGGACCCCGAAACGTGTATTTCCGTTGAAAACCGGAAGTCGAAATTTTTCACGATCGCAATACTTCCACTTACTATATATTTCATATATAGGTAAGTGAAAGTAAAAAAGTCTGCAAAGCGATGTGCAAACAATTTTTTTTTATTTGAACTTAATGCTCTTAATGTTTGAAGCATAGATATAGTATATATTTAATGTTACAATCCGTGAAAGGGCTTGGTCTAAGGTTAAGAGGAAGTTATTTGACCAAGATTACGTTCAGCCGCAAAGTTATTCCACTTATTTTTTTTTTTTTTTTTTTTATTAGCCGCAGGGATTGCAATAACATATGGTTATACAGTTTGCTATAAACGAAGAGAGAGAGAAATACTTTATTGATAAGTAGTGCTGCCCTACTTCATAGGATTGCTATACACACAGCATACTTCTTTTCTTTTCCTTTCTTTTTACTTTCACTTACCTATATATGAAATATATAGTAAGTGGAAGTATTGCGATCGTGAAAAATTTCGACTTCCGGTTTTCAACGAAAATACACGTTTTGGGACCCCCTGAGTCGAAATAACCAAGTCCCGCGAAAAGGTCTGTGTGTGTGTGTGTGTGTGTGTGTCTGTGTGTGTGTGTGTGTGTGTGTGTGTGTGTGTGTGTGTGTGTGTGTGTGTGTGTGTGTGTGTGTGTGTGTGTGTGAACAGACTAGCTCAAAAACAATAAACCGTGGGAACCTGAAATTGGGTATTTAGTGTAGGTATATGTCCGCGATGTGACAGCAAAAATTTCATCAAAATTTCCCAAAGGGAGGGGGTACTTTATTTAATAACTTTTTAAGTTTTTTTCGATTTTCTCAAAAACGGCTCTAACGATTTTGATTAAACTGAGTATTTGATCTATTTATATGCCTGAAATATGACTGTAAAAATTTCATCAAAATTGATCAACCGGAGGGGGGACTTTACTTAGTACATTTTGTATCATTTTCACATGTTTTTTTTATTTACTCAAAAACGGTTTCAACGATTTTGATCAAACTTGGTATTTGATGTATTTATATGCCAAAGATGTGATAACCAACATTTCATCAAAATTGATCAACCGGAGGGGGGACTTTACTTAATACATTTTGTATCATTTTCACATGTTTTTTTTTATTTACTCAAAAACGGTTTTAACGATTTTGATCAAACTTGGTATTTGGTGTATTTATATGCCCGAGATATGACTGTAAAAATTTCATCAAAATTGATCTACGGGAGGGGGGACTTTACTTAATAAATTTTGTATCATTTTCACGGGTTTTTTTATTTACTCAAAAACGGCTTTAACGATTAAAAAAATAAGATATGAATGTAGAAAAATGTGTGACTTTGGGAAATGATATTTAGCAAAACACGTCAATTACTAATCTAAGTAAGTTGGTAAGTGAAAGTTGTGTGTTGCGCGCACGCACCAGATTTTTTTAACTTATCACTATTGTCAATTAGGGGTTGGATTACAATTTTTGGATCTTTTTCAGAAACAAATAATTATAAGATAAATTCCATTACAAAAGGTAGTTGCTATACAGATGATGGTGGATAATGCCAAAGGAGTCAAGAATTATGCTCTCGGCCAAGATCCCTATATCACCTATTGCGACCCCTAGTTCTTCTAGGAAGCAATATGTAGATCTCGGAATTGATCCACGTGACCCGAACCAGAGACCTCTCACAGTGAAATCTCTTTCTCCGAAGGTTCCACGAATTTTTTACGTTTGGATGGATACATTTTTCATAGATCTCTTTTTTTTCCCTTTCAATTGCACCCACCTAATCGAGGTCATTGCCCTCATATCTTACCGTCGGATCAAGGATCAGTGCTGTCCTTCCTGTCCTGGGGAAGGCTACAATATCAGCATACCTTACTGATCCTTCGGAGTCAATGCAATGGACCTCGTCGAAGCATGTGTATTCCCTTCTTTTAAGGAACCTCATTAGTTCTTCTTTGACCCTAGTGTGGCGGGTTATGAGGAGGGGGTTATTTGGGGCATTTTCCCAGCACATGGGCCGGTGTTTCAGACTCTGACGCAAATGCGGCAGAGGGACCCAACTTCTTTTGACTCTCTGCTGACTCCAGGGACCCTACGCAAGGGCGCATAGTTAATATTAAGTTTTAGGGCATTGGACCATTCTGACCCTGAGAGTACTTGTTTTTGACATATAAATCTATTTGCCTTTGATGTTTCCTTAAAATGCGTAATTCCAACGCCTTGCCATACACTTGGCCCATTCGTCAAAAGAACGTTCTCTCAGCGACTGCCGTAGAGCTCTCACGCTTCGGTTGCCCTGATCCACTCCAAGTCTTTCCGCACATTGTCATCAAAACTTTTGATCACAAAGATCGCGGTATACATGGTCAATAGCCAGATTAAATAGTGAAGGCGATAAGGGCCCTCCTCCACGAAGCACTTTAATCTGGCTTGTTTTAAACGATTGGATGCCGATGGATATTAAATTTTGGTTCGGGGCACATTTTTCATAATCAGTACGTTTGTAGGAATTTTTTCTTTCGAAAAGATTTCTATAGTGATTTTCGATTTCAGCTATTTTTAACGGGCACTGTTTAGGAGCGTCGGCGTTCATTATATTTTAAACAACTTTCTTCCGCCTGTTATAATAATTGTACTGGGCCACTTCATACTGATATTGCGGTTCCTGTCCGCCTTGTTCGCTCTCTGTGGATTTGAAACTTTTCCCACGCCCTTGTCGGCTATTACGGTTTTTTTTTTTTCCTCATTTTGAAGAATTTGACGGCAGGGTGTTGTGGTCCAGGCAATTCAGCATTAATGCCCTTTAAGAAGCTAAGAAAGTTGCCCACTTCTCTGTCAAAGTCCGCTTAATCAAACTCATTTCTTTGTAGAAAAACTTTAAAGGTAGCCGGCCAACCAATTATTTCATTCTTTACCCCATCACTCTCGTCTTTTCCATTCTCGTTACTCATATCCTCAATGTTAACTAATCCTCTTAGCTTATTGTCATTAGCCTCTAGGGGGTGTTTTTTAGCAATGTGGGTTCCGAGGCCCCTATCACACTTGTAACTGAGACTACATATGGGACATGTTTTATTAGTAGTTCTAGAGGAACAGCCCGGTTCTTGATCGTTTAATTGGTCATTTGTATTTCTTGAAGGATTTGGAATCTTGGGTATCTTTAGAATAACATCATCGATTGATACTGTTTTACCCAATACCTTACCTTCTTCGCCAAGCCACTCTACCTGGACTAATTCCTTATCCCCGCCTCCAGTGGCCGCTACAGACATCACAGAGGTTACAACTGCTTCCTGAATAGAGCCCCTAGATCTCAAAACCCATACTTTTTGGCCGGTAATAACTTTTTTGGCTATTTGACCTCATATTTCTTTATTTCTCTTACGATATACTATTGGGTATGCATTTTTAGTGAACCAAATAAACGTATGAACTCTAAACTAGGTATTTACCTCGTTGGTCCCTCTTATTATTCAACCTCTATCTTACTACTTGCTCAAAATGCTCATTTTTAAATCTGTCACTTTGAAGATCAGCTTTTTGATTCTATCCCAGGTGCCGACTTCCCAGACCTTCCTCTCACGATTATATGCAAAAATCACTTCAATTTCCTTTGCAAAAACGATTTGAAAAACGGAGAGAAAAAATTAATAATTTTAAATTCAGTATTCACCATGTGTTATGCACATAAAAAAAAACAAAAAAAATTAATGTATTGAATATATCTTTATTCTTAGTTACGAGTACAATCAGCGAAAGGTTTATCAAAAAATTTCATTCTAGCATTCGAGACATTTGAAAGATCCAGCAAAATCCCGTTCTTGATTTAGAAGAACTGGTCTCATATACGACTTCTTTTTATTCCCTTTCTACTTTCATGTCAGTTATGGCAGATATATCATTTATAAGTATGTTCTAATGTCCTTGTAGTTTTGCCTGAAAGGTTGTTTCTAGTTTAAAAATAAGTTAGTTATTCTTATTCTTTAATAGATTTTATAACAAGATTCATAATCAAATAAAAATAAGCGTTTTAATCGAAAAAATTGTAATCTGCATTCATTACTTTTTTCTATGATTCTATGTATCCACCTTTTTTTCTATCATTATTTATTTAATTTTAACTATTTGTATTTTACTATTCTATTCAATTTTTGATTGGAAAAGTCTTCCATAGACATTGAATTAGATCAGAATATAAAGGCTGAATATAACCGATTATATCCTAAATCTGTTAGAAACAACCTTATGGAGAAAGAAAAGTCACATCCAGAATGTTCTATTCCGTAGGGAACAAGTAAGTCACTAAAATAAGCATTACTGAAATTCACGCCATTGACGTTATCCTCACGTCGACTCCTCTGTTATTCAACTGCACAACGTTCAAAATTTCCTAATTGAATCATTCGTCCTTGTCTTGATAATGAGGGAAATTCATTCCCCGGCTTCTCAGTTGCTACTACTTGCCGAAGACAGTCTGTGTACCTGATTTTGTTGATTCATAATGGCATTTCGATTTGAAATAATTCACTTTGATCATTTATAACTTTTTTTTTTCCTTTTAAGTTAAAAAAAAATTTAAATTCAGTAAAAAAAAAAAATGCAATATTGTCCAGATTATTTATTGAGCTTACTAATTGGCGAAGATAAAGAAAAGAAGTATGAAGCACTTTATAGACATAGTACAAAAAGCGATGATGGAAGGTCATCCTAGATTAAAGTGGGATTAAAACACGACCCATGTTTCTGTTTTTGTCATATATCATATATTTTTGGGCAAAAGGGGTTGTCATAAAAAAAAAAAAAATTTGTTTGCATCGTCTTCTTAAAATTCATAATTTACCATAATTTATTCGTTATTCATAATTTATTACAGTCTCTATTGAAAGGATATAGTTTCATTTATTATTCTGGAATAAAGAATTACAATCAGAAAGAATTTATAATGATTTTCAATAGCTTGGTAAATCGTTGTTTAAGCCTCTCATTTTGATGACAACCCTTTTTGCCCAAACACCAGTGATATATTATTCTACAATATTGAAACTTAGAAAGGTGAGGGTTTATTTTAATTTTCTTGGTCCTCGTGCGAATATTTTTTTTTGAAAGTAATTACAAATACAATACTTTGTAAAAAACAAAAACAATTAAGAATAAACTTAATTTGTACAGATATGACCAGAGACATTAGTCCTAAACTAGTCTCTGGTTACTCCCAATATGTATTCGAAAAAAATATACTTAGAGTCCCGATTTCGTTTAATTTTTGCGAATGTATAGTGAGGACTATCCGTCCAAATAGCAGGATCTATTGACATACACACATAAGCTATGTTTTTGTTATACTATCATGACACTGACCTGAGCTTGGAGCAGAGAAATGCTGAGCTTTTGTATTCATAGATTCACCCAGGTGTGATCTTCCTCAAGTTTAGGAAACCGAGTAAAATGTTTCGAAGGATAAATGTATAAAAATATAGGTACCCTTTCAATGTGAAGTAGTATACTACAGCGGTGCGTTCTCTCCAAGAGAAATGTTGTATGTCTTCCCTTTTCACAAGGGAAATTTCATTGCTTTCCTCTATCTGAAAACCTTGTATGCGAAAGAAGAATCATAAACATTGTAGCTCATATAAGATTTCACTCGCAGAGGATGTCTGTGTTATGTTGTTCCTTGGTTTAAGAGTTTATCCCCAAATCGAAGCCCTAAAAAATATTTGCAGTCTAAAATTTAAGATCCTGTATAAATCCCTCTCTCGGATGTTTTTAACGGTAACTTCTAAATCCGATGATTTGTATTTACAAAGGAATAGTTATTATATCTAATATAAATGATTCTACAATAATATATCATTGGACTTTAGCAAGTAGCTTTTACGTAAAACATCAAAACTTTAGGTATAGTATTAGGTAGAATATTGAATCCCGGTTTCGTTGAAAAAATTTTCCAGCGGTGGTTCGGCGTGGTAAAGTTTCGGTTTATTTCCAACCAGTTCTGCAGTTACGGGTTTGAAAAGTTTCTGTTTGTTGTTCCTTCCGGAATTTTAATTACTCCCTAACTTCGTGAATTTTCGAAATTTCGGAATTCATCCCGTATTTAATGGTTGGATGAGGTACGAATACGATTGTTATAATTTGAACAACTTACAGTAGTCATCCTTTCATCAACTTGAAGGGTTGTCTTTAAATTGTAAATTCCTCACCTAATAACTTTAAATTGCTTTAAGTAATTGGCAGTTTTTTTAATAACTTATAGTAGAAGAGGTATAAGCATTTAATATAAGTAGAAAATGGGAAATATTTATTAGATTGATAAATCCTAATATTTAGTTATTTTAAGAATTGATAGAATAAAAATAATTCGGTTATTCTTATTCTAAAATAGCTTTTATAACAAGATCCATAATCATTTAATAGGAATACACGTTTTAATTGAAAACAAATTGTAATTTTTATTCATTACATTATCTATGCTTTAAATACCCACCTTTTTTTCTACCATCATTTATTTCCTTTTAAATAGTTTTACTATTCTGTTACTATTTTTTATTGTTTATTTATCTAAATGATAAGTAAATTTATATATAAATAAATAAATTTATGTAAATATTTATTTTTGTAACTTCTCCACTTCTATTGTGATTTTTTTTTTTGTTTTTACTTACTTTTTTTTAAAATTTACTTTTATTATTATCTTAATTATTTTTCATATTATAATAACTGTAGTTTTATAATTTTAGGAATTGACTACAAATTACCTGTTGTTTTTAATTTTAGAAATAAAAATTATTCCTTGATTTATATCAATTAGGATAAATTAAGGGTATCTTTTGTACGAGACATTTGATTGAAAAATGTTTCAAAAAGCCACCAATGGCTTACCCAGGCCATATCTATGGCCATATATTAGCCATAACATATCTATATTAGACCACCATTTTTAACAGTAAGATTTTTGTAGCTTTTAAAATGTTTTTATTTTGGTTTGAGGGAAGATGAATGAATCTTTTATAGGTTTTTTTTTCATGCAAAAAACTATTTCAAGTTATTATACTTATATCCTCAGTTTTACATTTTGCCTTTTTTCGTTTACATATTATTACCAGAATATCACCATATCAAACAGGGTTTATTTTACTGCAAAATACCAAGAGGAATTCCGTTGATAGGTGATAAAAAAAAATCTGAAAATCATGAAGAGCTAAAAGATTCGATTGAATACGTGAGATACAAAGGTAGGAGATTGGAGGATAATAAAGTATACGAGAGCAAGACTAAGTCCCAATGAATGAGGTTCATCAGGACATGCTGTTAAGTCCCCGGCAGTTTGTGGCAAAAAAGGTTCCATGGCTTCGTTACAGAAAAAGAAGGCTAAATTTTTACAGCACAATTTAAAATATTTGAGGATTAATAATAAACTGTATTGTTAACGGATGCTAAATATTAACTAGCGTTAATTATTCTTTTTAAGAATTAATGGAATCCATGTTTCTATCGCGATATCAATTATGTTATGATTTTTTATGTGTACCTACAAAAAATATATATTAGGTCATAATTAGCTATCGGGAAAAACAAGAAGAGATTAAAAGGTAGAATTATATTACAAATGAATTTATTCAAATTTAATCAAAATAAATAGGAATATTTGAAGTAGAGTTGCAAGAGTGGAGTTATGGGCATCCTTTATATTTGAAAAATAGACCTCAGTCGCAGTTAGTGAGTTGTCATGAGTTTTATAGTTATCCTGAATTCACAACCGATATGACTGAAATATTACCGAATGGTACTAATCATACATTTTTGTTGTGCACATTAGGATTTTTTCTTAACAAGATGGCAAGGGTCGTAATTTGGAGGTTTTTTATTTCGTTATTTTAATCTTCCGTTTTAGGGGATCTCATACTTCATCGATTTGAATGAACGTCCCGCAGAGTAAACATTAATCGGAAAAAATTTACATTTTTTAAAGAAGAATTTCATTGTTATTATAAAACGAGTTATATGAAATGTAGCACAAATTTTATTTGTTCCACAAAAACCTTGTTTTAAATCGTAAAATTGTATTATTTTTGTTTTCGTCATGGTTCCCATATTACCAGTGAATTTGTGAATTATTAATAACTGATTTTCTCGGAAGATACATAAGAGAAAAAAAATATGTTTTATCTCGTTAGATAGCAGATCTAGGTTGTTATTATTAAAATTATATTTTTATCGTATGCCAGGATATTGAGACTTGTAGAGTTATAGAAAGAACTTTTTATAGTAAACAAATTAAATGGGTTCCCATAAAACCTCCCTTACCTCTATATATTTTATGAACTCGCAACTTAATTTTCCAATGATTTGGCTTAGCATGAAGAAAAATTGAAGCAATAAAGAAATAAGTATGCATATTCATTCATCGAAATGATCCTGGGTAGGGGGGAGATGGTGGGAATACAGCAGGAAATTCTAAATTAAACAAAGATGAAGTACTGAAAAGTACCACCCTTGGGAAATAGAATCTTTTTAATTTAATATGAAAAGGGGATTGGGTGTGGGAGGAGCTGGCTTGAAATGGAGAGGTAGCAAAGAAATAGGATCTTCATCGTCTATTCTCCCCGATTGCACAATTTTTATTTCATAATATATTTTTTCTCTCATTTAATCAAGCAAAACTATTAAAGTAGGAAATAAAATAAATTACTCGTAGAAGAGATTTAATGCTATAGCGCAGGCGGAAAACTAAAGGTTTAATACTATTTTTAAAAAATGAAATAGGAAAAATAAAACTAAGCATTATTTAAAAAAAAATTTTTTGGTTGGCCCTGCGGTAAAATACATAATTGACACATATGTGGATTTTTATTTATTCTATTTTATCAGCGATAGGACACTTATTAACAGAATGCCTGTCTCAAGCATTGTATGTATGCAATGTACTGCAATGAGCCAATTTATTTGGGAAGAACTGCCTAAAGAAATAAATTTTATGTCTACTATAAATAATGAAGGTAATAAATACCCTTACCAAATCTGATAAAATAAATTAGGACTATTTTTATTGCGTTTTTTTTTTTATAAAAAAAATAGCTTCTGTAATGTACTATTTGTTCGTCAAAATATCACAAATATTAATTCTGATGCCATAGTCTTGTATTATTTACACTATCTCAAGTTGATCGTTTAAAACTGTTCATCATTTATAATCCAGGTTCCGAACTAGAAATCATTCCTGGAAAAATGTAACAAGAACGAGGAGCATAGGAGAATTTGTGTGGTTAAACAATATACAACAAATCATGACAGAAAATAAATATTTAAAAATGAATTATCATGGGGTTGATTTATCACTTTTACGAAAATGACCTTAGGTTTACCTGTGAATGAATATATTTGAAGTTTTTGCGTGAACTTTATTTTGTTAATATTATTTAACCGATAGCATTGCTACTTATAAAATAATCGTGTGAAATTGTTGAGCTGAGTAACCTATCTGTTGGCTATGGACGGTGATCGGTAGATGGTGTTAAGTATGTAGCGAATGGCGACAGCATCCAACCGTTTGGGGTTCTTTAGTTGCTAAGTTCGTCGGTGAGTTATTTATTGCCATTATGATAAGTTATAAAAATCCTTTTTAATCATATTCTGATGATCTTAGTTCCTTTTTAGAAAATATTTTTTCATACCTTTTGATCAAGTCGCACATTTACTAAATTTTTCAAAAACGCGCATATAAGGTTTAGAAAGTAAGTTTATAAAAAATCCAAGGTTCGCAAAATATCAGTTTTGGATACGTATATTTGTCGATGATTGGTATGGGCAGGATGAACTGATAATCATTTGGTTGCGTTGATGAAGTTTCTAACTGATCTAACGTGAATTTTAAGAAACAGTATGAGTTAAGTAATTATACATTGGTAGTTAATAAAATGTATCAATATTTACCGTATTTCTATGAACGATATTGCCACTTGGCGATAGCACCTTTTGTAGTTCGAGTAATTTAGATAGAACGAATTTGAATGCTTAGCGGTAAGACATTTGAATGTTTAGAATGAATGACGAATTTGAATGTTTAGCGGTAAGACCAGAGAACTTCATCTGCCATTAATGAAAATTCCATGACAGTAATTATAAAGTCTGATTTATACAATAATGAATTCCATCAGCAATGGCCCAACTAAACCCTCCACATTTTGAGGATAAACTCTGTAACTAAATGTTGAGCCCTGACCCATATGTTGAGGGTAGTGGATGCTGATCCCGCAAGGACATGCAGAGTGGGTAAAAGCTCGCAGTGAACTGGGGCCTATAAATATTTGAGGAGGTGGACCACTTGCCTCGGCCACTGAACACACTCACCAACAGCTCATCCCTACTCGAGGGGAAAATGCTTAACGCTCTCATCCTACCTGCGAAAATCCATCTCTCCGTCCTCTTCATGTTCCAATCTTTCTCACATCGTCCTTACATATTATATACATACATAGGCTAGAACGGGAAGCTTTCTCATTTTACAATATCAACATCCTACTATCCAGGAGCTATGCATTCTATTAAAATTTTTATAATAAAAAACATTAAAAATAAAAGTTGAAAGTTGCTATGAAATCAATTCTATCACCAAAGTAATGCAATGCACTCCATATTAAAAACTAATAGGAATGGTCATCATTAATTTGGCATACATTGTTCATGTATTTGATTCTACAAAATCATCATTTGCTAATAATTATAAATAGGGGTGACCTGTGGTGTAGTGGTTAGCATATTAACCTAAGATACTAAAGGTCGTGGGTTCGCGTCCCACGGTGGCCCTAGGATTTTTCAAAGGGAGTAAAAAATCCTTGGCTATGCCGTCCCTCGGATAGGACGTAAAATGGAGTTCCCGAGCCTGTGAGATGTCAGGTATTCGTTTAAGATCCCTATCCTAATTATACCTGGTCAGGCAAAATTTAAGGCTCCCACTGTAGCATCGTACGATTAGCCTTAGTGGCATAAAGTGACGTTAAACAAAAATATGAATGTGGAACAAACATAGGATTACAAATGCCGCGCTGCGTTTACGAATTATTAATATTAATGTTTTTAAAGTTTATTATTATTAATTTTATCTTTTTAATAAATGTATAAGGCTCTAATTTATTTTTGAAAAATTGGTTTGTTTCTTGTGTATTTGAAAACTTCAGATATGCTTAGAAATGTGAAATTTGAATATTCACATTAAATTATTGTTAAATTTTAACAAGTTTCAGAATATTTTTTTAGGGAAACGTGACATTACATTTCTTGGACTAAATAAATGTAACAATGAAAAATAAATAAATTGGGAATTATTTGTTTCTTAATATTTGAACCGTAATATTTGTCCTAGAGTTGCTTTTCCCTAAAAATATGATTCCTAAAGGCAATGATTTTTTACCTATTATCCTAAATTATTGGTGTTTCAAGAATATGATAAAAAATAAATAAATTTTAACAACTACTTATTTGAGTTTTTAGTATTCCTAATCTTTTGATTAGCATTTAGGAGTGCGAAAAATTGATATTTATTGCTGCCTAACATTTACGAGTATGTAGATACTCCATTCATTGAAGTTTTAATGTATAGGAACCCCTTCTTCAGTCCAGTAATTTCTGGAATTTCCATCTTTACTTCTCGCCATCTCATACAGAGCGAGGAATGGTGTGACGGAAATACATTTTTGGAATTCTCGGCATGTCCTTCCGTGTCCTCGCCTGCCCATCGCTGATCCTTCTCATCAACATGACAACATTGAACATAGTACTACACATTTTTTATGGCCTTTTTTATGAACCGATGTTACATTAAACAGCTTAAAAAAAAAAAGGCCTTCTTTCTCTTGACCTCACATCACTATTTAAGTTAGTAAATTAAAATTAATATCGAGGGGAAAGCGAAATTCTGCAAACATTACCTCATTTTTTCGCGGTTGACTTTGATGTTATATATCGTGGATCCTTTTATCCAGATCATTTATGATATCCTGCTGTTGCAGCTAACTTAACGTTACGTGTTTCCGTTTTGTAGACATTATACTACTCTGGTTGACAGCTTATACTAGATAAGTAACAATAACGGATATAGAAGTATGTATTCGTACCAGCAAGTCAGCTTCATGCAAATCAGGCTACTTGATAGTATCTATGCATGTTCCAGCTCTAGTTTTTTTTAATACAGCACTAGTTTTTAGTTTAACAATTATAATTTGTTAATTTGGAAAAGGAATCTGAAATAACCCACTGTTTTTTAAAATAATACAAAGAGTTTTTCCAAATAATCCTACATTAATTCGAATTTTCTTGCTTCTTAGAGTAAATTTTTCTTTTTCTGATTTGTTAAAATGTTTTTGAAAGTTTGCCGTTTGAAACGTCAGACGATATGAATTAACAAAATAAAGGTGTTTATGAATGAGAATATTACTAATAATCAACGGCTGTTTCTTCAACCTAATTAATCTCAAATACTTCAAATACCTTCTTAATTTGAAGATTACAATTAGCAATACTGCGAGACGAATACAGAAACACTTGACAGAATACTGATCGGATACTATTGTGAGGCTTCCATTATCAATTATCATCCATAAAAGATCCCTTTTGTGATCGATTTTAAATTGTAATTGATCGTATTTTTTTTTTCAGCTTGCTTCTTTCCTCTTGTAACTCTTTATTCTCTGCCCCGAAATAGCAATCGTAGATGGACCATCAACATGCTGATGCTAACGGTGGATGCGACCCGATCCGTTGACGTCCTCTTTTCGATAGAAGAATAATGGTCATTGACGACTGTTTTTGTTCATTCTATTCTTCTTTCAAGAGTGATTTATTCTCTGTATTAGACCCGTTGATTTCAAATGGAGAAGCTCTGTCTCGCAGCAAAACGCTTCCTGAAAATAATTTATTTTTGTTTTTTTACTCGGTACGATTCGAGCTAATGAAAATCGATAGTGTGCGGAAGCTTTTTGAATAGACTACCAGAACAGTTCATTTTATTTTAAATAATCGATGGGTGCTTATAAAGTTATGCACGGTTATCATTAGGTACATTTTTTTATATGTAGAAATATTTCACATAAATTTTACCTATTTGTCTCATTACGATAACCCTGTAATCACTGCATTTTTACTCTAAGAAATATCTTGGGACGCAAGGCACATTTAAGTACCGAATTTAAATTCTAGCATCAATCATTAAACATTACATTGATTAATACTTTTTAGCCAGAGTAATTTCCTCGATTATAATACTTTGCTATTCAAAATGAAGCATGTATGAAATTCAATAAACTGCAACATAGTAATTAATAGTCTGAATTATATGTTTGTTTTTTTCTAAAGAAATCTCCTTCAAAATTAATAAGTGCAATACTAGGACTACATTTATGCACTAAATGAAATATTATTAATTAAATTAAAAATATCCGGATAACATTATTATTAAGGTAAACTTGTAAACATATTTATATTTAGATGGATAAATTGTTAGTACTCAACAACTTTTTGTAAAATAAATAGATAATATTCAGCAGAAACTGAGCTCTTAAGAAAAGGGTTAAATTAAAAGTAAAAGTGTAGAACCATGGGAATTTAAATTCATTATGATGTTAAAAAAGAGAAATAATAATAATTATGATATTACTTTATGATTTAAACGAAGGATACGCTTGTTTGTAGTAATTAGCCCCAATAAAATTACCTATTGCTTGTCACCGAAAATATTAAGAAAAATTTAATAATTTTACGAATGCATTCTATACCATTCGTATTTTAATACTCGAAGCCAAATTTTATAGTTGTTATGAATTTAGTTTATGGCTATAGTTGTTTGGCGATTTATTGTCTTTTTTTATCTTTAAATGCTGAAATTTATACCACTTAAGTTTCATTTTGTTGTTTATTACGACTTTAAGGCGTAAAATCCTTAAGTTGTTTGGCTCCGCAAGCTTGGATTTTTCTCCGTTTCCTAATTCGAAAAAAAACCTTTTATGTTTTTGAAGATCTTGTTCATATTTACAATTTTCATGTAATGTTTATTCAGGAAATTTCCTCTCCTCTCTTCCAATTTTAAATAGTTATATCTCTGCGGCATAAATACCTAAGACATGTTCATCACTCAGCTTTTTGATTTACCACACAACCGCATGCCAATGATGGCGGCTTTTGCGGTTATGTAGATAAAGTGACACGCTATGATGGATTGCCTTTGAACTGAACAGACCTCCTCCCAACGGTTCCCCAATACCTTTGTTCTATTAGATAGAGACTGTCGAGTTAGACTAATTAATACATCATTCTCCTTTACTTCCGATTACTCATTTCTCTTTCGCCACGAAGGAACCCAGCTCTATCTAGGTGAAGTAAAACCTTTTCTTAAAGAACAGAATGCTGGTTAAAAGTTTTCTATGCCCTGATTCATATCACATATAAATAAGTTGATTAGAGATATTTTATGGTCATTATTTTAGCATAATAGTTCTTCCTCAAACTTTTTATTTATTTATTTTTTTCAACTCGAAAAGAAATAAACAATCCTACTATAAACAAGGAGAGTTTTCCATAAATAAACAGCCATGAGGGAATATCCACATCCCACTAAATGATAACATAGATTACATAAATTTAATCAGGAAAATATTCTCAATCTAGTTACCTGAAGGACAGAAAGAATATCTTGTGCCTATCGTAGGACTTAATTACGAAACTTGTATGTATGTATGTTGCAATCAGTGTAATCAAATCCATTTAGGGCTTAGTAAATATGGAATTATCAGCGTATTATAGCGAAAGGTAGTAAAAAGTTCGGAAAACATAAAACCATCTCTCCAACAAAAAATGTTCTAAAATATTTCTTTAAGTTATTTTTTTATCAGTTTTGAAATCTAAAATTTATTCCATGAGCTAGGACATTTAGAACCGAGTTCCGTATAATAAATAATTTCAAATCAAAACTATGGTAAACTCCATTTCACATTTTTTGACAAATAAATCGCCAAAAAAATGTATCAAAAACTTTGAAACAATCCCTGAAAAACTAAAATTTCATTTTTTAAAATTTATTGCTAAATAAGTGTAGAATTTTCCCTGAAAGTAGGGCATCTGTAGTCCATCAGGAGGCTGAGGAATAAATTGACGAAAAACCTGATACATCAGGAAACACATGTTTGCAGTTTTAATACCATATATAAAATTCCTTTCATCAAAGCCTTACTTTACTAAATCATTGTTATTAACTAAATCACACAATGAAAGAAAATTTTGTCTACTTTAAAATAGTGGACGTAAAAATAAAATTCTAAACATTTGAACATTTTACTCTTGTATATATACTGGATGTGAGGAAGAGCTGAGTACTAATCAGTTTTTTTTTTCTTTTTTTGAGCTTCTGACCCATCTTTAAGGGATTATCTGGAGTTTACATTATTGAATATTCTAAGTTATAAGCATATGACGTGGATCAAAATTAATAAAATTTAAAAACATTTGTTGGTGACTGTAGATCTACATATAATTGTCAACGAAAATTGAAGGGGTTGGGGCAAAATAGTGCCAAGTAACATTTTTCACTAAAATAAACTGTAGCTGCCCTCTCTTGTATAATATGTAGTACTATATGTCTATAATGAAAATACCACCTGAAATATTACTATAGAGCACTCTATAGTCATATTCACCTTCAAATGTTTTTAAACTTTATTAATTTTAATCTATGAAACATGCTTATGGCATAAAAATTATTGACAAAGACGATGGTCATAGAATATTTAATAAAGTAACTCCAGATAATCACCCCAGGGGGGTCAGAAGCATTGGAAAAAATAATTAAAAAACTAAATCTGAATGAGTTTACTTATTTAAAAAAAAAAAAAAACCTTATTAAAAAGCTTTTAAAAAAATCCATATAACAACTCGACCACTTAAAAAACACACAATATTCAAGATTCCCTATGCACAGCGTGTTAATTATTTTAAACTTATTGGAGAGTGAAATACTTATTGTAACTTAATATTAAAAATTATAAAAGTTAAAAAAAAAATAAATGTACAAAAGGAGCAATTAGGGAATAACCAAAGTAGTCAAATATTTAGCCGAGGCAATTAGGCAACAGCCGGCATCGCATTACCTTCAGTTTACTTAATACAATGAAAGTAAACAGACATTATAAAAGCACCACAGCGCCTGCTTTAATGTCCATGCCCTTAATGTATCCTTCCGTATACTGTATTACAAAAAAAAAAATAATAATAACAAAATATAAAAGGTAGGGAAACTCCGGTTTAAAAGAGGAAAAGTTTCTTTCCTCAAGAAAACTATCTCTTGGCCTCTTCTAATAAAAAGGAAAAAAAATCATTCGAAAGGGAAAATTGAGGAAGCTAATTAAAGAAAATTCCTTGAGCCTCTTGTCCAATCGAAGATAAAAATATTCCAAGCTTTCTGCTTATCAAGAAATTTAGCGCTTAACTGGAGAAGGAAAATCCGTGAAAACTCTTTTAAAACTCACCCTTTTTTATAAATTCCATCCATAATGGCTGCTGAAAAAAAAATGAGAAAAAATAATTTCTTCTCTTACCCTATATTTTATATCCATCAAGACTTTCCCTACATTTAATTTCGCTCTTTGCTGTATAAAACTAAAATTGAATAAAAATTGGTTTTCCATAAGATATAGGAACCTACTAAATGTAAGATAATGTAAACCTAACGCATAAAAACATAAAAATGTTAAAGAAGATAATGTTTAAGTATTTTCCATAATAATAAAGATAATGAGTTTTATTGACATCAATGTTTCTCCCTTCAGGAGGAATTTAGAAGGATTCGGCCAAAAAGAGAAATATTAGTTAAAATTATCAATTTTTAATAAATAACTTAAATGGTACAATACAGATAACATTTTCCTAAATAAAATTTAAACACAAAAAATTATGCGTTCATAATAACACTATAAATTCTTTGATTGGTCGATGTTCGTATTGCTGAATAATCAATAAGCTGAAGTATATATTTTCGGGGAAAAAAGGCAAGAACTCTAGAGGCTTGTAAAATGCTTAATCCTTTAATAATTTTTTTAAAATCAACCTAGAGGTTCTAGTTGGATATAAACAGATGTTCGTGTATAATTATTGGAACATCCTACTCAGTTTTGTTCATATTTAAATAATATAAACTAGATGGTTCGTGCGAATAATTCGCATACCACACTAATTAAAGACATTGTTTTTATTTTTAGACAAGTAAACTCACCAATGTATAAAGAGGAGAATCTCCTTTTTTTCCTATGTTAACTATAACAAGAACAGGATTCAAAAGGCTGTTCCTTCATAACTTTAAATCCGATTTTCATTTAGTAAGTAATGCAGAGACCTTTCATTTTTGCACTTACATAATTGTCAAAAAATCGATAGTTTTTGAGATGCGCGCAAATAAAGAATTTTTTTATTCATAAACCTTCTCCTTGCGTATTCTGGGGGATTTATCGAAATCAAAATCAAAGTCAAATCCCCCAGAATACGCAAGGAGAAGGTTTATGAATAAAAAAATTCTTTATTTGCGCGCATCTCAAAAACTATCGATTTTTTGACAATTATGTAAGTGCAAAAATGAAAGGTCTCTGCATTACTTACTAAATGAAAATCGGATTTAAAGTTATGAAGGAACAGCCTTTTGAATCCTGTTCTTGTTATAGTTAACATAGGAAAAAAAGGAGATTCTCCTCTTTATACATTATGTTCATGTTATCCATTGTGTAAATTAATCCATTTCCGTATTCCAAAACTTGCCTCGCATCCTAATCTAGATGAGTCAGTGAGTACAACATATATTTGTAATTATGTATCTATATTTGTATTTGTAATGATAGATATAGACTTTGAAGTGTGTAGACTGTAGATAGCACAGATTATCCTTCAGATTATTATCAGAAACTTTGATAATAATATCTTTCAAGGTAAAGGTGAATTTATAATTGGTGAACTACGGTCTAAATTTCAACTTGAAATAAATAATTTTCTATATTTTTTTTTTGTTTTTTGGCTTAGAATAAACATTGGTGTAGGGCTGAGGGGTTCGCTTGCCTCCTCTTGACTATTTATCATTAAACTCCGTTAGATCTAGGACTTCTACAGAAGGACAGGAAATGTCAGGTAAGAAAAACGGCAGCAATCATAAGAGGATATAACGTTCCTTATAGTAACGGTTCAAATCCACATCCTGGGCAAATATGGAAGTTACTTCAACTTCCAAACTTAGACTTGACATGAGATAGTTGGGATTGAAAGAGCATCACTAATGCAATAGCATTTTTTCTCTACCCGTACAAGAATAATGAATGTAGCGAACTAATATTGCTAATATTTTTGAAATACATTGCAATCATATCACCATATAATGAAAGGTTCCAGGTCACATTGAAATATGATCCGAAAGTTTCATCAAATAATGTTATATGTATTATTTCTAAAAAGTGTTTTGTTTTTGTCGATATTTAAAGAAAATTTTTAAAACAAAACCACAGTCATTGTATATACCACAAGTATCAAACAAATTTCGCGTATCGACAAAAACAAAACACTTTTTAGAAATAATATATATAAGATTATTTGATGAAACTTTCGGATCATATTTCAATGTGACCTGGAACCTTTCATTATATGGTGATATGATTGCAATGTATTTCAAAAATATTAGCAATATTAGTTCGCTACATTCATTATTCTTGTACGGGTAGAGAAAAAATGCTATTGCATTAGTGATGCTCTTTCAATCCCAACTATCTCATGTCAAGTCTAAGTTTGGAAGTTGAAGTAACTTCCATGTTTGCCCAGGATGTGGATTTGAACCGTTACTATAAGGAACGTTATATCCTCTTATGATTGCTGCCGTTTTTCTTACCTGACATTTCCTGTCCTTCTGTAGAAGTCCTAGATCTAACGGAGTTTAATGATAAATAGTCAAGAGGAGGCAAGCGAAACCCTCACCCCTACACCAATGTTTATTCTAAGCCAAAAAACAAAAAAACAAAAATATAGAAAATTATTTATTTCAAGTTGAAATTTAGACCGTAGTTCACCAATTATAAATTCACCTTTCACGTTTCGGATAATCTGTGCTATCTACAGTCTACACACTTCAAAATAATACATAATTACAAATACAAATATAGATACATAATTACAAATATACGTTGTACTCACTGACTCATCTAGATTAGGATGCGAGGCAAGTTTTGGAATACGGAAATGGATTAATTTACACAATGGATAACATTTTTTTTTCTTCTTTGAGCAGTAATCTCGTTATTTTTATATAGCGCAATTTAATTTCTATTTTAACATAATCAGTGATTAAGTTAGTGCTTCTATTATTACGATCGTTGTTGCATATCAAATAGTGCGCACAATAGCATATTGTGTTTAATTATAGTGAAGTCGAGATAATGTGATAATGGGCACAGAGCAGGAGAAACATTGGCAATGAAATCTTTTAAGCAAAATCTGAATTTATAATTGTTAACCTATAGCTTAAATATTAACCTAATAACAGTAGATAAAATATGGCACCAAGGCTTAATAATGGGACTAAGAAATGGATAAATGCACACTAAATCGATAGTAATGAAGTTAAATTGTTGGTCTAACGCCTAAGTGGACTAAGCGCCCAACGCCACATTTTGAGAATAATTAAGTTAACGAAAAAAGTACTTCAAAAAGTAAGTTTTCGAACCAAAACACATTTTATGCTGTCACTACAAGTCGTTGAAATAAAAATTAGTAAGATTTTTAAAAAATAAGAATAAGTACTTATTTTTTTAATTTATTAAAATGGTTCATATTAGCGTTGTACGGATCAAATATAAAACAGATTTTATAATTAATAAGGCTTATCTGACAATTAGTTTGGCTCTAGTTAGCTAAATCTGTGAGCAAAGCAAAAAGAAGCTAAAAATGAAAATTTAAGACTGCATACTCTGCATGCATAAAAAATATGTAAACGGCAAAATTTTTTTGTATTTGTTATTGTAAAGCTTTAGAAACAAACAATTATATGCTGTTCTACCCTGGTTGTTGTACTAAAAAAGGCTTGGCATTGGCCAAAGGAAAATTCCATCTAATGGATGCTGGGTTGAATACTGATAGACCAGGATTAAGGACATCTCGACTAAGCACCATGATTAAAACCTTAAACTCTAATTTAAATAAAAACAAAAGAAAACCGTCTCTCCCTCTCTAAATATATATTTAGTCGTGAAAGTGGTTACCCACTAGAAAATAATCAAATTCATAAATATTAAAAATTGGACGACTAGTCCACCACCGGATGAATCCCCCCCCCCCCCCCAAAAAAATAATAATACCGGAGGAAGGGGTTGAAGAGAGAATAGAAGAAGAGAAGGGATTTAATTTACTTTGACTAAAAAAACAACGCACTAGTTACGCCGGAGACCCGGGTTCGAGTCCCGGCCGAGGCCAATCTTTTGGCTATTGGAACGAGATTTGAAACCTTTTTACACGGTTAAGTTTATATATTTTTATAAGTTTTTTTTTATCATTCCTGGATTAAAAAGTGTAGTTCAGTGTGATAGGTTAACAACAAATTGCCATTCCAACATTGATCAAAAAATTTGACAAAGTAAAGAGGTCCATTATAATCGCTTCCGGTCATCAAAAAGTGAAGCTACCATATATTCCAAACTTCGTTCCAAAAAAATAACTGTTTAAAAAGATCTTTAAAAATATTTATTACAAAAAAAAAACCTTTGTTTAGCTATGTATTTCTTTTATGCCTTCCTCAGGAACGTTAATGAATTCAAGCTCTCTTATGATTAAACAAAAGGTTCAAGTTTACCTTCCTAAACACCTGCAATCATCTCCACTTGCGTCACACAAGGTATAAATCCATTAAGAGGCTTGTTAGCTCTCCTCTGTTTCGTCTTTATCTCTATTACATGTCATTATCCCGTTCAAACAGAATCTCAGCTCTTGACCCGAATCTCATCGTGCAGTATGAGAATGTTTTCATATACCATTATTTTATTTTTAATTTTTAATCTGTTAATAGCATCAATTAAACCACTTTAATGCCATATTGAGTGGTCTTACATTAGCTAAGAAGGCGTAAACTCACGTAAAAATAAATTTGATGGGTGCGTTTTTAGATCAAGGACTTTTTCTTCTTAGAAACAAGTTAATTTAATTACTCGCAGGTTTTTCTCTGAGGTATAACAATTTTCGTACAAAAATCATGTATAGATACAAATTTAAAAAGGAATGAACAGACACCCCCCCCCCCCCAATAAAATGAATAGTCACACCCTACGTACGGACTTTCACTGAATTCACGGAATAAGCGGTTAATTTACTCTGCTGCATAAAGTACTAATTCGGACATTTAAATTAGCTGCCTTAGATGCTCTCTAGCGTTAGATATTAGATTTAGAATACTAGAATTTTTCTCAAATAAAGATGATTTGATTTGGGCAAAAACAAAAAGCTTCCTATTGTGACCCACCACGAAGGCCAACTATGGCTCCAAATGAGCGAAATAAAAACAGATTACACTACTAGGCTGCCATGAGCTCATTCGTGTAAACATATTCCATCTTCGAAAAGGAAGCAGAATGGACCTCTTTTGACATTTCAAGCCCCCACTAGAATGGAATGCGCTGAGGGAATGAAACATAACTCTGGGACACTCTTTTAAAAGTTGTCTTCTTTTTTACGTTGTATATAAAAATCCGGATTAAAAGATTTTGGAATCTCCTAACCTTTCCTCATTAGTTATGAAAATACTGAAAACATTAAAATATTGGTTATTGCGGGGTTACGGGGATTGGCACGGAGGTGGTATAGATGTAAAAAGTGAAAAATTGGACGTGAAATTTTTCCCCAAATCTGTATAATGACGTATATTTATTAATTTTGCAATTAATCTACTAATCATGCCTTTATTTAAAAAAATCTAGCATGTGGCTTCGCCAGAAAACCCAATTAAGCGTTGGGAACAAGGTTAGGCCCTTAATAGGAAAATAACCTGTAAATTATTTTATGGGATGATTTCATAACGATATAGCGATAGATCTGTAAGCAAAGAGTGTCTTTTTCGACAGCGGTTTAAGTATTGCTAAAACGACTCTTTCCTCTTTTAAGATAAAATTGCCACTTCTAACCCTTGTGAGGCACTTTAGGGGGACCCACTCTCCTAACGTATCAAGCCTGTTGACACGTCAGTTTTTATAGAAGACCGTGTAAGGTTACTTGTTTTCAAATGCTAACAAAAATAAAAATTTTACCGATTACACATGGTGTTTGCATTAAAAAAACATAACCTGTATCATAAACTTCACCAACCTTTAAAAATAACATTTAGAAACATTTGTTAAAACAAGGGAACGAAACTTCTTTAATTAAAATATTATTATGAGCATAACTGTAGTCCAACTGGAAAAAAAAATTGAGTGAATAAATTTAATTTTTGAGCCGAGTTTAGATGGAATTACTACTTAGTGAACAACTAAACTTTAATACGCTAACTTAATGGCTTATGTTAGGTAATTATATAATGTATTTTGGATATTTTTTTTAATCTATATTAATGTAAAAACATTAGTTTTTTATTATTGCACGAGTTAAATATAATTTTTTAAATTTAATATACCGCTTATTGAGGAAGGCTTTAAAATCTGTCTAAAAGACCCACCCCTAGCAGAGATGGGCAAATTGTATCTGCAGATACAGATAT